>WOXC01008467.1:40000-331575 GCA_011680675.1 Gymnobelideus leadbeateri
TTTGATTCTAAAAGCACTACTATGTCATTCTTTGTTGGTAATGTATTTAGGCCTGTTCATTCCTACAATAGGCCATGCCATTTCCATTTGTGTGCTCTTCATAGGCACTCTAAGACAAGATGGTCAAACATCCAATGAAACAATGTTTCTTGTTGCCTTCAGACTCATAATGAAACCAACTCTACCATCTCCTTCATTTGCATCTTCAAGGAGAACTTATGAGACATCTTTCCATTTAGAGGCAAATTGCTTTTATCTTTTGGTTTAATTTATAGTGAGAATGTCATGATTCATATGATTTATTTCCTCCACTAGTATGTACACTTCTTGGGAACTGAACTAGGAACTCACATTTATATTACCAATAGTTAAGTGAATATTTCTAGATCATCTAAAAACTGTGTGATTTTTTAGAGCCTTCTGCCCCCACCATTCTCTTATCATTGTCACGATCAGAAGCTGAAATGGGCTACTCAGGACTGTATTTTTCTTTTTTACATTAGTTGCCGTGGTCAAAAAAATTCATCACCAAGTGACCAGCCGGCTGGTCAAGAGACCAGCTTTTGTGTCTTTAGTGAAACTGGATCTTGGAAAGCTATAGTCTGCATCTGGGTTGGGTCCATGCACTAAGCCTTTCCAAAATCTTCTGGCATGCCCTCTGGGAACCCATGGTTACCTCCACACAATTTTGAGACACTGGAGTAGAACTTCATGAATTCATTAATAATTCACTAATCATAAAATAAATTTAAATCACACAATCATGTCACTACACATATTAAAAGCATTTAATGAAGTATGGCACTTATTTATATTAAATGCACTAAAAAGGGATGCTTCTTCATTTTGATCAAATTTGTCTATTTAAAATTTTTATGAGGACTTAGAATAAGGGTTTCTAGCTTTTTTGTGTTTCACAGACTCATTGGAAGTTTAATGGGATGTAATGGGGCCTATTGGACATTTCTCTGAATATTGTTCAAAATACATAACATAAAATACATAGCATTATGAAGGAAACTGGTTATATTGAAATGCAGCTTTTGAAATAGTTAAAAACAACAACATCCCAAATCTCAACTTAAAAAACTTGGATTAGAGGGAATAATGAAATATATCTTGACTACTTTACATTTTTAAATGAGCTAATTTTAATCTAAATAGGACCTAAGTGTGCTTAGTTAGCTGTAAAGAAGTTCAATATTATCTTTAATAAAAACACTTAAAATATCTATTTAAAAGCAAAACCTAACATTATTTGCAATTGACAAATGCTGGAAACTCTCCCAATAGCATTAGTTTCAAGGTAAAGGTGTATATTGTCTTCACAATTATTTAATAATATTAGAAATTCTAGCTATACTAGTGAGACAAGAAAAAAAATTGGAGCAATTAGCTAAGTAGAGAAGAGGCAAGATTATTTCCATTTGTAAATAATATAATGGTTTACTCAAAGGAGCCCAGAGAATCTATGAAAAAATTAATCACAACAATTAATAGCTTTAGTAAACTAGCATGATACAAAATAAATACATGAAGATCATCAGCCTTTCTTTTTTTCCCCCAACAAAACTCAAGACAAAAGATAGAAAGAGAAAACCCATTTAAGATAACATATCCTAGAGCATTTAATATCTGGGAGTTAACTTACCAAGACAAAGACTTATACAATTATTAAATAAATAGTCCAACTTCTTTTATTTTCCCAAAGGCAGGTAAATGAGTCTTCTCTCTGGTCTTCAGATTCCTTTTATGGAAAAGGAAGGGGTTAGAATATATGATCTCTAAAGTTCTTTCCAGTTCTACCATTTTAAGAGCTGCTACCTCTAAGTAGACACCTGTGGAAAAATACTCTCCAGTACTGGTTATACCCTACCCTGAGTGATAAATAGGAAACTGGTTGGGTAAAAAAAATTAACAGCCTGGAGTTACCTTGGTACAGAGACAGAGGGAGCCTAGGGCATTGAAACTATTTCATGGAACACAAATTATTAGGCTCAGATAGACCCTTAGAAACAATTGAGTTCAACTCCTTCATTTTATATCCTTCCTTTGAGGCCCAGAGAGGGAAAGTCAGCAACTCAAGTCGACACATTTGTAAACAATGCTTTCTCTTTATTGCCCTGTCAAATTTGAAAATAATGAATATATCTTCTCGGGTTTTTTTTTGGGGGGGGGAGTATTCATATTGCTTTAGGGGTTTTCTGAGATGCTAAATTCCTAGTTAAATTGTTCCGCTCACTTCTACCCTTTTCTGACCTGAGCTATTATTTGGGTACCATTCAGGATCAAGTTAAGGCTGTCTTAAGTCTTTTCTTTTTACCAAGATTAAATAGGCTTTCCCGTCAGACCAAGGCTAATGAGCAATCATGAATTTACTGTTGGATTATTTAGTTTTGGTCTATCGGACCAAAGACAAATCAATTAATTCTCTTTATCTCTCCCCTTCCCTACAAACCCTCCCCTCCTTCCTCCCCACCTCTGTCCCAATCCCATTACTTTGAGACACTGGCTTAGACAGAGGTTAAGAATGCTTTGAAGGGGTGGCTAGGTGGTGAAGTGAATAGAGCATTGGGCCTGAAGTCAGGAGGACCTGAGTTCAAATCTGGCCTCAGACACTTAACATTCACTGGCTGTGTGACCTTGGGCAAGTCACTTAACCCCAACTGCCCTCCAAAAAGCAAAAAAAAAAAAAAAAATTAAAGAAAGAATGCTTTGAATGAGCCCATCCTTCTGAAGTTCATTTCCTCATTTATGAAATGGGAAAAGGGGGAATTTAGGAGCTGAAGTTGGAGTACTGTACTAGCTGGTCTACAAAGTCCTTTTTTAACTGACATTTTGCAATTCTGAGAGCTTGGGGCTGAAAGAGATTACTGAGAATATAGGGAAATAGTCAAGGCCAGACTAAAAGGGTAGGTCGACAAAAGATGTAGAAAGAAGGTATAACAGAATATCAAAGACCAATTTTAATAACTCATAATTTTACCCGGGGCCAGCCCTCCTTGATGTGGCTAATCCAATCAGTTGCATACTTTCAGCTTCAGCTGTGAGTTATGAGGTCCCCTGAAGATTGCTTATTGGGAGTATGCAGAAGTAGTCACATTTTTATTTTAAGTGCACTTGTATTAATGACTAACATCAATCCCTCACCCTGTACCTTCCTGGCTTGATGCCCAGGAAGAAAGAGGTTATTGGAAGAAATTATGGTCCAAGCTGAATAGGATTATATGGCTTAAAATCAAGTCTCTTGAATTGGAATTTTATTTTACTGCCAAAAGGAAGAAGAAATGGAGTGATAGAAAGAGGATAAAGAAACATAGTTGAAGATACTGACTATTCTTTGAGGTTTGGTAGAGTGGTGGTCTGGGATTCAGTTTCTCTCCCCTCCCATTCTCTATGCTTTAGAATTTAAATTCATTTATCTGACAGTCAGTGCTCTTTACTAAAGGTTGCCTCTAATGGAATGCTCTAAGCCCTGATACATTCAACATTAAAAAAAAATCATACATTATAATTTTTAAGATGTGTTTCTTGTATGCAACAAATAGTTGGGTTTTGTTTCCTTATCTTTACTATCACTTTTATCAGGTTGTTTAATCCATTCCCATTTAAATTTGTGTGTCAGGCTTGTATTTCTTTCCATTTATTTATTTTGTATTGGTTTTTATATTTTTCTTTTTTTCAGTCAGTACTTTGTCCCTGTTAACTATTTTGTTTATTCTATTTTGGTTCTAGTCTTCTCCCACAGACTGTTCTCCCCTCTTAATCCTTCTTGTTTGCCCAATCCTAAATTCTTTGAATTTACATAAATTATTAATTTTTTTCCTCCCTCCCTCCCTCCCTCATTCACTCCCTTCCCTTCTTTTCTCCCTTCCCTTCTTTCCTCCCTTCCTCCCTCCCTCCCTTCCTTCCTTCCCTCCTTTCTTTCTTCCTTCCTTTCCTCCTTTCTTCATGTCCTCAGAGAATAAGCTTCTCTTCCCTTCCCCCCACTAAAAAAATCCATTATAATATCCCTGTGTCTTTCTGCAAATATAGATCTCATCTGCCATGGAAATTTTCTTTAATGGCTCTTTCCTGTCCTGAGTTAAGACACTTCACCCCCTTCATTCCCCTCCCTCATCCTAGTCCCTTCCCTCTATTGGATTTATCCTGTTTTCTACATTTTTATGCTTTTGCTGTTCACCAATGACTCGATAGGGATGCATCTGCTCCTCTCCATCCCTTACCTCCCATCTCTTGACACCGCATGTCTATCAAAAGTCTAAGATAATTTGATTTCTTCCTATAGTGCTTGGCACATAATTATTGTTGTTCATCTTTTATTTTCAAAGAGGACCAATGACATCACAATATTGGGGGAAAATAGTACATGATGGGTGGAGTCTTAACTTGCATATGAATTGGGTTTAGGTGAGGTAGAGTTGTGCAAAGTTGTCAGCTTTGCACTCTCTTCCAGAGTCATGAGTCCATTGGCAGGACAAAACCAGTCAGGATGACTGCTCATGGCCCAAGATATCTCACTAAGCTCTAAGCACTCCACAGAACCTGCTTCAGCCACTTTCATGGCCGTTGGAATAATTTTTTCTTATCTGCTCATTCCACCAGAAGTCTTCATGTGCTTGGAGTAGATATCCCTCTAACTTACCTATGCAGTTGAGGCCTGTCAGTTACTCTCAATGTGTCTTAGCCCTGCTATAGAGATAGTTTTGTTGGGGTTTAGCCCCTGTGCATGCTTCAGCTTCTTAAAGTCCCAGGTGAGAGTTGGGTGTAGGGCTTGGAAACCTTTATACCAGAGGTGCTAGCCCCTCCTATATACCCCATATACCCCAGAACTTAGTAAGCACTTAGTAAATATTTTGACTGTTATAGTCAGATCTCTTCTGTCTCAAGTTAAGTCATTGAACTTCAGGACCTCTTCGTTCATTCATATGAGCTCGTTATGGGATTGTCACTAAACCTTCCTATTCCTCACTTTCTGTGCCCCTGGCTCTTTTCTCTGAACACTTTATACAGCTTATTTTGAGGAGCATGACTCTTGTCTCTGATTAGAGTCACTTTCAGACCCCATGTTGTGGCTAAAGGGTCAAAGCTCCAAAGAATGATTCAGAGTATACTCTCTCACCTTGCTTTTTCCTCCCAGCAAAATAAATAGAACATGGACTCCACTGCTTTGTGAGAAGTGCTTTAGGTAGGATAAACTCCTATCAAGAGAGATAGCAGAGATATTCACCTGGAGCTTCCTTGCTTAAACTCTTATTGATTTCTCTCCATTGCCTTTTGCTTTTTACACATATAGACCTGAGCACTATGACCAATTTACTTTCACTCTCAATAGGCTGAATGGATCATTTGGACACTCAGTAGCTATGTGACCCTGGGCAAGTCACTTTACCGATGTCTGTCTTAGTTTCCTCATCTTCAAAATGAGAGCAATAATAGCACTTACTTTACAGAGTTGTCATGAGGACCTAGTGAGTTGACATATATAAAATACTTTGAAAATCTTAAAGATCTATATAAATACTAGTTATTATTATCTTCTTCTTCATTAATGAACAATGGACTAGGGAGTCAGAAGATTTAGATTCAAGACTTCTCTCTGTATCTTTCCAGTTGTCTGAAGTTAGATGAGTCACCTTTTCTCTCTGGGGTTCATTCAGATTCTTTATAATAACAATAACAATGATTGATGATGGTGGAGTTGAAGTTGATAATCTCCCAGATCCTGTCCAGCTCTAAATGCTATGCACTTTTGAACTCATAGTTCATTTAAATTTTCTGGGCATCAGTTTGCTTATATGGAGAGTAGGAACAATTATACTTTTGGTACTTTACTCATAGGGTTATAGTGAGGATCAAATGAAATAATGTGTATGAAATTGCTTTCTAAACATAAAATAGCTATTATTATGGGGAGGCAACAAGGCATAGAAGAAAAATCATTGGACTGTGGAAACATAGTCAGAAGATCTGAGTTCAGCTTCTAAGGGCACCATTGCCTTTCTGTGTGAGCATGGGCAGGTCATTTAACCTACATAAGTCTCTATTTCCTTATTTGTAAAATGGAATCAGTGGAGTATGCCTTGTTGTCTCTTCCAAGTGTTGGGAGGAATGAACTTGGTAAACTAGCAGATGTTATATAAACGGGAACTATAAGTGTGTTCCAAAAGAAGGTATTTTCACCCAACTTAGAGGGCTTAGGGGAAATGGGTCCTGTTTGTTATTATAGATTCTCAGGGAATTGTAGAGTCCTTGGAACCTACCAAAGCAAACATACTTTTTTTGAACTAGGACTAGATGGTTGGCTACATTGACTTTTCAGTTGGTCTCTGGCTCAGAGCCAATAGTCTTGGGTAGGGCTATTTAAGTGGTGCTTGGTCTACCCTTCCCAGGTTTCATGCTACAGCTGCCTTAGACTAGGACATAACCTGGAAAGTTGCCAAGGCTGTAGAGTTATTGGTGATATGGTGGGGAGGGCGTCTGGATAAAGGAAGAAAGGAAAGGATATAATTTTTAGCTTGTGGTTGCAGCCTGTAAGAAAATAGGAAATGTGAGGACATTTTATGGTGACTTGAGATGGAGAGGTCAATCAATAAATACTGAGTGACTATTATGTGCTAGGAATAAGGCAGCTAGGTGGAAAGAGAGTGCCAGACCTGTTAGCCCCAATGACTCATCTTCCTGAGTTCACCACTTACTAGCTGTGTGACCTTGAAGCCATTTGCCTCAGTTTCCCCATCTGTAAAATGAGCTGGAGAAAGAAATAGCAAACCACCCTAGTGCCTTTGGGAAGAAAACCCCAAATGGGGCCATGGAGAGTCAGATACAACTGAAACAATTGAACAACAATAAGATGTGCTAAGTAAGTGCTGAGGCTAAAAGTTAAGTAAAAGACAGTTCCAGATTTCAAGCTGCTCAGAATCCAAAGCAGGAGACATCATGTAAACAACTACATACACACAAGATCTATATATACAGAATAAATGGGAATAATTAACAGCAGCCTTTCCATTATTTGGAATAAGAAGATTAGATGTTTCTGTGGGCCTAGAAACTGCCACAACTCGTGTGGTCCATTCTGGAATGAAGGTCACCCTCTCTCCTTCTGTCCTGGAGCCCACAGCAATCATCTGAAGTAGATTGTCCCTGATCCATGAGCTGTTGTGTCCCAGGTCACAAAAGCACACAGCTCTTGAGCTAGAAGGGCTCTCAGAGGCCAGTACTGGAGATAAGGGTCCAGAATCCACTTCTCTATTCCAAATCATGTTTTCCATGCACAGATTTAGGGTTGGAAGGAACCTCAGAGGCTATGTAGTCCAATTCCTTCCTTTTAAAGATGAGGAAGCAGAGGCCCATGGCAATTAAGTGACTTGCCCAAGGTCATACTAATAGGGTGTATCAGAGATGGGATTTGAAGCTGCATTCTTTGGTTTCAGAACCAGTATTCTTTTCTCTCTAGGCAGATAGAAATGACTGAATAGATCTGATTCTATTAAATGGGGGAAACTTTCAAGTTATAACCTCTCAAATGTTATATAATTGTGAGCTATAATCAATGAATCTCTCACATTCAAAACTCAATTACTTCATGAAAACCTTTATAACCACAATATACTTCTCTGGACTCTTACAATATTTATTCTTTATATTACACACACACACACATTCACACATGAATATAGATGTATGTGTATATATATATATGCACGCACACACATATACATATATTCACATATGTGTATATATGTATGTACATACATGTACACACATACATGACATAGATAGTAATGGCAGAGTATAGATATTGGAATTAAGATATAAAGTTTGTTGCTCTATTCCAAATCCTGCTTGTAATAGAATTAGATCTATTCATCTTGTTCCATCTAGGTACAATGGGAAGGGAATACCACTGACTTTGGTCTTGAAGATCCCAGGTTCAAATCCACTTCTGATTCATGTCCATCCCTGGACCTCAGTTTCTTATTATGTATAAGGAGGAATTTGGACTACATGGTCTCTGAGGTCAAACATAATTTGGAATAGAGGAGTCTACTTTGCACCTTTATCTCCAGCACTGATTCTCTTGCCTTACCAACACTGACTATTCTCTGCAATGAGAGCCAACAAATCAAAGGTTGACAGCCAGCCTTGTAAATATGGGATGACTAGCTATTGTTTTAGAGATCATTTCATGCTCCATTCCCCTTCTTCGATGACCCACCAGATTTTATGACTTCTTGTCTGAAGATCAGGGGGTTTTTGTGGTGGCAAAGCATCCTATCTGACCCAGTCCAGCAGTAGTCCATCCTGACAGGGAGCCAGTGTACCAAATGACCTCCTCCCAGTGGTAAATTAGGTTGTGTAGCTGGGCTACAACACATCCTAGAGGAGCCATCCCAGCTGATGTCACATGTTTCAATGAACAGAAAGAGAACTTCCCTTGGAGAGAGAGAGAGAGAGAGAGAGAGAGAGAGAGAGAGAGAGAGAGAGGACATCTGTCTGGGCTAGGTGAACCTGTGGCCTCAAGGCCCCATGTGGCCTTCTAGGTTATCAAGTTCGGCCCTTTGAGTGAATTCAAACTTCACAAAACAAATCCCCTCAATAAAAAGATTTGTTCTGTAAAACTTGGACTCAGTCAGAAGGCTGCACCCAAGGTCCTAGAAGGCCACAGTTTCCCTACCCCTGCTTCTAGTAAGTTACCGTGGATGCATGTTATATAAACATCAACCTTTTTATACTTTAAGTTTGTGCCCACTCCACCCCCCAATTTAGCATATATGGAGACTGTGAATGTAGTGTGGGAGAGCACACCCCTGGTACTGGATGAAATGCTTTGTGACTACTGTTACTGTCATACCATTTGAGTAAATGCCTCTGCTAAAGAAATGAATCTGTTGGCCCATTGTTAATTGAAAAGCACGCTCATGGGGACTATTGAGCTAGCATTAGGAAGACAGCTTCCCTTAGGGTTACCCCTAAAACCATGAAGAAAGGAGAAGCCATGGCTCTGGGTGCCCAACTATGTGAACGGGGCCAGTGATTCCAGAGGGGGATATTATAATAGTTTAATGAGCACTTTTTCATACTTTGTGCATATTCACACTAACAGTGAAAAAGGATGGAACACATGTTATCACCTCCATTTCAGATAGGAACACACTGATGTTCAGAGAAGTAGAATGATTTCCCAAGGTTACACAATTAAGTTCCACAAGCCATGGAGGAGGGACTAGGACCAAGGTCTTCTCACAGTGAGTGCTCATTCTGGAATGCTGAGCTAGCTGCTTCTGGGACATTAGTAGCACACTTCTTTGAGCAAAGGCAGGCGACCCCAGTTAATAGATCAGATCTTGGTCAATCAACCAGCTTTTATTAAATGTCTACTCTGTGCCAGGAATTGTGCTAGATGCTGGAATTTCACCACTAGAACTCCAAAGCTTCCTGGGTAGATATATCACCAAACTGGTTTTCTCTCTAAGGGAATCCCTTGCCCCCTTTCTCCACAACCAACATTCCCCAATTTAAAAAAAAATGCAGTAAAAGGAAAGAAATTAGTAGTGAAGTACTTCAGTCACTTCACTCAGGTTTAATAAATCAAATCCCCGTCCTTCTTTCCTTCCTCCCTCCCTTCCTTCCTTCCTCCTTCCTTCCTTCCTTCCTTCCTTCCTTCCTTCCTTCCTTCCTTCCTTCCTTCCTTCCTTCTTCCTTCCTTCTTCCTTCCTTCCTCCCTCCCTCCTTTCCTTCCTTCCTCCTTCCTTCCTTCCTCCCTTCCTTCCTTCCTTCCTTCCTTCCTTCCTTCCTTCCTTCCTCCCTCCCTCCCTTCTTCTTTCTTTCTTTCTTTCTTTCTTTCTTTCTTTCTTTCTTTCTTTCTTTCTTTCTTTCTTCCTTCCTTCCTTCCTTCCTTTCTTCCTGTCTAATTTACTCTCCATCCTTAAATCTCTCTTCATTCCCCTCCTTGTTAACATTCAGTGTTTCAAAGTTCCTTCCAGGTGTAACATTCTATGTTCTGAGGCTCCTCCCAGCTAACATTGTATGTTCTAAGACTCTTTCAGCTAACATTCTATGTTCTAAGGCTCCTCCAGCTAACATTCTGTGTTCTTTATTGGACCAGATGATCTCAAAGATCAGGGAAATATAAGCTTTCTCTCAGAAAAAATTAGAAAAAGGAGAGATTAAATCCTATATTTAATGCTAGGGACTCTGAGCAGAAGTAAAAAAAAATCCTGAGATTCCCAGTTTCATTAAGAATCCCAATCAGTTTACAATCACGAAGTCCCAAGAACCAACTTCCTTTTTTGCAGTGGCCATTCAGCTCTGATCACAGATAGGAAAGGCTCTCTATCTGGTACTAATCCTTCCTTCTTCCTAACTACTTTGAATCTGATATTTAATTGAGAGACTGCTACTTTAATACAGATATTGGATGGGTACTTTGATGGCAGCATGTCCTAGTAGAAAGAAAACTAGCCTGGAAGGCTTGGAGACCCAGATTCAGGTCTCAGTTGTGCCACCTACTTACAGTGTGACCTTGGGGAAACCAGTTAACTCTTCTAGTCCCCTATTCTTCCTCTACAAAATAGGAATCTGTTTTATTTTGAATAAAATACCCTTGCTAACAGCTTTATTATCCGGGGACTGAGATAACCATACCTGCCATGACAACCACAGAGGGTGGCTATTAAGGAGCAATTGAAATATGGCATGTGAGGATTAATGGATACAATGAATCTGAATAGACTTTGTAGAAATATGAAGGATTATTGATGGTAGGATTAGGGGCAGCTGATGACAAGACATTTCACTTTAGGCCTCAGTGTCCTCCTCTGTGAAATGAGGGCCTTGGACTCGATGATCTCTAAGTTCTTTTCCTGCTCAAATATTCTATGCTTTGTCTTGAATATGGGGAGGGTTTTTCATATTAAAATTCTCTGAGTGGTGCAGGGCATTATCATGCCCTAAGGATAATTAATAGAATCATAAAATGTTATAACTGTGAGAGACCTTAGAAATCATTTAGTCGGGGACAGCTAATTCCCCTGAAATGGAAGTGGACAATTGGCCAAAAGAAATTGGTGCTTCTGTAGATGAGCTAGAGACCTGAAGGTCATAGACATCTATCCTATCTGTTGGAAACAGGGGAGAGAAATGCAGAAAAAGTCCCCCAATTTTTCTTCTTATTGCATAGATGAAGGTAATCGATGAAGGCTACATGGTCACTGGAAACAAGTTACCCTAAATATATGAGTAAAAGGGAACAAGAGAGTTTCACAAAATGCATACTCTAAACCACTCGGGTAAAGCTTATCTGTGTGGACAGCCCTTTCGTGGGAAGTAACATAGTGGGAAGAAAGCCAGCTTTTGAGCCAGCAGAATTGTATTAAACACCTGCCTATGACTTTTACCTAAGTGACTTTGAACATGCTACTTAGCCTCACCTGTAAAATGTTGGAAGTTGTCTTCTGAGGTCCAGTTCTAGATTCATGACCTTAATTGAGCAGATGACAATCCCCTTGCCCTCTCCTAGTTATCCTTCCCATGAATTTTGTCTAATTCTTCCTACGGGTGCCATCCAATGGTGATTGAGATGTCTTCTTATTTTTAGTTGGGTAGCTAGATGGTGCAGTGGATAGAGTGATGGGCCTGAAGTCAGAGAGACTCATCTTCTTGAGTTCAAATCTAGTCTCAGATACTTACTAGCTGTGTGACCATGGGAAAGTCATTTAAACCTCAGTTTTCTCATCTGTAAAATGAGCTGGAGAAGGAAATGGCAAACCACTCTAGCACCTGCCAAGGAAACCTCAAATGAGGTTATGAAGAGTCGGACGTGACTGAAATAACTGAACAAATACAACAAAGCCTTTATGGAGTCCTTGGGTTTATCAATCACTGAGCTATTGAGTTCAATTGTTTCTGATTCTTGCTTATCTATTCTGGTCCATTGATATACTTTTCCACTTCTTAAACAAGTACCAAATAATATATGCTTAATAAATACTCTTCTGATAGACAACTTCTAATCATACTACAATAACATTCGAAGTCTACAAGTGTGATTCACCCTTAATTTTTCCTTTATGTTATTTCTTATAAAATACTAGAATTTTTTTCCTCTAAAGAAGAGATTCTTAGTATTTGTATATGTGTGTTGTGTGTGTGGGGGTGGGGCATTTTGTCAGTCTGATGAAGCCAATGGGCTGTTTCTCAGAGTTTTTAAATGCACAAAATAAAATTAAATAGGATTACACTTATCAAACTATATTAAAAATCTTAGTTCACTTCATTTGAAATATATACATGAATCCATTGGTGGTCTCCAAGTTAGGAACTCCTGCTCTAAAATAATTTTTTCATTATTTTGTTTAACTTTGTAATATAATACCTAAGAATTGGAGAATGTGGGAAGACATGACATAATATTAAGTTTATAAATTAATTTAGATAAGGTCATAATTATTTATTATATTAGGACAATCTAGTCATGAGCAATGGGTACTTCTACAACTTTCTCTCCCTCTCCCTCTCCCCCGCTCTCTCCCTTCTTCCTCCCTTTTTTTCTCCATTTCTTTCTCTCTAACTCCCTCTTTTCTTATTTCCCTTCCTCCATCCTTTCTCTCCTTTCAAGAATGTTGTGATATTGTGTTTATGTAAATATTAGGTGTATCTTGGTTTTTACCAGGAAGACAGACCCTGACCGGTGAATAAACACTCCTAAATTCTAATTGGCTATGCTGTCCTGTATTTGCCTCAGTTGTCCATAACAGTCCATGGTTAATAGGTATGACCTGGATGAAGATCCTGAAAACTTTTTTTTGAGATTTAGCATATTGTAATTTTATGCTGTCCTGAGATCATGAGAGATGAGGACATAAAGGGTCAGTATCAAGCATCCTCAAGTTATCTGAGGATAAATAGATTCAGTTCCCTAATGAGAATTTATGGAATCATAAAGATTATTAGAATGTATACTCCTCCATTAGAATGTGAACTCTATGAGGATAAAGACTGTCTTTTTTTTTTCTTTTTCTTGTAGACCATCCTTAAGTCAGTGTCTGGCATGTAGTAAGCCCTTAATGACCTATCTATCTATCTATCTATCTATCTATCTATCTATCTATCTATATCTATCTGTCTGTCTGTATGTATGTTTCTCTGTTCTATCTCTCTATTATTCTGTCTGTCTCTACCTATATTCTCTCTCTCTCTTTTCCCCTAATATTCATCTGTCTATATGCACTCTCTCCATAATCTCTCTCTCCCTCTCTCCCTCCCTCTCTCCCTCTCTCTTTCCCTCTTTCCTTCTCTCTGTCTTTCTCTGTCTCTGTCTCTGTCTCTGTCTCTCACACACACACACACACACACACACACACACACACACAGAGGTTATGTTGTCCTTCGTTTTCAAAAAGGACCATAGCATCAAGGAAATGATGACATGACTTGCAGTTGATTTTGATTTGAGTGAAGGAGGTCTGTGCAAGGTCACCAGCCTCACTTTCTCCTCCAGAGCCATCTGGATCCAGTGACCAGATATTCATCAGGATGACTGGAGATGACCCAGGATGCAATTGGAGACCTTGACCCTTTAGACTAAGGCCTTTTCAGGTAGTAACTTAGAGTGAAGTAATGTCCATTCAGTGAATAGACTTAAGAAGTGAGTCAAGGGATGGCCCCTTTAATAAGGAAAAAAAATCAAGCTGGGAGGAGAAGACCCTTAGGATTGCTGTTGCCAAAAGAAACATTTACCATTGACATTCAGTCTAAACCAAAAGGGCCCAAAATATTGCCATTAAGTGGAGCCTGGGCAGGGAACTATTGTGGTCCAATCTATAAGCTGCAGAGTGAACTGGGTTTAAGGTTTTGTGAAAGAAAGAAAGAAAGAAAGAAAGAAAGAAAGAAAGAAAGAAAGAAAGAAAGAAAGAAAAAAGAAAGAAAGAAAGAAAGAAAGAAAGAAAGAAAGAAAGAAAGAAAGAAAGAAAAAAGAAAGAAAGAAAGAAAGAAAGGAAGAAAAGAAGGAAGGAAAGAAGGAAGGAAGGAAGAGAAGAGAAGAGAAGAAAGGAGGAAGGGAGGGAGGAAGAAAGAGAAAAAAGAAAGAAAGAAAGAAAGAAAGAAAGAAAGAAAGAAAGAAAGAAAGGAAGGAAGAAAAGAAGGAAGGAAAGAAGGAAAGAAGGAAGGAAGGAAGGAAGGAAGAGAAGAGAAGAGAAGAGAAGAGAAGAAAGGAGGAAGGGAGGAAGGAAGGGAGGGAGGAAGAAAGAGAAAAAAGAAAGAAAGAAAGAAAAAAGGAAAGAAAGAAAGAAAAAAGGAAAGAAAGAAAGGAAAGAAGGAAGAAAGAAAAAGATCTAGCCAGTAAATCTCTAGTTATATGGTCAACTTCTGGCCATCAAAATTTACCGTCCTTTGGAGAAGAGAAGGAAAGGGAGCGGGAAAGGATAAGCTGAGTTACCCAACTAGCTGGGTCTCCATTCAGGCAACTTGGTCTACTCACAGGTTGTATTTGTCCTTCATTTTCAAAGAGGACCAAGGCATCAAGGAAATGATGACATGACTTGAGATGGCTCTGGAGAAGAAAGTGAGGCTGGTGACCTTGCACAGCCCTCCCTCACACAAATCAAAGTCAACTGCAAGTCATGTCATCATTTTCTTGCTGCCATGGTCCTCTTATACAACAATCTATCTATCTATCATGAATCTATCATACTCTCTCCAAAGTTACCAGTGATTTTAATTGGCAAACCTAATCAATCATCTATCAATCAGTCACCTCTTTCTATCTATTTATCTATCTCTACCCTCCATCATAAAGTGTCTGACCTTATTAAAGAGGCCATGGAGGGATTAAGAAATGGTTCCCACAATTTGCCTAGAGACACAACAGTCATATCTGTCTTATCAATTTCAAAGGAAAAAAATAAAACTTGGATTGTTGCATAAACCAAAAAATTAATGGAAGTTTGAAAGTCTAAATATGAAAGGAAAAGATGTAATTGTACAAAAATACCTGTAAACATTACTGTGCTATTATGCTATAAGAAATTGTCCCATCATCTGAATGTAATCTTGAGTTTCATGCTTCCACATGAGCACTTTGAATGCTATGTAAATGAAAAGCAAACCCTGAGAGATAGCTTGGCCAATACATTAGATTCTTTAGGGGAAGAGAGATGGAAAATGTGGCAGTGGAGGAAGTCCGGGGACTCCTGAGGAAGTACTGGAGAAAACACCATTGAAAGGAGTCAGAACAAGAAAAGAGAGATAAAACTGTCCAGCTTTTCAGTAACTTCTCAAGTCTTGCATCTTCCTTCCCACTCTAGTTCATAGATTTAGAGCTAGAAGGGACCTTAATTCATCTAATTCATTGCATTTTACCAATAAGAAACTGAAACAAACTTGTCCTAATGTGGTTTCACTTAAAGTTGAATTTTCATAAAGTCAAATAATAATGTTAGGCGAGCTATGCCTGTATTCCAAGATTTTAAAAAATTAAAAAAAAAACAAATTGAAAAATTCTAAGGAAATAAATGGAAATGGCAAGCATTGACCTGGGCAATTATATCTTTCTACCTCCCTCTCCCTTCTTTTTCTCTAATTGCCTGGAATACAGACATTTGTAGTTAGTGCTGGGAGATCGTGGGTAAAAGGAGGTGGTAGAGACTTCCCAGTGGGAATCCTCTTTTCCATTCTAGATTCTACTGGACAATTATGCTCTTCCTCTATTGTCCCCTGAAGCTCTAGTGCCTTGCTCTGAGATGACCTTCTACTTTGCTTCATATATTTTATAGGAACAATTTTTCACATGTTATCTCCACCATTAGAATGTGAACTCCTTAAAGGCAGAGACTGTGCCTTTTTTGTATTACCAGCATTTAGAACAATGTTTGGTACATAGTTAACTCTTAATGAATGCTTGTGTAGCTGGATGAGGTGATATATGCCTGTGGTCTCAGCTAAAAGGAAACCTAAGGCTTATGGCTAGTGGTTGGTGAATCTCTTGACTTTTGGAATTCTAAGCTGCAGTGGCTGTACTGATTGAGCATCCACACCAAGTTGATCATTAATATGGCAAACCTTTGGGAGCAAAGAAGGGGTGGTGTGAGTCAGAACTGGGTTGCTAAGGAGGAGCAGACTGACTTGGGTCAGAGGTGGAATAAGTTAGGGCTTCCACCCTGATCACAGTGGGAAAGGACCTATGAATAGCCCCTGTACTTGGATAAAATAGAGTGACCCAGTCTTTAATACATATATATATATATATATATATATGTATATATATACATACACATTCATACATACATACATATATTATACACACACACAATAAAAAAATCAGTGTTTGGCTGACTGGTTATAGTCTATTCTCTTTGGACAGTAAGGAGATGTTTTCCTATTATTTTAAGCTATGACAATTGCTCAAGATTTCTCACTAACCATACTATTTAGTCAAAAGGATGCAAATGGATGCTCCCAATGGCATTTCTTGAATCCTCCCCAGTTTGGGGATCTGGGGCAAGAGCATGCATCTTGGATGTGTCAAGGGCAGTCAGAATCATGGTGTGAATAAGCAAGGGTCTTTGCAGAAAGTTCCATAGCTCAGAGGTCCATATGCACAAGGCAATGTTAAAATTAGAAAGCAAGATTGAGACTAGGGATCCAGAGCAGGTCCTGTGAGTGAACTTGGGTGGGGCTCAGAGTATAAGTAGCCAGAGTATGGAGTTTGACAGATTCATCTTAATTTGCCAGTTGGTTGATAGTGTAGGTTTGTTTTTATGCACAAGGCATTCTCCATTGTTTGGAGACATTCTTTCAGTCAGAGAGTTCTGGGTATTGTTCTCCATGACAGTGGCCAAATCTATGAACTTTTAAGAGATGGTTATCATGAAGGTTCAGAAAAACAAACAAATAAATAAATAACTTCTGACTTCTTGGGTCTAGCTTTTCATGTCTCTGCCCAGTGATACCTGGTACTTTTGCCTCAAACTCCCTCGAAATCTTCCTGAAAGGAAACTTCCAGCTTCCATACAATCTTGTTGATTGGCAAGTCTCTAGCTAAACTGATTAGATGATACCTTCCTCTTCCCATTAAAACAATTGGTACTCTCCTATATCACTGATTGGCCTGGGTATGTGACCCAGGTATTCCTCTTCAGAGTACTGGAGAAGGGATTGGATGCCTGGCACTTAGCACAGTGCTTGTCATACAGTAGGTGCTGTATAAATGCTAATTATTATACCTCTCACCTGAATAATAAATCCCTTTCCTCCTTCCTTAGGGCTTTGAGATTTTAGCACTTAAGACTGGGACTTATGTATCCTGTCCCTACTGAACATCTAGTTTTGTCCTGTCTCTACTAGTACCTGGCTGACTGAATTTTATATCCCCTTATTCCCCCTTATTTCTTATCTCACACACAAACAAATGTTAAATGCTTTCCCCGGAATGAAGTAAAATATGTCAATAATAAAAATTTGCTTTTAGTATGATTGGTCAGTTTGCTTCTTCAGAAATCTCTGTTCCTCCCTTTCATTCTCCACCCCCCCGCCCAAAAAAAAGCAGTTGCAGTAGACCTTGGGAGGAAGAGGACCTACTCCAGGACTCAAGACAGAGACTATAACAAGTTTAGGGGATTTTAGGATTCTAACTTCTAGTTCAGTGTCTTCCAATGATTAATTAATGAACATTTCACTTAGCTTCTTAGTGTCCCAGACAACTTTCTGAGACTATAAATTGTAGAGAAGTTGCTAGTTTACATTGGTAGAGGACATTCTTCATCTAGAATTCCCTACATTAACAAAATTCCAGATCCAGTAAAACACACACACACACACACATCCTCTTTTATACAAATTTTTATGTGAATTCACTATCTCTCTCTAGAGTTGTAAGCTTTTTGAAGGCAGTTACTGCTTCATTGTTGTCTGTGGCCCCTGTATCTGAGATAATAATAGATAGATTTATAGATGATAGATAGATTAATGATAGTGATGATAGATAGATAGATAGATAGATAGATAGATAGATAGATAGATAGATGATAATGATTATAGTAAGATAGAGGTAGGCAGAAACATGATAGAGATGATAGAAACATAGATAAGCTAAGACAAAAACTTAATTGTTGATTGATAAATGAAGAAGCTGAGATCGGGATTTAAGTGACATTTTCAAAGTAACTGAACTAATTGCAGAGTTCATATGATAAGATAGTAGAAAGGACACTGAACTGGATCTGGAGTCAGAAGACCTAAATTTTAATCCTATATCGCCAATAACTATTTCCTCCCTAGGTCTAAGATTCTGCATTTCTGAAATCATTATATGGTACTAGATCAGAACTGTAAAACTCAGAAAGAAATGTCTCCTGGTGTGGCTAGGTGGCGCAGTGAGTAGAGTGCTGGCCCTGGAGTCAGAAGGACCTGAGTTCGGATCTGGCCTCAGACACTTAACACACACAAATAAAAACCTAGCCGTGTGACCTTGGGCAAGTTACTTAACCCCAATTGCCCTCCAAAAGAAAAGAAAGAAAGAAATGTTTCCTTATGGGCCATATATTGATTTAGAAAACCACAAATTAACATCACCTATGTTGTATTATATTTTTTGTTCTATTTTATTAAACATTTCCCAATTATATTTTAATCTGATTTGGCCTCACTGAGAAATTTGTTGCCTAAGAGTTTGGTACTTCTGGACTATATGCCTTCTAGTCATCTAACCCTGTTGGCTGGGTCCACTGCAAATACTATCCAATCCCAATTGGGCCCTTCAAGCTGAAATACTTCTATCCTTCTTTGATTATCTCTCATATTAAGCTCTCCACATTGTCTGTTTCTGGTCTCTTTCTTTTCCCCTAACCCCCATGTGCTATCTTTACCTTCTCCTTCAGGAGATAACTTCCCCTCCTATTTTTTGAGAAAATAGAGGTCACTCTTACAGAGCTCTCTCATTTCTTGTATTCTGTATCTGAAAAGCCTTCAGCAGTCCTGCCTTCCCCTTTTTTGTTCCAGCCTCCAAAGTAGAGATCCTCGTCCTTGTTGAGGTCAACCCTTAATCCCATTAGTTTCCATTTCCCCCAGGAACTTCACAGAGCATCATTTCCTCTCCTCCTTATCTTCAATTTCTTCTTTTCTATTGACTCCTTCCCTACTATTGACTCCTTAAACTTGTTCAGATCTCTCCTGTCCTTAAAAATCCCTCACTTGACCCTGCTATTTCCTTAAGCATCATTTCACAGCAAAATTTCTTAGATGATCCTCTTACACAGCAATCTATCTATCTATATATCTATCATGAATCTATCATACTCTCTCCAAAATTATCAGTGATTTTATCTGGCAAACCTAATCATCTATCAATCAATCTATCACCTCTTTCTATCTATTTATCTATCTCTACCCTCTATCATAAAGTATCTGACCTTATTAAAGAGACCCTGGAGGGATTAAGAAATGGTTCCCACAAATTGCCTAGAGACAGAGCTCATCACATCTGTCCTATTCAAAGGAAAAATAAAATTTGAATTGTTGCATAAATCAAAATTAATGGAAGCTAAGTTTCCTACATAGGAAGTTTCCTATAATATAATATAGTATAATATAATATAATAATGGGCTGACCGGCCAATTATTGGAAAGTTTTGCCCTCTAATGGGAGGCATGAGCATGAAGTCACTTTAGAATTATGCTTCCAAGTGGCAAAGGAATGTGAATTTGAATCATATTTTATAAATGTGCCCTATAAACATGAGTCAATGTTACTTGAATATGTATATGTATAGATATCTATGCATATGTATGCCTTACTTCCCACTCTAATTTCTTATTTTTGATGTTTTTATTCTGAATTGCGAAATTTCAACAAAATGAACCTTTCTACATATGCCCAAACTAAAAGATTTTTATAAGAGAATGTGGATTTCTATTTTTAAAATAAATAATATATGTATATATAGATATTTATATTATACAACTTTAGCACTATAGTAACAAACTGCCCTGTGGTTTGTGTCCCATTCTGAATTCTTTTCTGGTCTCTCTAGTGTTAATGTTATATCAAGGCTCTTTTTTTTTTTTTTAGTCTTTTTTGTTTTTTCTTGTACCTGTATCACTGGTCACAAACTTCTTCCCCCAGAACCCTATTCTCTACTCATTTCTTTAAGCTTTACAAACCAGACTTATCACTCCACCATTAGGCTGAAATTGCTGTCTCAAAGTTAACTGCCAAACTCTTAACTGCCAAATTCAATAAACTTTTCTCAGTCTTCATAAAGCAGGGTTGAAAAAGACTTGTGTCAGAGACAGGATTTGAATCCAGGTTTTCTTAGCTTCAAGACTGACTCACAATCCATAATACACACTGTCTTTCATACACAAAAAAATGGGGCATCAGCATTTTGAGGAATTAATATGTTTATCAGTGACTTGATGTATTAATCAACCACTTTATCTGTATATGTATATGTATGTACATGCTTATTTATGTGTGTATATATGTTTAACAACCTCTGCCAAGGGCTTGGCTGGCCACAAAACACTAGGGATTTGTAGTTCTTCTGAGTTTGAGATGAGAGAAAATTAATTGAAGATTAGTTCTCAGGTGAGAGGTGGGGGTTGAAATTGTCATGCTTAGGCATCAGAAGTTTTGCAGGATTCTGGAGGAGAATGAGGAGAGAAAAGTGAGGTGGAGGTCAGCCCATGACAGTAGCACAACCACAGCAGCAGTTGGCATCTGCCACACTTACAGTTCTCTTCCTCAAGACCATGAGAGATGACTTCTAAATGGACAAGTTGTGAGGTGTGTGACTGTTTTATCACAGGCTTGTAGTAGGATCACTAAGTGAAAGAAACCAGCCAAGAGTGGTGGGCAGTCCCTACTCCACTTGTAGCACCAATGCAATATTCATAGCACCTATGGTCACCATAAATATGCCTGTATAGTTTTCAATTACAAAATATAACAGACACTCCACATAGAAGACAGAAGCAAAACATTTATTCAGATACCAGAAAACCAAATCCCAACATCAGGAAACCAAATCCATCATAGCAACATAGTAGTTAATACACCATTCTTTAGCCTTCCCACAAATCAACACTTACAAGCTTAACTGTCTGTTTGCTATGCAAATGACATAGCTATTTGCCATCCTCTCTCTCCCACTGTCTAGCTGCTCTGACTCCCAGCTTCCTCTGGGCTCTGTTCCACACTTCAGCACACTCCTCCCACCACAGGCTCCATGTGATTACATTCTACCTATTATGGGTCAGGGATGATCTTTGAAATCAGGAAAGGTCTTCAAATTCCCTTAGGCTTAATTAAGGGGCAGGGAAGATCTTCAAATTACCATTACCATTACACTACTCCACCCTCATTTCTGTTTAAGTATTCATTAAAAAATTCTCTTAAGGAATACATTGACCAAATTTAGTATTATTTGTCATAAGCACCTGTGATTGATCCTGTCCTTGTCTGGGCTAGCTTTGTTTGAAGCGTGATGGACAATAGGAGACATGCAAAAGAGAGAAACATTTCCTATAATGTATTATAGTATAATATAATAATGAACTGATCAGCTCATTTTTCGAAAATTTCACTCTCTAATGGGAGACAAAAGCATGAGTCATTTTAGAACTATGCTTCCAAGTGGCAAATGCATGTGAATTTGGATCATATTTTATAAATTTGCCCTATAAACATAAGTCAATGTTACTTGAATATGTATATGCATAGGTATCTATGTATGTATGCATATATGTAAAGTTTTCCTTTCCATATCACAGGGGTTAGGGATATGGCACCCCCACAATCTGGAAAATCCATGTAAAATTTTTTGATCTTCCTTTTGTACCAGTGAAGAAGTTTGAATTATTATTGTATTGAAAGATAAAATATGTTACCATTATACAATGCTATACATATATTTTTATGAATTTTGGAGTTTCTAAACTTTTTATGTCTTCTGCTGTCCTTCTCATATTGTTTGTGGCTTCTGCAAAACTCTCCCCCCCCCCCCCGCTGCCAACTCCCATTTAATTTCTTATGCCAACCCCATGATATATTGAAACTAGAAAGTCATGACATGGAAGGGAAAACTGTGTTTACATTAAATACATATGTGTGTGTACTCTATATACACACATATGTATATATGTAAATACATGTGTATATTATATATGTATATTAGATATGTTTATATAAATGAACACACATGCTAAGACCCCACACCAGAAATCAAGAAAGATAAAAGTTCTGATTTTCTCTGCTTAAGCTTCCATTCCATGTGTTTACCCCAATATCCATCAATCAATCAACATTTATTAAGTACCTGTTAGGTGGCAGGTACTGTGCTAAGCTTAGGATATTACTTGCCAATGATAACTATCTCAGTACCATTTAATTCATTATTATCTCTTTGATGTCACTGATAACCAATATAAGTTAACTAGCTTTTCCAAAGGGCAGTACAAACACATCCTCCCTCCTCCCATCCCTAAACTGGGGCACCTTGTCTCTTCTGCTTCCTCAGTCTCCGTAGAGAGTGGACTCATACTTAAAGTGGTTGCTGCCAACATTTCCCCTACTGATTTTGATTCTGGATAGGCCATAGCCATTTGACAAGTTTTCTCCTTGCTTGCAGAAGCCACAATTCACTGCTGGTCTGGATCCCTTCAGGTCACTCCTCAGGCATGCACTGATCTCTGGGTTTGGGTACCAGTTAACTCTTGTATGGGTTGCAGTTACTTAACTCTTGGTATCTCTTTGGACTTTTCAAAGTCCACAAGATCATAGTCTGGAGGTGTAATCATCTCCAGCATGAATTCACTTAAGAGCAGAAAAAATAAACACAAAGAAGACAGTTATTATACAATTAGAGACCATGTAGTGGTTCACATGGGGAGATATGGCCACAGCTTACAAGTTTCATTGTGTCTTCCCTTAGCTGTCACTAGCAAAGAGGCAGCTTGATTTAGTTGGTTGGTGATTTTCATATATTCACACTCAGTTTTATCTTTGCAGCCAGTCAGGAGACTTTTTTTTTTCCTCCACCACCTGGTAAAGTATACAAGAAACAGTTACAGATTACTTGCTTGTTCTCTGAATATGGCATTGTGAACCCAGAAACAGGCTCACCAAGCCTCTAAACAGGTTGGCAGCAGGCAGAACCTATTATATATACTCTCAGGACTGGGTCTCTTGTGACACCAGTTTAAAGAGAATTTGATGAGAGACCTGACTCAACAAATCCATACTCCATGCATTGGAAGTTGAAGATTAGAAGGTCAACAAGTAGAGGAAAAATGGAAAAACTCTGCATAGTTTTTTATAACAACCTTTTTTTTTTCTCCTACCATCAAGAAAAGAAGAACACAATATACTATATAATATCACAGTCCTACTTATAAGGTTACACTAAAAGTGACCCCAACACAGGTGTTCAACATTCATATCTTCTGTTCAATCTGCCAATAAACATCTTTTAAAGGGTCATAAAATTCCAAGCTCTCAAGATTTTCCTCCACAAAAGAGATAAAACAGTGCCTCAGGTTAAGCCTAGAGTGGCAAAAATAAATAAGAGAAAAGGCAGAACCGGGATCTTCCTGGGACAATCAGAGAAGGTCTGAAGAAAAATCCTGGGTAGGGGTTTGGTCCCTCTGAAGAGTAAACACCTCCATGCTAGGGGACATTTAAACAACGAGCCACAAACCCTGGGGTTAGCTGTGTTGGGAGGCTACCTCAGCCCCAGCTGCAGGAACTTTTATCCCCAGGACAATGAGGGGAGTTGGGTGTGTGAACTGGGGAAAGATTGAGGGAATCTTGGCTGACAAGTAATGCCAGACCTAGCTGTGCTGTGGAGATGTGGTGGGGGTTTAAAAAGAACCAGCACATACCTAGCAGGTACAGAAGCAGTGGGGCGGGCACACTGTAGGCACTTACAGGAGGCTGGAGGTCTTGGTTTGGGTTCAGGGTCAGAGAGGATAACTGAAGGATGATTTGAGGCCAGAGGCACCTCCCCCCCCATGCCCCAGGACTAGAAGTGATTATAAAAATTAAGCTATTACAAAAAAAATGCACAGGCAAAGGAGAAAGAATACATCATAGAGAGTTACTATGGGAATAGAGAAGATCATGGTGCATCTTCAGAGGAGGATAACAAAGCAAAGAAATCCTCTTCTACCCCAGAGTACTGTCAAATAGCCCCTGCCCAAAAGCAATTCACAGAACTTTAGAAAGACTCTAAAAATCTAATGAGAGGGATTGAGGAAAAACTTTTTCAAAAAGTAAGAACAATTCAAGAAAAACAAGCTTATGGGGGTGGCTAGGTGGCATAGTGAATAGAGCACCAGCCCTGGGATCAGGAGGACCTGAGTTCAAACTTGACCTCAGACACTTAACACTTACTAGCCATGTGACCTTGGGCAAGTCACTTAACCCCACTTGCCCTGCCCTCCCCCCTCCAAAAAACAAAACAAAACAAGAATATGAAAAAAAGTCAATCAATTAAAAAAGAAAATCCAGAATCTTTAGGAAGAAAATAAGTCCTTGAAAATCAGAATTAGGCAAGAGGAAGCCAGTAAATTTGTTAGAGAGCAAGAAATAATAAAACAAAATATAAAGAATGAAAAATAGAAAAGAATGTAAAGCATTTCATAAGATAAACAACTGATCTGGAGAACAGATCAAGAAAAAAAAAACAAGAATAACCAGATTACCCAAAAGCTATGATAAAAAATCTTTTTACAATAACACAGGAAATAATTAAAGAAAATTGTCCTGAAGCATTAGAACAACAGGGGAAAGTAAAACCTGAAAAAATTCACAGATTACCACCTGAAAGAGATCCTATGAGGAAAACCTACAGGAATATTAAAGTCAAATTCTGAAACCTCCAGTTCAACAATAAATATTAGGGGCAACAAGAAAAAAAAGCAATTTACATATGGTGGTGCCAATTAGAATCATACAAGACCTAGCAGTGGCAACACTAAAAGACTGCAGGTTTTGGAACACTACATATCAAAGAGGAAAGGAACTGAGTTCTGGCTGAAAATATCATATCCAGGAAAGTTAAGCATAATCCTGAATGAAAAATTAGGACATTTAATGCATTGTCAGACTTTCAGAACTTTGTTAAAACAAACAAACCTGAGCTTAATAGAAGATTTTATGTACAAGAGCCAAGGAAACATAAGATACATACCAAAGACCAAAGATAGGGACTCAATAAAGATAGAATGTTTACGTTTTATGTATGGAAAACATACAAGGTATGTTTAAGATTGTTGTTAGTAATTGGGTAGCTCAAAAGGAAGATTGGGGTAGACATGAGCATGATAAGACTTCAAAAAGTGAAACTATTCAGGGACAGCTAGAAAGAGTAGTTCTGTTATACAAATAAGATGGGAGAGGAAGAACTGATATGGAGGAATTAGAGGGGGAGACGGGCTGGTAGTTCTGGAGCCTTACTTTCATCAGGAATGGGTTAAAGAGGGAATAACACATATACACATAGAAGAGCATAAAAGTCTTCTAAATGTAGAAAAAATGCTAAGGGAATATGTAGTGGGGAGAGGATAAGGGAGGGCGAGGGAATAGGCTAAAGGGGGTATAGAAGGGTGTTTAGATTAATGGGAATGGGAAGATAGGGAAGGGATTGTTGGAGAGGGGGTAGGTTAAGCGATAGGAGGGCCAAGTATCCGGTAGAGGTAAAGTAGAGGTGTCAGGAGGGATAGGAAATAAGAGATATGCACAAATATAAAAACAAAGATTAGGAGTAGTATCTCTTAAAGAAAGTATATGTTTATATATGCATGTATGCATATATGCATGTATGTGTATAAATGTGAATATGTATGCATACTTCAATATCTATATATGCATATATCCATGCTTGATTGTAGCCTAGAGAGGGGAAAGGAGGACGGAAGTGGGGGAAGAACAAAGTATAAAGTATATAGCAGAGAATAAAAGAAAACCTATAAAGAAGCAAAGAAAAGATAGCTTTCAAGACAATGGGTAGTATTTAAAATATAGGCTTTCTTGAAATGGAAATTTATTGCTATACATTTTGAATCCTCTCTTATGTTCTGCTGTAAACATGATATGTTTTTTCTTTTCTTACATGTTTTTTATTTTGTTTATAATGTTTCATTTTTCTTATTTAAGTTTTAGTATTCAAGTCTAAAAAATGTTTTAAAAGAATGTTAAAAACTTTTTTACAGCGGTGGCTAGGTGTATAGTCAGACCAGTACTTTAGGAAGATCACTTTGTTAGTTGTGTGGAGGATGAGAAAGAGTGGGGAAAGACTTGTCAGTCACACTTGGCTGATTCGATTTGAAAATAGATGAATGGTTCCTTGTACAAAAGATCTAGTTGAAATCTCACCTCTGTCATAAAGCCTCTTGGAGTCACTTCCCTGTACATGTCTCTCTCCTTAGTACAGGTGGAGTTCTAGACTACTCAGTTTGGCCTTTGATCATCACTTTTGTATTATGGTTGAACTTTTCATATAAGTGTACCTCATTTCTTCAATTAAATTGCAAGCTCTCTGAAAGCAGAGAGGACATCCTGAATACTACTCTTGGAACCCTTACAGTGCCTTCCTTCTTTCCTTCCTTCCTCTTTCTTTCTCTTTCTTTCTTTCTTTCTTTCTTTCTTTCTTCCTTCCTTCCTTCCTTCCTTCCTCTTTCTTTCTTTCTTTCTTTCTTTCTTTCTTTCTTTCTTTCTTTCTTTCTTTCTTTCTTTCCTTTCTTTCTTTCTTTCTTTCTTTCTTTCTTCCTTCTTTCCTTCCTTCCTTCCTTCCTTCCTTCCTTCCTTCCTTTCTGTCTGTCTGTCTTTCTTTCTTTCTTTCTTTCTTTCTTTCTTTCTTTCTTTCTTTCTTTCTTTCTTTCTTTCTCTCTTTCTTTCTTAAATGCCTTGTTTCCAGATTCTGTGTTAGGACAGAAAGATAAAAAACTAAACAGTCCTTCCCCATTTTAAGAGATTTACAGTTTACTAGAGGAAATTTATATACACATCAATAAGTAGGTACAAAGTACTTATGAAATAATTTCTACTGGGGGTGGTCAGTAATAAGTGGTAAGTGGAATAGTCTGGGTCTCCTATAGGCAGTGGCTTTAAGGGTGGACCTTGAAGGAAGTCAGGCAGGTTTTATTTCACTGGGAAATAATAAATGACAACTTTTCTAAACTTGGATTAAAAAAAATTACTTGGGAACTCTTGATTAGGTGGTTAAGTTAAACTCACTCACTTAAATAAACAGTATGGTACAGGTCCTATTTCTGAATATCCTGGCTGCATGATCTTGGGCTCAACAACTTAACATCTCAGTGCCCCCAGGCAATTCTCTGAGACTCTAAGTTATAGACAAATTGTCACACATGGTCAGGTGGCAGAAAGTTTGCCTGCCACGAGACAATAAGGAAATTGTACTGAAACCTCCAACCCAGAGTAAGTGGTTTCTATTGACACTTTACCCGGTGGTCTAGTGGGGTCTTACCACTATGAGCAGAGTTCACTTTCAGGGCAGGGAAAGTGTTTTGGGAGAGAGAAGAAGGTGCTGGTTTGGAGTCAGAGGACCTGGGCTCAAATGATTCTTCTATTTGCTACCAGTATGCTAGTGAGGGAATCACTTAGCCTCCAAGTCTCATCTATAAAATGAAAGGGCCAGAATAGCTGTCCTCTCAGGTCCCTTCCACCTTCAAGTCTATAACCCTATTGTCCTTTTATACTGGAGATTCTCCATTAATTAACAGCAGCTCAGACTTTAGCAGCAGTAGATGACAGCATCATTTTCCTTTCTCTGTCGTTGCTTTATTCTTTCCTTCCTTTTCTTTTCATGGTTATTTTGAAAAGAATAAAAAAAGCTCATGGTGGCTTTGTTTGTGTTTCTCCACATCTTGATTTTATTAGGGGAAGAATTCCATGTGGTCCCCTGGGGATGACCAGAAACAAGCAACAATGGCTGTCCCAACAGCCAACGTCTCTGGCTGCTGTTGTTTTTTACCACAAGGTTATACCAGGGGGCTTGTAGAACAGGAGGGGAAAGAGGTAGGGCAGCTTTTATTGAAAATAATTTCTTAGAGGTGAAAAAATAGGGCTGGAGTCAAGGGGTCTGGATTCCCCCTGTTGCCTGTTGAATAACATCAAAACTCCTAATCTGGGAGCAGGGCCTCCCTCCTCACTCAGTCCACTCCTCTCCCTACCCTGCTATTTCCAGGTGGGTGTTTGACTGGCAGTGGGACAGGAAATGAAAAGGACTCTAGAGTGGATTCCAAGGGCTGCCACAATCCGGCCTCAAATTCATTTATTCATTCATTTATTCATTCTCTTTCTTTATTTCTTCCTTCCTTCCTTTCTTTTCCTTCCTTCCTTCCTTCCTTTCCTGCTTTCTTTTTTTTCCCCTTCTTTTTAAATAATTCACTTTTATTTGCCTTTTAAGGAAAGGTATACTCTACTAAAAGTTCTCGTATCTTTGATTTCTTTTCAGAGAGCCTTTCCTTTTCAATGCCTCCTTTTTTGGCTTCAGAACAGTTTGTTCCTTTTCAGGAAGCATCATTTGAATATGATAAAGGAAACTCAGGTATGGGCTAATTTGGTCATGACACCTCTGAGAATGCCTACTTACTTGAAGAGTTTTATTGGCCTGGATATGCCCAATGATAAGAAAATTCATATCCAGACTCTTCAGTTCCATATTATTTTCTGCATATCTGAGCATGTGTAGCCAGAACTCAATGGTCTTTTTTGGACTAAGTCTCTGGGTTGCAACCCACTGGTTTAGCCTGGGAACATCTCCCAATACCATCATTGTATTGATAGATAGACACTCTTCTTTGTGTGACTTCTTTAAAATACCTGGAAGCTGCATGCCTCTGAGACCTTGGTCAGTTTTATGACTGTTCTTGCAATGGATTCAGGGCTGTGATCTCTTTGACTTGCACAATTTATGGAGTGAGCACTGTGCTATTTTTTAAAGTTCAGAACAGGCTAGTTGATAGAAGAGGAAGAATAGGAATTCCTGGGAGCCTTGATAAAAACTCCAATTTATTCCTCCAGGTTCATTTCCCACTGCTCCTCACATCATGCATTTTAAGCTTTAGCCAAACTTTGCTACTTCCTGTCCGTTAATAAGTCTGGTGTTTTCCTGACTTCATACCTTTTATCAAACTCTATATTATACCTAGGAACCACAATGCCTCTGCTAGATTCTAATCTTCATCTGCTGCAATCCTACACATTCTTCAATACCCCATTCAAATACTGCCTCATCAGAGAAGGTTTCAGTGATCTCTTTAGAAAGAAATGAATTCTCTCACTCTTGAATCTCTCATCATTGTAAAATGTTCACTAATCATATAGGATTAAAGAATTTAGAGCTAGAAGGGACTTTAAGAAGTTCTCCTTTCATCTCCCCTCCCCTCCCCTCCCCTCCTCTCCTCTCCCATCCTCTCCCCTCCCCTCCCCACCCCTCCTCTCCTTTCCTTTCCTCACTCTCTTTCTCTCTCTGGTTAAATGATTTACCTAAGGTCACACAGCACTAAGAGTAGAGCTAGGATTTCCATCCAGATTTGTGACTCCACACCAGGGGTTCTTTCCACTTTACTGTACTATTTCCTACTCCAATATATGTCATAATTATTGCGGCCATATCTCAATTCCCCTGCTCAGTTAGATCCTAGATTGACTAAGTGCCAAACACAGGGCTCTGCATGTAGTAAACAATTTTTAAAAATGGAACTGGACACAACTCTTTTCTCTCTTGAAAACAAAACACCTCTGTACAATTCTACATATTTGCTATATAGAGAACCCAAATCTACTCCTGCAATTGGAAACAACAGTACAAAAAGCACTGGTCTCTAGTGACAGAGGACTTTGGGTTTGAATCCTGTCCTCTGATGCTTTGTGATCTTAGACAAGTCACAAACTCTCTGGACCTCAGTTTTCTCATATGCAAAATGAAGGGGGTAGCAAAAGAGATCCTCTGAAGTCCCTTTTGTCTCTAAATTCTATGATCCTATGACCTTCCACTCATTTGTTTTGATTTCTCTTTATGGGGCCAGGACAAACAGAACAAGCCTAAATGTTCTTCTCCATGATAGATTAAATATTTGGCAAAGACTATTTTGTTCTCTCCCTCTACTTCCTACCAAGTGTCCTGTTTTCCAGTCTAATTCTTCCTAGTTCCTTCAGTCAATATTCATATAGCATGATATCCAACCCTCTCATCATGACCATTCCACTTTGCATTCTCCATTTCATTAATGTTCTTCAACAAATGTGGTATTTAGAAGTGAACGATAGTCTAAACGTGGCTTGCCTAGGACAGTATAGTGGGATTATCACCTTCTTCATTTTGTACACTCTACCTCTATTAATTCAGCCTTTATGATCAAACTAACTTTATTTGACTGCCATGTTGAGGTGACTCATGTTGAATTTAGAGTCTATGAAGAGCTCCAGATATTTTTCAGACACATTGTTCTCCAGCCATGCCTGTTCCATTTTACATTGGTGCAGTTGGTTTTTAAAACCCAATGTGTAGGGACAGCTAGGTGGTACACTATGCAGAGTACTAGGTCTGAAGTCATGAAGACTACTCTTCCTGAGTTCAAATCTGGCCTTAGACACTTACTAGCTGTGCGACCCAGGGTAAGTCACTTGACCCTGTTTCCCTCAGTTTCCTCATTTGTAAAATGAGCTGGAGAAGAAAATAGCAAGCCACTTCAGCACCTTTGCCAAGAAAACCTCAAATGGGGGCGTGGAGAATTGAAAAATGACTGAACAACAAGAATGATAGGAGTTTACAGATCATCGGAACATTCTACTAGACAGTCTCTCCAGCCAGGCACCAAGCCCTTAATGATTTATCTCTTTGGATTTGGTCATTCACCCTTTTACGATTTTACTCACATTGGTCTACCATGCATCTCTTCATCTTGCTCAGAAGAATAACATGAAGACAATAAATAAATTTGTCAAAGTTGCAGGATATAAAATAAACCCACATAAGTCCTCAGTATTCCTATACATTTCTAACAAATGCCAACAGCAGGAGATAGAAAGAGAAATCCCATTTAAAGTTACTGTAAACAATATAAAATATTTGGGAATCTATCTGCCAGAACAAACCCAGGACCTATATGAACACAACTACAAAACACATTTCACACAAATAAAGTCAGATCTAAGTAATGGGAAAAACATCAATTGCTTGCAGCTTGGCATTTTACCTAAATTAAATTACATATTTAGTGCCATAACAATCAATCTACCAAAAATTACTTTATAGAGCTAGAAAAAATAGTAACAAAATTCATTTGGAAGAATAAAAGGTTCAGAATATCAAGGGAATTAATGAAAAGAAATGCTAGGGAAGGTAGCCTAGCCATACCAGATTTTAATCTGTATTATAAACCAGCAGTCATCAAAACTACTTGGTACTGGCTGAGGAATAGAGTAGTGGATCAATGGAATAGATTGGGTACATGAGACTCAACAGTCAATGACTATAGTAATCTACTGTTTGATTAACCCAAAGGCCCCAGTTTTGGGGATAAGGACTCACTATTTGACAAAAACTGCTTGGAAAACTGAAATATAGTATGGCAGAAATTGGGCATAGGCCATTATCTAACACCCGTATACCAAAATCAAGTCTAGATGGGTACACGATCTAGGTATAAAGGCTGATACTGTAAGCAACCTGGAAAAGTAAAGAATAGTGTATCTGTTAGATTTATGGAGAAGGGAGGACTTTATGACCAAATAACTTTGAGAGCATTATAAAATGCAAAATTAATAATTTTGATTACATTAAATTGAAAAGTTTCTGTGCAAACAAAGCCAATGAAACCAAGATTAAGAGGGAAGTAGGAAATTGGGAAAGAATTTTTACAACCTATGTCTCTGATAAAGGCCTTATTTCTAAAATTTACAGAGAATTGAGTCAAATCTATAAGAATACAAGCCATTCTCCAATTGATAAATGGTCAAAGGATATGAACAGGCAGTTTTCAGAGGAAGAAATTAAAGATATCTATAAACATATGAAAAAATACTCTAAATCACTAGTGATTAGAGATATGCAAATCAGTTTGAATGCAGATTGAAGTGAACTACCTGCTCTCTCTCTTTTTCTTGTCTTGTTTTGTTTCCTCTTTCCCCTTGTTCATTCCATCAGTTACAATCCTTCTTTACAACCTGACTAATATCTAATGTGAAAGTATTTGCAGATCCTACACTTGATTGCATGCTGCCAAGGGGGCAGTGTAGGAGAGGAAGGGAGAAAATATTTGAAACTCAAGGGAATGTGGAACTGAATCTTGTAAACTAAAAGTAAATTAATAAATAATTCTATTAATATTTTTTAATTAAAAAAAGAATAACATGAAAATTCTTGTTAAATGTTTTGCTGAGATCCAGGGCTACTAAGTCTATAGCATTCCATTTACTTTAGTGAACCTGTCTGAAAAGTAAATGAATGAGGTTGGTCCAGCATGACCTTTTCTTGATGAATCTATGCTAGTAATGACAACTCTTCTTTTTAATTTTTCATAAACCATCATCTTAATAATATGTTCTAGATTTTTTCTAGTAATCAATGTCAAGCTCACTGACTAGTAGTTTGAAGACTCTGTCCTCTTTCTATTTCAAAAGTTGTAACATTTGTCCTTTCCCAGTTTTGTGGCCACCTCTGTCAGTCTCCACAAATTATTACTTGTATGAGCCACCTTTGATTTTGGCCCTTAATGCACTTCCAGTGTGGACTGTCCTGTCTCATTTGAGGCCTGATCCTTTGGCTCCATGCTGAAATCAATTTTAACTAATTCAATGGAAATACACCCATTATGGATATTTTCCCTTTGCCCATTCCATTAGTTGGAGTATGAGAATAAATGGTACTTTGCATTTTTCCTGTGCACTATATTCTAGTTTTTATTCTAAACATTTGTTTTCCTGTCTTATTACCCCTACCAATCAATCAATAAGTAAACATTTCTAAGTGCCTATTGTGTACCAGGTACTAAGATAGGCAATATAAAACAAAAATGATGCTCTTCTTCATCATGTAGTTAACAGCCCCAGAACCAGTTATGGGATGTCTGCCCATGGTCTAATTGTATCAGTTGAGTTCTCTCTGCATGCTCAGTATGATTGGACCCTGAATAACAATGGGAGAAACTTATATGGCTGCTTTTAAAGTTTACAGAGTTGTTGTTTGTTATTTGTTCTCAATGAGGACCATGATATCAGGAAGACTATGCCATGATGTGCAAGTGAATTGGATTTGAATTGGATTTAAGTGGGGGAGGGTTGTGTAAGGTCACTGCTTCACTTTCTCCTCTGGAGCCATCTGGGTCTAATGGCAAAAAATAGATCAGGATGACTGGAGATGGCCCTGCGAGTTTACAGAGTACGTTCCTCATAAAACATTTGTAAGGAAGATAGAAGAAACATTACTATCTCTGTTATATAGTTGAGGAAACTAAAGATCAGATAGTTCCAGGACTTTTCCCAAAATGACAATTAAAAGTAGCAGAGAAGGAACTGGACACTAGACCTTTTACCTACAAGACTAGCTATCTTGGAGTCAGAAGGACCTTAGTTCAAAAATCTGGCTTCAGACACTTAACTAGCTATGTGACCCTGGGCAAGTCACATAACCCTCTTTGCCTCAGTTCCTCATATGCAAAATGAACTGGAGAAGGAAATGGCAAAGCACTACAGTGTCTTTGCCAAGAAAATGTCAAATGGAGTCAGAGAGTCAGGCAGGATTGAAATGACTCAACAACTAGAGTTTACTCACCTTGCTTTCTCTATCCCTAATTTAAAGAATACCAGCACTGTATTCAGATGTCCTTTATTTTCTTCCCCTCCAAATCAGAAAAAAGAAAAAAAAAGGATATTCTTTGCTAAGATTTATTAATAATAGCTCCAAAGGCAGGAAGTATTCATGGTAAATTCACTCCAGATTGTACTCATGGATAAAATAAAATACTCACCCTTAGGAATTTACAGATAAAATCCATTTTGCCCCAAAGGACAAAGGGGGCAGATAACATTTAGAAATGGAAGGGCCCTTAAAAATTAAAAAAAAAGTTAAAATTAGAAGGAATCTTAGACAACAGCCTGTCCAAAAAAAAAATCCAATTGTTTGAGTAGACTGCAAGCTCTGAGTCACCTATGTTGTGGGAGTAAAAAAAAAGCTCATGTAATCTTGGGCTACATTAAGAGGGGTATAAGCACATGACAATCCCTCTATACCCTGACCTGGTCAAAACCCCTCCAGTGAACTCCAAAGTCTAAGAGGGATGCTGATGGTCTGGAGAGTATTTAGAGGGCAACCAAGATAGTGAAGGGCTTGGGATACATATCAAATAAGGAATTAAGGTTTTTTTTTAGCCTGGAGAAGGGGACAATGGGGACATGAGAGCTATATTCAAGTATTTGAAAGACCATCACATTAAAGAATGATTAGACTTGTTCTGTTTGGCCCCAGAGGATAGTAAAAAACCTGGAAAATGAGGCAAAAGGATATTTTAAGGACTTTAAATGCCAACATTGGGGGTTTACATTTTGTGCTCGAGCCACTAAAGAGCCTTGGTATGGTCTGACAAGTACTTTAGACACAATGTCTTGGCAGGTGTGGAAGGTGAATTGAATCAGAATTGAACATTTCTGTCTCATGGATTTGGCTGTCTGACAAAGTCTGTGATTGGTCCCTTTCTCTGGATAATGATTTGTTTTGTTTAATTTAAAATGGGAAGAAATCATAAATTTTTGTGAAAATAAAAATATGATAATAGCATTTACATAGTGCCTACTATGTATAGGTACTGTGCAATTATCTAATTTGATCCTTGACACCACACTGGTGTGGTCAGCACTATCATTAAACACATTTTACAGATGAGGAAACTGAGGTCAACAGAGTTTAAGTGACGTGCTCAGGGTCACACAGCTAAATTTGAACCCAGTTTCACCTGGATCTGAGGTAGTATAAAGGAGAATGTGCACCAAGAGGTTGGGGAAATTGTACTTAGAGGCAGCCAGATGATGCAATGGATAGAAGACTGGGCCTGCAGTCAGGAAGACCTGAGTTCAAATGAAGCCTCAGACATTTACTAGTGCAATGACCCTGGGTAAGTCACTTAACCCCTGTCTGCCTCAGTTTCCTCAACTGTAAAATGGGGATTTTAGTAGCACCTATCTCTCAGGGTTGTTGTGAGAGCCAAACGAGATATTTGTAAAATGCTTTGCACAGTATCTAGTATATAGTAAATGCTTTAAAAAATGCTCATTTTAGGACATCTATGTGGTGCTGTGAATAGAACATGGGCCATGGAGTCAAATGACTCCATAGGATGTGAGTTCAAATCTGGCCTCAGACACTTAACACTTACTAGCCATGTGACAATTTCCTGTCCCCTCAAAAAAAAAGCCTATTTCCTTTCTTTCTTCTCCGTTCTTGTTCTATCTTCCTAATAAATATCCCTTGCTAATTAATATTAAGTGGATAAATGGAACTAGGGCTATAATCACCGACAATTTAACAGTAAGGATGGTGGAATGCATTGGAATAGAAGATAAAGCCAATGGCAGCAGAGAAAGACACCCTAAGAACCTCTGCGGTTTCCCTATGACCCTCAGTGGGAAGAATGAGCTTTCCCAGCGCTAGGTGAGTGAGTCCAGGCTATTGTTACATTCTAATAATAGCAATAGCTCTAATTTATATGTTTATAACTGTTCAACCCCGTGGGGGGAATAAGAGCAAGTACAATTATTCCCATGGTATAGATGTGGAAACTGAGGCTTAGAGGGATGAAATGACTTGCCCACAGTCAGAGAGCCTACATGGATCAGCTCTAGGTCCTCCAAGCTTCCCCTCTAGGTCATGTTGCCTCCACAATGCCGGAACAACAGCTTGACAACCAATGAGAATCTGTTACTATCCAAGTGTATGCAGAGTATATCCAGATCCTGACTCTATGGGTACTAGCTGCCATTGCTGCTCATATATTGATGGTGACTGGGGCTTTGTTTGAATTAAAGTGCGCTGAGATATCACTGTTTTCCTCTTTCATCAAACATGGTGGCTCAACTCAATATCTAAAGGCCCATTCTGTTCTGAAACAATCTCTTCTTTGTTCCAATAATTTATTTTCTTAGGTTCTTTCCAGCTTGAACATCCTATTTTGTGATATCATTTACAACTTCAGTAGTCTATGCTTGAATGGTCTTCATTCTGCAGTCTAATGTCATATATTCCAAACTTCCTTGGGTCTACGACCACTGTGATTTCTTCTTATTACAAGTTACTTATTGGGCCCATGACATGGTTCTGTGTGTGTGTTTGTGTGTGTGTGTGTGTGGGTGTATGTGTGTGTGTGTGTGTTTTGTGTGTACCTCTGTGTGTGTGTTTAATGGAATTTAAAAGTGAAACCTCTAGAAATACATCATATCATCCATTTATTGAGACATTTGTAACAAGCTTCCCTCCAATAGTCTATGTGAAAGTATAAATTGACTCAGGCACCACTGGTGTGATTATTTTAATGCTTGCAGGCCTTGCAGGAATGTGGATTAGGGGGAGAAGCTGCTTCTGTTAGCTTTCCCTGTCTCAAAATAGATAATCCCTCAAGTTAAGTACAGTGGAGCTAAGACCCAGTTACTATTCATAGTGTGCTGTCCGATGTTAGCATCTTGTCCCCCTCCCTTAACTTCTCTTATTCTCTGATAACTATGTAAATAACATTTTGAGTGCTTTCCTTGCCCTGGCCTGCATTAAAGGAGGGGCTGCTAGGCCACCACTTTGGTTTTTTAGTTTTGGTTTGTTTTTCCCTGATAATTGCTTGCCTTCTGTGGTGGAAAGAACATGCGGGACATGAAGTCAGGAGGCCTGAATTCCAAAACCCAGTGTGCATTCTTGGACAATTGAATTCAATGCAATAAGTATTGATTGATTGTCTCTTTTGTTCAAAAATCCTGGTTCAGCACTGAGAGGGAGGTGTGAGGTCATTAAAGGCAGTCCTTGTCCTCATGGAACCTACAGTCTCAGTGTGGCCAAAAGATAGACACATGAGGGACTAAGGTACAAAATAAAAGATGGTAGGGTGGTTAGGTGGTGCAGTGGATGGAGTGCAGGGCCTGGAGTCAGGAAAACTCATCTTCTTGAGTTCAAATCCAGCCTCAGACACTTGTTAGCTGCGAGACCCTGGATATGCCACCTAAATTCATTTGCCTCAGTTTCCTCAACAGTAAAATGAACTGGAGAAGGAAATGGCAAACCACTCCAGTGTCTTTACCAAGAAAACCCCAAATGGGGTCACAAAGAGTCAGATACAACCGAAAAAATGACTGAACAACAACAAAAGTGTATGGGAGAAGCACATATACAGTGCTATGGGAAATTCAGGAATGGAGAGGTTGCTTCTAGTTAGATAGAATCAGAGAAGTCTTCCTGGAGGAGGTGTCATTGGGAATCAGATAAAAAAGGATGGGTTGGATAGCAAGAGGTAAAGAGAGTAGGGGAGTACATTCTAGGATAGTAGATGTCATCCATTTCTATAGCACTTGAAGGCTTGGAAACACTCTCCTCATCACAACCCTGTGAATTAGGCAGCATAAATAGCCCCATTTTGCTCATGAGCAGAGTGGAGCACAGAGGAGTAAAAGTTTTGCCCAAGTTTTTGCCCCCTCCCCCACCTTCCCTTGTCCAAATGCGTCTAGGTCTTCTGACCCTCTTAAGACTACTGTGTTATCCGCTGCCCCACAGTGGCCCTTGTAATTGATGATGTCCCTTCTACCCCTAACTTTCTACAACATTTTTCAGTGTCCTCTCAGCATATAAAATCCTAATGTTCTCTTAATTATCAACTATTCCTATCTGAGTAACAAGGCAGTAGTTTAATAGAGTGACATAGAATTTAGAGCTCTAAAAGCCTTAGTGAGCATCCTATATGAACCCCTGCATCCTACAGGCAAGGAAACTGAGCCCTTGAAAGGTTAAATGCCTTGTATGGAGTCACCCAGCCTTCAATTAACTGAGTCACTGTTTGGACATAAGTCTTGATTCCAAATCCATGTTAACCTTCAATACATTACTTTGCTCTAAAAACTCCTGGTCTGAAGTAACTCTTGCTGTCTGATGGTCCCCACACATGTAAAATTGAATAGTTTGGACGTTTCTGGTCCTATCACACCCAAACACCTTTGCAAGTAATGTACCCTGAAGGATTTTTTCCCCTTTCTGGAAACAACAGTTTTCTGGTAGGGGTCTAATCTTGTCTGGTAGGAGGTAGTTTCATTTCCTGAAAACTACCCAGGAAAAAACCAACCACAACAAAAACAACCCTGAGATTGGTGGTGTTTCCTTGCTAAAAAGCCATCCAGAGCGATTTAGGAAAATGGGATTTCATATAGATTCAGCTGGGCAATACAATCAGCTATGCTGAGAATTCGAATTTCTTTTTGACTTGAAGAATTCCTTTTATTTAAAGCATAGACTGAGTTCACATCCAAATTAACTTACTGACTCTTCCGAATTCGTCGCTTCCAGCACAAGTCGCTAAGGAACATGCCTCTGAGTTTGTGGTTGGGCTCAAACTTGTGGGGAAATGCATTGAGTTTAAAATCAGGCAACTCCATTTGGAGTCTTGAGTTGGAAGCTTGTTCTTCCTGATTTCCTTTTCCCTGAGCTTCAGTTTCCTCATCAGTAAAATGGGAGCAAAATACCGACCTGTGTCAAAGGAGAGAATGCATAGAAAATGTTCTCCAAACTCCAAGGCACCATGCAAAAGTCATGCATTGTTGTTATTGTTCTTAAGGATGCTTTGCAGTGTATTATAGATAGAGGCACCATGATATCATGCAAGGAGAACCAAATTGTGTCAGCCATGGGGCTGGGAGACTAGATTTTTCTTCTTGGTCCGTGAGGGCAGAGTAATAGATGGAAGTTAGAGAGGTAGATGTAAGCTCAATAACTTCCTTACTGTTAGGGTTGTTTGAAAGTGCACTAGGTTATTTTTGGTGGTTGTGAACTCTCTTTCATTGGAGGTCTTCAATGAAACAATCAACAAACCTTTATTAAGGGCTTAGTATGTGTTAGGCATTGTGTTAAATAATGGGGATATGAAGAAAGGGAAAATCAATCTTTGCTATCAAAGAGTTTACATTCTAGAGGGAGAAATAACATGTATAAATCAGAGCATATATGATAGAATAAATGGAAGATAACTTTAGAGGGGATGGAATTAACAACTTGGTGGGGGGAAGGGCAGGGAAGATTTCCTGGAATAAGGAAATACATTTTTATTAAGCACTTACTATGTGCTAAATGCTTTACAAATATCATCTTATTTGATCCTCATAACAATCTTGGGATATAGGTTATTATTATTATTATTATTATTCTCATTTTACAATTGAGGAAACCAAGGCAGAGGTGAAGTGACTAGCCCAGGGTCACATAGTTAGTACCTGAGGCTGCATTTGACCTCAGTCTTCCTGATTTCAGGGCTAGTGCTCTATCCACTGGGACACTTAGCTATCTCCTGGAGGTGTTTCTTGAGCTGAGTCTTAAAGGAAGCCCAGGATTCTAATTATCAGATATTTGGAGGAAGAGGATTCCAGACATTAAGGACAGGCAGTGTACAAAGGCAAATGCATAGGAGACAGAGAGTCATGTGTGAAGAATAGCAAGTAGATCAATATGGTTGGGTGTGTGTAGGGGAATAGAATGTAAGAATATAGAAAGGTAGGAAGGAATCTTGTTGTGAAGACCTTAACTGCTAAACACAGGACTTTATATTTGATCCTGGAAGGAATGGGGAATCGCTCTAGAATTTATTGAGTATCACGGTGATATGGAAAATCACTTTGGCCATAATGAAAATGGATTGGAGTAGGGAGAGGCTTGAGATAGGGGACCAATTAGAAGGCTAATGCAGCATTCCAAGAGAAAAGTGATGAGTGGTATGTGGTGTTTGCTATGGAATGGAAATAAGACATACATGAGAAAGGTAGAGAAATAAATTATAAGATCAGGCATATGATTAGATATTAGAGGTGAGTCCAGAGAGAGGGGTTGAGGATGAAACTGAAGTTTCAGAACTCAATATTTAGAAGGATGGTGACAGTAATATGGAAGGTCAGAAAAGGTGAGTGGTTTGTTGTTGTTGTTTCAGAAAGTTAGTAAGTTTTATTTTGGATATGTTGAGTTGAAGATGCTTTTGGGACATCCAGTTTCATTTGGTACTTTGTAATATAAGCCTATTAGATATAAGCTCATTGAGGGCAAGGACTGCATCTATCTATCTATCTATCTATCTATCTATCTATCTATCTATCTATCTATCTATCATCTGGAGGCTCTCAGGGTTAAGTGACTTGTGCACAGCTACTAAATGTGTGAGGCCAGATTTGAACTCAGGTCCTCTGAACTCCAGGGCTGGTGCTGTATCCACTGTGCCACCTAACTGCTTCTGTATTTAATTTTATTTGCATTATATCCTCAGTGCTTAGCATAGTGCTGGCACATAAGAGGCACTAACAGATAGAAATTGACTGACTGATGTGGTATTGGAACTCAGGAGAAAGCCTAGGGCTAGATAGGTTTGGGAATTGTGTGTAGAAGAATGACAGCTGAACCCATGAGAGTTGATGAGCTCACCAAGAGAGTATAGTGTATATACCACTATATAGAGAGAGTTGATGAGCTCACCATGAGAGAGTATAATGTATATACCACTTTTCAGGGATACTGTAGCAGACATTCCTCTTTAAATATAGTACTTGGCCTCTGAGGTTCTTCCTAATTGAGAATTTGGAACTCTGAAGTAGGTTTGATTTCCATTCCTGATCTAGTCACATGCCCTTGGACAAGTCACTTCTGTTTTTGATCTTCATTTTCCTCATTTGTAAAATGGATAGAGCCCTTTCAGCTTCATAGCTCAATCTCCTAGCAGCCTCATGCAGTCACAGGTACCTAGTACCTCAATCAGGGGAGTTGTATAATCTGACCCCAGCCCACCTCTGCTGACCAAATTTCCACTAATGCCCTTTGAATACTCCTACCTTCAAGCCAAATTTGCTGTTTTACAAATTCACTACTCTCCTGTCTTCAGACAATATGTCCTCAATGCTTTAGACTTTTCCACACTTCACTTCTATTTCTTAGAATTAACTGAAATCTTTCCCCATTGTCTCCTCCCTGAACCCAGCCACTACTTTCCTTCTCATGTTTCAAAGGATTTGGCACCCTCTGCTTTGCAGTCCCATTTTGGTAAAGGTTTCCTGTGGCTGGGGGCTGAGCCTGTACTGAGAGGTTCCATATGAGCCTCCCTTTAAATCGTAGAGATTCCTCTGGGCCATCAGTGGCCCAGTGTCGATAATGGACTACAGATGTGCATTTCTAAGCATTGGATGACGACAGATCCAACTCATGTATGCTCAGACTCATGTATGCTCCGACTCTCCCTTGGTTTCTGGGGGCAGCTGTGTGCTGTTTTTAGATCCTTTTTCTGTTTGTAGTTTTGCCTCCTCAGTTTATGGATGTGACAAAGGAGAATAGACTTCCCCGATTCTTTGGGCCTTAGTTCTCTCTTTCGTCAAATGGATATGTCAGCACCTACTTTAGAGAATTGCTGTGAGGTTAAATAAGATAATTTCTGTAAAGTGCTTTGTAAAAATTAAGGTACTTTCCCTCTACAAGCTCCAGCCCTGCAACCGGTAACATGGCTGAACATACCAAGAAGGTCGGAATTGTTGGTAAATATGGAACACATTATGGTGCATGCCTCAGAAAAATGATGAAGAAAATTGAAATTAGCCAGCATGCCAAGTATAACTGCTTCTTCTGTGGTAAGACCAAAATGAAGAGAAGGACTATGGGTATCTGGCATTGTGGATCCTGTATGAAATAGCTGGTGGTAAATGGACCTACAATACCACCTCTGCAGTCATAGCCCAATCTGCCATCAGAAGACTAAAGGGATTGAAAGACCAGTAAAATCTTCTTATCAAAATATCTGTAACCCATAGTCCAACAATAAATGGGTTAATTTATGGAATAAAAAAATTAAGGTACTTTATAAATATCAGTTACTATTATGATTTTTTCAAATTGTTTCTAGCATTCACTTTTTAAAATTTTGGAATTTCAAATTCTCTCCCTCCTTCCTGCCCTTCCCCTATCCATTGAGAAGGCAAGCAATATGATATCAATTATAGATATGAAGTCATGCTAAACATATTTCCATGTTAGCCATATTGCAAAAAAAAAGAAAGAACATTTAAAAAATATCCTTCAGTCTGCATTCATATTTCATCAGATCTCTCTCTGGAGATGGGTAACATTTTCATCATGGATCTTTTGGAGCTGTTTTGGATCATTATCTTGATTAGTATAGTTAAGTCTTTCACAATTGATCATCTTTATAATATTGCTTTTACTGTGTACAGTGTTCTCCTGGTTCTGTTCACTTTACTTTGTATAGTTCATGTAAGTCTTCCCAGGATTTTCTGAAACCATCCTCTCTTCATGTCTTATAGCACAATGGTATTTTATCACAATTATGTGCCCCAACTTGTTCAGCCTTTCCCCAGTTGATAGGCATCCTCTCAATTTCCAATTCTTTGCCACCACAAAAAAAGCCACTGTAAATACTTTTGTACAAAAAGGTTCTTTTCCTCTTTTTCTTTGATCTCTTTTGGGATATAGACCTACTAGTGATATTGCCAAGTCAAAAGACATGCACAGTTTTATAGCCATTTGTGCATAATTCCAAATTATTTTCCATAATGGTTAGACCAAGTTACTATTATTATTTAAAAAACAACATTCTTATCTTGTTCAATGGAGTTCATTTAGAAATGGTCCTCAAATCAAGCCAATAAGTTTTTTTTTTTTTTAAAGAGCTTACTATGTACCAGTCTGTTATGGGAATCTGAAGATCTTCCCTGCATCTTGGCCCTTTGATAGGCTTAAGTGACTCAGAGAACGTTCCCTGATTTGAAAGTATACTCTGCCCCCTAATAGGATGAATGTGGTCACATGAAGCCTGTGGCAGGAGGCTTGTTTTTCAGGAACTCCCACACCTTGATACTTTGTGATTGGGCAGTGGGGTCAAGAGGGTTGTTACATTCTCTGAGACAGGAGAAGGCTATATATACACTGATGTGAGGTTTTGCTTTGGGGCTCACTTTGGGAAGAGTTGTGTGATTTAGCCAGATGAGACTCTGGGCAGCTGTTGAGCCCCTGGGCTTTGAAAACCCAGATGTTGGTGCTTCCCTCTCTGGTAATTAACTAGGTATGGATGTAATGGTCAGACAGCTGGAGGCCCTGTCTGCTGATTTGTTTCTTTGGTCTGTATTTTTTGTCTGCTTGTAACTTCTGCTTGTATTATCTGAAGTTCAGGTGCTGATATTTTCCCCCTGAACTAGGTAAATGACATATGTTTGATTAAAGTAAGATTGTTAACCCTTTTTGAGTGGCTTTCCTTTAGAAAAGCAGATCTAAGAACCTGTGCTAGCAGTCATCCTGGATATGCTAGGGTGCTTGCTGCTACACAGTTACTGTCCTAAACAGTGGTAAATAAATAAGAAAAAAAGAAGATAGAAGGAAAAAAAAAGAAAAAAAATTGATAGTTCCTTCCCTCAAGCATCTTACATTCTAATGGGAGGGGCTTTTTTTTAAATGTACCTAGTTATTTGCATGTAGCTTTCCCCTTTAGAATATGAGCTTTTCCACTAATGCATTGTTGATGGAGTTGTGATCTGATCCAACCATTCTGGAGAGCAATTTGGAACTATGCCTAAAGGGCTATAAAAATGTGCATACCCTTTGACCCAGAAATACCACTTCTAGGGCTGTATCCCAAAGAGATCATACAAATGGGAAAAGGAACAGTATGTACAAAAATATTTATAGCAGTTCATTTTGTGGTGGCAAAAAGACAAAGAATTGGAAATCAAGGGGATGCCCATCAATTAGGGAATGGCTAAACAAGTTGTGGTATACGAATGTAATGGAATACTATTGTGCCATAAAAATGAGGAGCAGAAACACTTCATAATAACCTGGAGAGATTTGTATACACTGATGCTGAGTGAGGGGAGCAGAACCAGAACATTGTATACAACAGACACATTGTATCTTTGATGACTAACCTTGATAGACTGGGCTATTCTCAGCAATGCAAGGCTATAAGACAACTTGAAAAGACTCATGATGGAAAGAGATATCCATATCCAGAGAAAGAACTACAGATTCTGAATTCAGACTGAAGCAAACTACTCTCTCTCTCTCTCTCTCTCTCTCTCTCTCATTTCTTCTTTCTTCTTGTTCATCCCATTGGTTATAATTCTTCTTTACACCTTGACTAATGTTTAATGTGAAGGTATTTTTAGAACCTATATTGGATTGCATGCTGCCAGGGATGGGGAGGAGGGGAGAAAATTTGGAACTCAAAAACTTGTGGAACTGAATGTTGTAAAAATAAATAAATTTAAAAGAAAAAAGAAATAATCCTGGAATATGTCATTATCCTACTATTATTATTTTCTGTATAATGTTCCAGTCAATCATTCAATTAACAAGAGGAGCTTACAACCTAATAGAGGAAATGACATGCAAACAACTCTTTATAAGCACAATATAGACAGGGTATAGATTGTTGCAAAAACGGATAAAATAATTGTCTTTTTGAAGTTGAATAAAAGTATTAGGATATAAGCTTAACCTCATAAGCTGTATATATCTTATATGTATTTAGTTATCTGAATATTGTCTCCCCCATTAGATTGTGAGCTCCTTGAGGGCAGGGACAGTTTTTCCCTTTGTTTATAGCCCCAGTGCTTAGCACAGTGTCTGGAACACAGTAGGTGCTTAATAGATGCCTGTTGACTTGACTGACTGGAACATTACATAGAAAAGAATAATAGTAAGATAACAATTTATTTTAGGATTATTTCTGTCTGAATCCCATTGAAAAAGATGAGAAGGTAATTAACAGAGGGCCTGGTACAGAGCAAATGAGTAACAAATGCTTGTTGACTCATCTTGATTTCAAGACTTAGCACAGATGCTATGTTATCTGAGGAGCCTTGCCTGGTCCCCTTACTTGTCAGCACTCTCTCTTTTCTCAATTTAAAGTCAGCCATATCTCATTTCTCTCCAGATTGAACTTGGTAAAAGTTCAAAGGTTTTTGGTAGCTCCCAACTACCTATACAATTATGACCCATGGTTCAGGACTCAGTTTTGGGAGGTTCTCTCAATAATCTTTGTGACTTAACATCCAGTTAGGGTATGATGTCGTCTCTCAAAGAACCCATCTTCCTTGTAAACACTGAGCCTAGGAATGCATTAAACAAGGAACAATATGCTAGAGACATGAAGAAAATGGAGAAAGCAATAGAAACTATGTCCTTTTGGTGAGCTCCCCTCCTCTCAGAGTTCAATTGCATGTCAGCAGATTCACAGACCAAAACACAGTAAATATAAGTGGAGTAACTGGGGAAAAGATGTCATCTCCTTAATATCCACCTGCATCCTCCTAGGCATTGTTCATTCCTTTCTTGATGCTAATAGGTGGGATGCCCACACTCTCCCAGCATGCATTGTAGGTCAGATTTCTATCGAAAGTATCTCTCTTGGTAGTGAGGTCAGTTTCAGACCCATTGGCTATTGTTATTCCTTGCCCTAGGCTGGCTTCTGCAGTCTTTGGGGATGGCTAGACAAGCCCAGAAGCTGTCTTCTGTCCCTGATCCCATAAATGGACCTTATGTCTATTTCCATACTCTTCAGGGGCAAGGTACTTGAGTTCCTTTAGAGCTGCCTGTCTGTAGTGCCAATGTAATATTTATAGCACCCACAATCGCAATAAAGATCGTGACTATAAATATCACATGACACTCGATTGCAAAATATAACAAACTCTCCATATAGAGGACAGAACTGAAGCATTTAGACACCAGAAGACTGAATCCCAAAACCAATAAGCTGATTCCATCATAGTAATAATGAAGTTAACAAGCCTTAACAACACAGAGAACCACACCATCCTTTAGCCTCCCCAGAAGCCAATACAAGACCAATATTTACTCACAAACCTCTGTATCTCCTTGCCTGAGCTCCTCTCTCTCCCACCCTCTTGCTAGCTCTGATTCCCAGCTTCCTGTGGGCTTTGCTCCACCCTTCAGCAAATTCCTCCCCATACAGGCTCCATGTGACTACAATCAGCCATTGGGGGCAGAGTTTAACTTCAAAGCAGGGAAAGTCTTCAAATTCCCCCCTAGACTTATTAAGGGGCAAGAAAGATCTTTAAATTCCCATTCCCATTACTCTGTCACACAATAAAATGTTAATTTCTTATCCAGGAATTTATGGGGCTCCAAATCTTTTCAATTCTATTTTCTACTGTATCCCTTCAAACTCCATTATACCAAAAGTGGTCTATTAGCCATATCTAATCTTATCTCCTATCCCTTCTCTGTCTGTCTCTGTCTCTGTCTCCTCTCTTTGTTCCTCTCTTTGTCTCTGTCTTTTTATGTCTCTCTCAATATCTGTTTCTCTGTCTCTATCTTTGTCATTCTCTCTTCTTACTCTCCTTTTCTCTGTCTCCCTCCTTTTCTCTTTCTCTGTCTCCATGTCTCTTACTCTGTGTCTATCTGTCTGTATGCTTAGAACTCATCTCTTTGGGAGGCACATGTAATTCTAGTGCCTAGAATAGTATCTGATGCTCAGTATGTACTTAATAAGTGTTTGTTGATTGAATGAAATCCATCTCTTTCCTAAAGAACAAGATCAGGCACTACTGTTTCCATGAAGCCTTTTTCTTTCTGACATCACAAATTACTGTTCCTTGCTCAGGCTTTCCTAGAGCATTTGGTCTGGATATCCCCTCTTATGAAGTTCTGCTGTGCATTATACTTGTTCTATACACTGCACCTTATTATATTATTAGCTTCCTGAGGGTAGGAAGAGCAAGTATTTTTCATCTTTGTACCTCCTACATTTAGCAAAGTGCCCTTGGCATAACAGGCACTTAATAAATGTTTAACTGAAAATAGGTCAGCAAATATTTCCCCTGGCTTTATTCAGGGACTAAAATATGAAAGAAAATAAAGATTTAAAATATGAAAGAAAATAAAGATTTGAGGAAGAAAACTCAATTAAGTGGACTTAAGTTGATTTATTTCTCAAATAATACCAACTCAGAATTTTGAAAGACTTATTAAAGCCCAAGAAACATTTCATTATTAATAAGAGCTAGCATTTATATAACACTTTAAAGTTCACGAAGTACTTTGAAAATATCTCATTTGGTTTTCACAACAATCTCAGGATGTAGGTGCTATTGTTAGTTCCATTTTACAGTTGAGGAAACTGAGGCATGCAAAAGTTAAATGACTTAACCAAGGTCAAACAGGTAGTAAAAATATCTGAGGCTAATTTGAGCTCAGGTCTTAAGAATTGTAGATCTAGTGGTCTATCTACTGAAACATGAAGCTGTTGGACATTGAAGGTTAATGCTCTAATATCAATCATACTAAGACCTCTCATTCAGAAAGCACTGTAAGGTTTATGAAGTATTTTGCCTCCACTATTTCATTTGATCCTTATGATAAATTGGTGAGAGGAGTGAAGTTGGCCTGCAAGTCTGTTTGTGTAAAAGATGAACTTTATTAATGCTAATTAAACCTCTTGAAATCCACTTGGAGAGGGTAGAGCCAAGATGGCGGCATAGAAGCAGGAAAACTTGGTATGCCCCTTCCATAACCACCTCAAATACCTATAAAAATGACTCTAAGAAGGTAATCAGGGAAAAGAAATCAAAAGGAACTTATCAAAGTTGACCTATTTACATTCCTACATGGAAAAACAATAACTATGACTGATAAAACCTTTCTCAGTATGAAAATAGTTGAAGAAGGTTGTATGGGCATATGAATACATATGTGAATGTGTGTATATATGTTTACAGGTATACATGGATAGAGGGCATATGTTGAATTTGGTGGGAAGGGATGATACTTAAAGGATGAAATTATGAGGTGAGAGAGGAAAGTGGCAAGAGGAGATGGGGAGAGACAGAGTAGGGTAAACTATCTCATGTAGAAGAAGTAAGGGGAAGTGGCTGCAGGGGAAGGGAAGAATAGGAAGGCAAAAAGGCAAGACCACATTCCCATTGAATTTGATTCAGGGAGAGAATGACATACATACTAAATGGGATATCTCAACCTGCATCAGAATAGGGGGAAGGGGGATAAGAGGAGGGATGATGGATGGGAGGGCATTCTTGGGGGGAGGGGAGGTTGGAAGTACCCACTGTAGAAAAGAGAAAGGATCAAAGTAGGGAAAGGACTGGGGGTGGAGGGGTGGGATGGGTGGGAGAGAATTATAAGCAGCCTTTTACAATATATCTACTATGGTAATGTCTTGCATAGCTAGACATGTACAACATATACTGAATTACTTATCTTCCCAGAGGGAATGAGTGACAAGGGAGGAAGGGAATGGATCTGAAATCCGAGGTCTTAAAATTAAATGTTTCAAATATATATATAAATACTATTATTAATACTCTTTTGCATGTAATTGGGAGATAAGATGTGCAGGCATTGGGACACAAAGATTCACCTTGCTCTAATGGAAAAGTCGAAGGGGGTATGGGAGAAGATATGGGAGAGAGCAGATTGGAGGAAGGGATATCTTGTGGGACTGTTCTTCTGGGATGGTGGGTAGGGGAAAATGGGGAAAAAATTGTAACTCAAAATCTGGAGGAAATGAATGATATAAACCAGAAGTTAATAAAGAATTTGTTTAAAAAAATAAAAAAATAAAAATAAAAAATAATAATAAATGACTCTAAATAAACTTTAGGGCTACAGAACCCACAAAGTGATGGAGAGAAACAAACCTTTTGCTGAAGAAAGCCTGGCAGGCCAGCAGGAAGGATCCATTGCAGCACGATGAGAGCAGAGCCCAGCCCAACAGTTTTAACATCAGGGGGGCCATGACCAGCCCTGACTGGAGGGACTTCAGAAGAGTGGATCACCAGCAGCTGTGGCAGTTTCTAGAATTAACAACATAAATGACAAAGACAAGGTGAGAGTTCAGTGTGGACTTTGTGGGAACAGGGGGTCTAGGAATGTGGTCCATCCTCTAGGGAGGACCCTGAGGGTCCTCCTGAGGGAGAAGTGGCTGAGGCTCAGGGGCTGCCATTGCATGGCTGCTTCAGAGCTCCTGGTCTGCAGGTTGTAGGGGATCAAGCAAACCAATCTGAGGGGTAATCACTCTTGCTTTAACCTGCTTGGATCTGGATTGCTGTGTAGAGTGGAGGTCCTGGGGTGCATATGAGCAAGCAAAGGAAGCAAAGCAAGCTCTGCAACCTGCCTTTTGATTCCTTTTTCGGGGGACAAAAAGGATCAAAGCATGGAACAGGAGGAAGACAATGAAGTCAGAACTCCTGCACCAAAAGTTTCCAAGAAAAAATATGAACTGGTTACAGGCCATAGAAGAGCTTAAGAAGGATTTTGAAAACCAGATAAGAGAAGTAGAGGAAAAATTGGGAAGAGAAATGAGAATAATGCAAGAAAATCATGGAAAGAGAGTCAACAACCTGACTGAAGAAAATAACACCTTAAAAAATAGAGTAACTCAAATGGCAAAAGAGGCTCAAAAAGCCAAAGAGGAGAAGAATGCCTCAAATACCCAAATTCGCCCAATGGAAAAAGAATCTCAAAAGCTCTCTGAAGAGAATCATTCCTTCAGAATTAGATTAGAGCAAATGGAAGCTAGTGACTTTATGAGAAATCAAAATAATATTAAACAGATCCAAACAAATGAAAAGATAGAAGGCAATGTTATTTGTCTCATTGGAAAAACCACTGACCTGGAAAATAGATCCAGGAGAGATTTAAAAATTATTGGCCTACCTGAATGCTATGATTTAAAAAAGAAGCTAGAAATCATCCTTCAAAAACTTCTCAAGGAAAATTGCCTTGATGTTTTAGAACCAGAGGGCAAAATAGAGGTTGAAATAATCTACCATTCACCTCTTGAAAAAGATCCCAAAAAGAAAACTCCTAGGAATATTATAGGTTCCAAAGTTCCCAGATCAAGGAGAAAATATTACAAGCAGCCAAGAAGAAACAATTTGAACATTGTGGAAACATAATCAGGATAACACAGGATCTGGCAGCTTCTATACTGAGGGATCAAAGGGCTTGCAATATGATATTCTGGAGGTCAAAGGAGCTGGGATTAAAACCAAGAATCACCTACCCAGCAAAACTGAGTATCATGTTTCAGGGGTATTGGTCATTCAATGAAATAGAGGACTTTCAAGCATTCCTGATGAAAAAAAAAACAGAGATGAGTAGAAAATTTGACATTCAGATACAAGAAACAAGAGAAGCATGAGAAGGTAAACAGGGAAAAGAAATCATAAGGAACTTATCAAAGTTGAACTATTTACATTCCTACATGGAAATATGATAATTGTAACTTATGAAACTTTTCTCAGCATGAGAGTAGTTGAAGGGAATATAAATGTGTGTGTATGTATGTATAGATGTATACTTACATATATATCTATATAGGAGGATATATAGGTGTATAAATACATATGTGAGTGTGTGTTTATATGTGCACAGGCATACATAGACAGAGGGCACAAGACCAATTAAATAGGAAGGGATGATACTTAAAAGGTGAAATTGAGAGATGAGAGAGGAACATAATAAGAGGAGATAGGGAGAGACAGAATGGGGTAAATTCCCTCATATAAAAGAGGCAAGGGAAAACTGTTACAATGTAGGTGAAGAACAGGAAGGCAAAAGGGAATGAGTCAACCTTACTCTCATTGAATTTGACTTAGGGAGGGAATGGCATATACAATAAATAGGGTATGTCACCCTATAGGAGAGTAGGGGGGAAGGGGATGAGATAGGGGATGATGGAAGGGAGGGCAGGTTGGGGGAAGCAGGTTGGAAGCACACACTTTTGCAAAGGGACAGGGTCAAAGTAGAGAATAGAATAAGTGGGGGGAGGGATAGGATGGAGGGAAATGTCAGTCTTTCACAATGTATCCACTATGGAAATATTTTGTGTAACTGAACATGTGCAACCAATATTGAATTGCTAATCTTCCTGTTAAGGGTGGATGATGAGGGAGGGAGGGAAAGAATCTGGAATTCAACATTTTAAAATAAAATGTTTAAAATATATTATTATTATTATTATTAATTTACCTGAAACTGGGAAATAAGATATACAGGCACTGGGATCTATCTTGCCCTACTGGAAAGTAGGAGGGGGGATGGGGAAGGATATAGGAGAGAGCAAATTGGGGGAGGGGGTATACAGTGGGATTGCTGTTTTAGGGTGGTGGGTAGGGGAAAGATGGGGAGAAAATTTGTAACTCAAAATCTTGTGGAAATGAATAATGTAAACTAAAAATAAACATAAAATTTAATTTAAAATAAATAACATGACCCAGGACCTATATGATCATAACTACAAAACACTTCCCACACAAATAAAGTCAGATCTAACTAATTGGAAAAATATCAATTGTTCATGGCTGGGCTGAGCTAATATAATAAAAATGACAATTTTACAATTATATATTAATGCCATACCAATCAATTTACCAAAAAAACTACTTTATAGAGTTAGACAAAATAATAACAAAATTTATTTGGAAGAACAAATGGTCTAGAATTTCAGGGAAATAATGAAAAGAAATGCTAGGGAAGGTGGACTAGCCATACCAGATTTTAATCTGTATTATACAGCAGCAGTCATCAAAACTGCTTGGTACTGGCTGAGGAATAGAGTAGTGGATCAATGAAATAGATTGGACGCACGAGATCCAGCAGTTAATGAGTATAGTAATCTATTGTTTGATAAACCCAACAACCCCAGTTTTTGGGGTAAGAATGGACTATTTGACAAAAACTGCTGATAAAACTGGAATATAGTATGGCAGAAACTGGGCATAGACATTATCTAACACCATATACCAAAATCAAGTCTAAATGTGTGCATGATCTAGGTATAAAAGATGATACTGTAAGCAATCTGGGAAAGCAAGGAATAGTTTACCTGTCAGATTTGTGGAGAGGGAAAGACTTTAGGAGTAAACAAGAATTAGAGAGCATTATAAAATGCAAAATGGATAATTTTGATTACATTAAATTGAAAAGTTTCTGTACAAACAAAGCCAATGTAACCAAGATCAAGAGGGAGGTGGGAAATTGGAAAGAATTTTTACAACCTATGTCTCTGATAAAGGATGCATTTCTAAAATATACAGAGAATTGAGTCAAATCTATAAGAATACAAGTCATTCCCCAATTGATAAATGGTCCAACGATATGAACAGGCAGTTTTCAGAGAAAGAAATTAAAGATATCTATAAGCATATGAAGAAATGCTCTAAGTCACTATTGATTAGAGAAATGCAAATCAAAACAACTCTGAGGTACCACATCTCACCAGTCAGATTGGCTAAGATGACAAAACAGGAAAATGACAAATGCTGGAGAGGATGTGGGCAAATTGGAACACTAATGCATTGCTGGTGGAGTTATGAACTTATCCAACCATTCTGGAAAGCAATCTGGAATTATGCCCAAAGGGCTATAAATAATTTCATGCCCTTTGACCCAGAAATACCACTTCTAGGGTTATATCCCAAAGAGATCATAGAAGTGGGAGGAAGACCCATATGTACAAAAATATTTATAGCAGCTCTTTTTGTGGTTGCAAATAATTGGAAATTAAGGGGATGCCCATCAACTGGGAAATGGCTGAACAAGTTGTGGTATATGCATGTAATGGAATACCATTGTGCCATAAGAAATGAGCAGACGGACTTCATATTTACCTGGAGAGGCTTATACAAATTGATGCTAAGTGAGAAGAGTAGAACCAGGAAAAATTTGTATACAATCACAGACACAACATATGTGTGATGACCAGCTATTACAGACTGGACTCTTCTCAGCAAAGCAGTGATATGTCAATCCCAAAAGACTCATGATGGAGAGAGATGCCTAGATCCAGAGAAATAACTAGAAAGAACTGAGTTTGAATCCTGATGGAAGCAAACTACTTGATCTTTTTCTTTTCATTGTTTGGTTTTATTTCCTCTTTACCATTTTTCATTCCATCTAGTACAATACGCCTTCGTAACCTGACTAATGTCTAATGTGAAAGTATTTGCAGATCCTGTACTAAACTGTATGCTGTCATGGGGGCTGGAGGGAGGGACGGAAGGGAAATTTGAAACTCAAGGAACTATGGAATTGAATCTTGTAAACTAAAAATAAACAAATTAATAATAATATTAATAAAGAAAAAATAAATAATATAAGATGTGAAAAAAAAAGAAATCCACTTGGAGGGGATCTTCCTCTTCAGAATCCAAATGATGAATTTCAGAGGTTAGGATTTTAAATTTGGATAGGAATCTAAAGAACACTACTGTACTCCAATCATTTCATTTCTTTCAGATGAGGAAACTGAAGTATTTGGAGGAGGAAGCATTGAGGTACGATGGAAAAAAAGAACACTTGGCAAGAAGACACAAGAGAACTGGTTGTGAGTCTCTGTTCTAGTCCTTCCTTGGCTGCCTATGGTCCTTCTCAGTTTAGTGGCCTTGCGTAACCTTTCTGAAGCTCAGTTTCCTTATCTGCACAATGAAGAAGTTAATATTTACAATATCTACACTATAGGACTGTTGTGATGAGTCAAAAACAAATGAACAGGTCACATCCTGGCCAGTGCAACAGTCGGGAATGTGGTCTGAACCAGGAAAAAATGTAATTAGGAAATATTTAATGAAATAGATAAAAGTAGATCATAATGTGATATGCGGTTTTCTAAGTCAATATGCAGCCCGAGGGGATCCTTATGTATGGTTTGTGGTTTGTCCTCGGTTCTAGAAGAGGACCACGACATCAAGAAGAGGATGACATGACTTGCAATTGATTTTGATTTGAGTGAAGGAGGGCTGGGCAAAGTCACCAGCCTCACTGGCCATCTAGGTCCAGTATCCAGATATTGATCAGGTGAGTGCCCCTCTCAACCCTCCCCTCATTTCTAATTTAATTTAACACCAGTGCCTTACAGCATTCCATTTTCTTTCTCCATACTTTTGCCCAAGCTATCCTTCAACCTTGGAATGATCTCCTTCTGCTCCCTTGTCCTTCAGAAATTATAGCTTCCTTTACACCTCAGCTCAGTTGCCTCCTAAATGAAACTTTCCTACAAGCCCTCCTGGTGCATCCCTTCCAAAAACAAAACCCCTCAGCCTAGTATTTCAATTGTATCTACATAAAAGTGTACAGGTTCTTTTTCTTCTTTTTTCCTTTTTTTAAAATTTTTTTTAAACAAATGCTTTATTAACTTCCGTTTTACATCATTCATTACCACAGATTTTGAGTTATAATCATTTTCCCCCCGTTATTCCCCTACCCAACCTCCCAGAATAGCAGTCCCACAAGATATCGCTTCCTCCAATCTGCTCTCTCCCATACCTTCTCCCATACCCCCTTCGACTTTTCCATTAGAGGAAGGTGAATCTTTGTGTCCCAATGCCTGCACGTCTTATGTCCCCATTATAAGCAAAAGAGTATTAATAATAGTATTTATATATATATATTTGAAACATTTAATCTTAAGACCTCGAATTTCAGATCCATTTCCTTCCTCCCTTGTCACCCATTCCCTCCTGGGAGATAAGTAATTCAGTACATGTTGTACATGTCTAGCTATGCAAAACATTATCATAGTAGATATATTGTACAAGGCTGCTTATAATTCCCTCCCACTCATCCCACCCCCCACCTGGTCCATTCCCTACATGATCCTGTCACTCTTCTATAGTGGGTACTTCCAACCTCCCCTCCCCCCAAGGATGCCCTCCCATCCATCATCCCTCCTCTCATCCCCCTTCCCCCTATTCTGCTGCAGGTTGAGATATCCCATTTAGTATGTATGTCATTCTCTCCCTGAACCAAATTCAATGAGAATGTGGTTTTGCCTTTTTTGCCTTCCTATTCTCCCCCTCCCTTGCAACCACTTCCCTTGCTTCTTCTACATGAGATAGTTTACCCTACCCTGTCTCTCCCCATCTCCTCTTGCCACTTTCCTCTCTCACCTCATAATTTCATCCCTTGAGTATTCTCCCTTCCAACAAATTCAACCTATGCCCTCTATCCATATATAACTGTAACCATATACACACACATTCACATATGTATTCATATGACCACACCCCCTTCTTCCATTATTTTCATAGTGAGAAAGATATCATCAGTCACAGTTATTGCTTTTCCATATAGGAATGTAAATAGTTCAACTTTGATAAGTTCCTTTTGATTTCTTTTTCCCTGATTACCTTCTCAGGTATCTCTTCCTTCTTGTGTCTGGATGTCAATTTTCTATTCAATTCTGGTTTTTTCCTCAAGAATGTTTGAAAGTCCTCTATTCCACAGAATGACCATATTTTCCCCTGAAACAAAATACTCAGTTTTGCTGGGTAGGTGACCCTTGGGTTCATTCCCAGTTCTTTTGCCCTCTGGAATATCATATTCCATGCCCTTGATCCCTCAGTGTAGAAGCTGCCAGGTCCTGGGCTATTCTGATTGTGTTTCCACAATATTGAAATTGTTTCTTCCTGGCTGCTTGTAGTATTTTCTCCTTGATCTGGGGATTCTGGCACCTGGCTATAATATTCCTGGGAGTTTTCTTTTTGGGATCTTTTTCAGGAGGTGATCTGTGGATTCTTTCAACCTCTATTTTGCCCTCTGGATCTAAAACATCAGGGCAGTTTTCCTTGAGAATTTCTTGAAGGGTGATTTCTAGGTTCTTTCTTTGATCATGGCTTTCAGGTAGTCCAATAATTTTTAAATTGTCTCTCCTGGATCTATTTTCCAGGTCAATGGTTTTTCCCATGAGATATTTCACACTGCCTTCTAGTCTTTCATTTGTTTGGATCTGCTTAACAGCATCTTGATTTCTCATAAAGTCATTAGCTTCCATTTGCTCCAGTCTGACTCTGAAGGAATGAATCTCCTCAGTGAACTTTTGAGATTCTTTTTCCATCTGGCAAATTCAACTTTTTAAGGCATTCTTCTCCTCATTGCCCTTTTGGGCCTCCTTTGCCATTTGAGTGAGTCTATTTTTTAAGGTGTTGTTTTCCTCAGTCAGGCTGTTGACCCTCATTTCCTACTTTTCCTGCATCCTTCTCATTTCTCTTTCCAATTTTTCCTCCACGTCTCTTATTTGATTTTTAAAGTCCTTCTTAAGGTCCTCTATGGCCTGCAACCCACTCATGTTTTCCCCTGGGGTTTTTGGAGCAGGACTTCTGACCTCACAGTCCTTTTCCCGCTCTATGCCCCCTAAATAGGAGTCTAGGGTTGCGTTTTTCTGTTTCCTTTGCCTTGGCATGTTGCCACTTGATTACCTGACTTTTGGGCTTGTTGCCACACTATGGCTTTAAGGCCAGCTAGAGGAATTTTCGTCCCGAACGTGTGGGGGACAACTTCCGTTTCTGGCAATCTGTAAACCCACCCACGACTTCCACCCTAGATCACAATCCAGATCCAGGGAGGTTAAAGGAAGAGCAATTACCCCCCAAGACTGATCACTGGAACTCCCTACAATTAATTGCAGGCCAGGAGCTGGAGCTGCCTCTGAAAACTACAAAATGGCGTGTCTCCTTAGTGGCTTCTAGCCCCCAGGGGAGGGAGCCGACGCATTCCCCCAAATACAGGTCCCAAAGTCCATAGGACACTAACCTCTTACTTTGTCCTAGGCATGTCTATGTTGATAATTCTGGAATCACCATGGCTGCTGGTGTTCTGGGGTTCCTCCAGCTGGCTGCTGGCCCTGCCGCCCTGGGGCTAAAACCTCGACTCACACGGACCTGGGCTCTGCTCGGCTCCGCTTCCTGCGCCCTGCGTGTTGCACGCTGCCGGCTGCCAGACCGCTGCACTGGTCCTTCCTGCAGGGCTGCTGGGCTGTCCTCAGCGGGAGGTTAGCTTCTCTGTGTCATTCTGTGGGTGCTGGGGCTCCAGATGTTGTTCAGAGTCCCCTTTTACATAGTTTGGGGGGAATCTGGGGGCAGAGTGGCTTGGATGAGCTGTTTCTACTCCGCCATCTTGGCTCTGCCCCCAGGTTCTTTTTCTTCTAATAAAATATAAACTCTTTCAGGGAAAGGAATGTTTCATTTTTGTCTTTCACTTAGATACTTTATTAATTGTCCTATTCCATTCAGGTCTATACTAGAGGCAAGTAGTTGGTTCAGTGGATAGAGGGCGGAACCTGAAGTGAGGGAGAGCCCAAATCCAGCCCCACTCACTTACAAGCTGTATGTCCCTGAGCAAGTCACAGTTTCTTCAGTTGTAAAATAGGAATGGTAATAGCACTCACTTCACAGATTGTGAGAATCAAATGAGAGAATATTTGTGGAGTGCTTAGCAACACTGACTGAAATAGTAGGTACTTAATAAAAACTTGTTTTCTTCCCTCCTATACCTTTTTTGGTCTTCCCTTACCATCTAATATTACTAAAAGCAACAAGAGCAACAGCAAAACAAAACCCCAAAGCAAAGCTTGTTAGCCTTCCTTGAGTCCTAGCCCACTGATCTTTAGTGTTCCTGATTATATTTGTAAAAGGACAGTGCCAATCTTTTCTATTCATCCTCCATATTCAGCCTACCAATTATTCTATTTTCTACATATCTGTGAAAAAAAGTCTAAATCGGTCAACAAATTCCACATGCTTCCCTTCTTTAGACATATCTGTCTCCGTTTCAATCTCATTAGAAATGTTTGTTTCATTAAAATTTCATTCTTTAGAAAATTCCCTATTCCTGTAAGCCAGTTTCCTTGTTATATAAAATTTCAGAGCTTTGGAAAATTCCAATATTTTCTCTGATTTCTTTGAAATTTGCTTTCATTAAATTTGGCCTATGTCTAAATTTTCTTTTCCTATCACAAATTTTTAGAGGGAGTTGTCAGCTCTTCCCAAAGTTTCCATATCTTAGAGAAAATGGGAGGAGAAACAGAAGTAATTCTTTTATTGGTGTATACTATGGACCACCTGGACAGAAAGAGGAAATATATGAGAAAATTAAAAAACACTATCACAAGACTGGAATAAAAGATGACATAGTAATTATGGGGGACTTCAATTATCCAGACACCTTCTAATGTTCTCTCAAAGTCAAAATCAAAGTAGCTTCTAATTTTTTGACTTACCTTAATGATGATTTTGTCTTTCAAAAAGAGAAGTGAGTGACAAGGACAGAGTCTCATTTGTATCTTATTTTCACTAATTCAAAGGAACTGGTTTGCTAGGGTGGAAATGATGGGAACACTTAGGGCTTGAAAGGGAGGAGTGACCACTCCTTCCTTCAGTCTATGATCGAGGAGAAAAAAAAGTCATGTGTAATCATGCACCCTAGCTTTTGGAAAAGTATATGTCAAAGGGTTTATAAGATTCCATGGACCAAAATATACAAAAGAGTTAGCCCAAGAGGGCTGGGAATTGTTCAAGGATGAAATTCTGAAGATAGGATGATAATAATATAAATGAAGAGATCTAAAAAGATCAAAATGATGCACAAGGAACATACAAACTAAATTAGATTTTTAAAAAGAAATGTACAAATTATGGAAACAAATTCAAAGAATAGAAGGTCAATACAAAAGCATAATACCATCCTGTAAATTAGTATCAGGAATATTAAAATTCAGAGTGAGCTGAGATTGATAGGGGATGGTAAGGACAACCAGAAAAGGGTTTGAAAGAAAAACAAAGATTGAAGAAAGGGTAAGACTTCTGCTTTGGATGGATGGGATAATAACTTATGGGAGAGACAAGACAGAGTTGTTTGGTTTTTAAATTTTATTTTATCTTGGTTTTTAAATTTTATTGCTTTCTTTACCAATGCATTCTTATTTTATTGTTTTTTATACCAAGCAGAATGACTTTTGCATGGGGAATTAAAGAACAAAAATGACCTATAGGGAATTGATTCCCAAAATAAGTAAGGAGATAGCAAGAAAATGCTTAGCTATCCTTGATGAATTCAACACATTTGTCCCAGATGAATTACATCCTCAGGCACTAAAAGAATTGGCAGTTGTGATTGCTTAATCACTGTAAGCAAAAGATCAAAGAAATGATCCCAAAACACCTGAAGTTTGGAAAAGGGTGAATATGTTGATTTTCCAAAAAAGAGAACTATAGGCCCCGTGAAGTTGACTTTAATTCCTGGGAAAATTCTAGTTTGCTTCAATAAAGAGACGATTAGTGAACATATGGAGAAAGAAGTGGTGATTACAAAGAGCCAGCATGGCTGGAACAGGTCATGCCTGACTTACCTTATTAGTTTTTTTTTTAATGTTATTAAACTGGTACACGAGGAGAAATCTTTAGGTATAGTACTCCATGGATCTATATTTGGCCTTATACCATTGAATATTTTCATTAATCATCTAGATAAATGCAAAGATGACATGCTTCTTGAATTTGCCATGCCACAAAACTGAGATGATAGTTAACCAGATGGGCAACAGAGTCAGGATCTCAGGGGATCTCGACAGGCTAGAACAGTGATGTCAAACTCCAATAAAAATAGGGGCCACTAAGCTGTACACAAGGATCCCTGTGGGTCCATTTTGACTTGGTTTTTATAACAATATTCACTATGTTTGACTGTATTTTTACTTATTTTGTTAAATATTTCCTAATTATTTTACATGTAAATTCTAAAAAATCAAGTACACAAATACAAGATGGAGGAGGCACAGTTATTTGGCAGTTCATTTGAAAAATATCTTGGAGTTTTAGTCAACAGTAAGATCAATATGGAGTCTGTCTCTAAATCCAGTGATCTTCATGGTCACAGTGTCTGGCATATAGTAGGCATTTAATAGATGCTTGACTAACAGCTTATTGACTAATAATCAATATTACATGTCCTAAGGCTCTCTCAGGCCTGTCAGAGGAAGTATGAACTCCTCAGCTCAGCATTTTCAGATCCTCCACAAAATCTCACCAAACCCTAAACAAACTGACATTTTATTGCTTCCTAGAAGATATACTCTGCCTGTGCTGTAGAGAGACCAGTATCTACACTGTCCCTGCCTCTTTGCCTTTAATCATAGTGCTTGGGTTGGCTTCTTATCTTTCTTCTGCATATCTGAACATTTTTGAGGTCTGGTTCAAATCTTGTCTCCACTCTAACTTCCTTGTTTCTCTAGCCTTCAATAATCTTTTTTTCCCCAATTTTACAAGGGATTACACAATATTTTACTTGTCACTAGTTAGGGTAGAATTTGCCTTCCTATTAAGGTTGCAAACACCAAGAGGGCAAAGACTATGCTTTTAAAAAAATTATATCCTTCACCAGGCATTAGAAGAAGACTAGACTCCTTGTAAGTGCTCAGCACTCCCACTGTACCCACTTTTGTCTCTTTTTGTCTAGACAAAGTCTCCTAAATGGTCTTCCTATATCTGCTTTCTAACCCATTCTTTGCATCATTATTCAAATCATCTTTGCCAAAAGACTGGAAATTACAATGCAAAGGATGCAGGAAATTCCTGTATCCCCTTTGTAAGTCATCATTCATAGCCATAGACAGTGACTGTTCCATCAGAAATTAAAGACATTCAAAACGTATTTCTCTGACCCTATTACTCTTCTACTAAACAAACAAAGACTTCTGTGATTCCCAATTATATCAAAGAATAATGTAGAAATTTTTGTTCCTGCTGTTGAAGGATTTTCAAAATTCCACAACCGTTGACCATTCCAAGCCTATATCTCAGAATGTACTTTGTGTTACGCTTAAAACTACTCTTCGACTTTTCTTCTTGTCATGTCTCCTATCTCTGTCCTTTTGCTCAAGCTGTCCCATGTGTCTGAAGTGGTTTTCCCCAAATGTCTGTCTCTAGTTGAAGGCTCTCTTTTCCTCCAAAATTCCACTCAGATACCACCTCCTTTTTAAAGACTTTCCTGACTGGTTCCTCTTGCTTCCTTAGGTGAAAGTACTTTCTCCTTCCTCAAATTCCTCCAGGTACTTTGCTGGTATAGCTAGGTCCTGAGGAGTATGAATAATGAATCCTCTAAAGTGGTCAGCATTATTGGAATTAGCACTAGATACAGTAATTCCACGTGCCAGTCCCTTGAATTGATCAAATTCTTTCTTTCACCTTCTTTGGCCTGTTTTTATTATGTATGTCTCAACCCATTTCCTTCCTCCATATTTCTTAGACTGAGTTGCTTGGGAGTAGAATTTGTGCCACATCACTCTATCTTTGTATAGGTATCTTTATGGTACCTTGCTGCTGATAGAAGGTGTTTAATAAAGGTGTTTTGTTGAAATGAACAGAATTAAATAAATGAATAAATGAGTGAATGAATGAAAAAGCATTTACTAAATGCTCTATGCCAAGCACTATGCTAAATATTGGGGATACATTTCAAAAGGCATAACAGGCCCTGCCCTCAAGGATTTTTCATTCTAATAGGGAGAGAAAATGCATATAGGGGAATGGTTGAAGTGGCTTTTCCAGTCTCTACAGATGGAGACAAGGAGGAGTAAGGTACACAGCATATTAGACAGGAGGTAACCAGGACTCCAGACCCAGCGCTGTTATCTGGGGATAATAATAGCACCTACCTCTCAGAGTTGTCATGAGGATCAAGTGAAAGAATAATTGTAAAGCACATAGAAGAATGCCTGGCACATAGTAAGCACTTTGTAAATGTTAGCTATTTTTATCCATATCTTCCCACTAAATATGTGTGTATGCACATATACATACATACATACATACATAACTATCTTGATCTTTATTATCTATGCATCCAGCCATCCTTTCATCCATCCACCTATCTAGGTTGATTGTTATTCTTCATTCTCAAAGAGGACCAAAATGATGTCACTATGTTGGGGTATGTCTAGATATCTAGATATCTAGATAGAGATAGACATAGATATTGATATAGAGGTAGAGATAGACATATAGAGACATATATACATATTTACATATGTGTATATATGTATAAATATAAAATGTACGCAGATAAATGTATTTATATATGCATATACACACAGATACATACATACGCATGTATAGACATACGTATATAATCCGCTAATATATATATATATATATATCCTCTAATATATATAATATATAACAATTCTGTAACATAGGTGCCATTATTATCCACATTTTACACACAAGGAAATGGAGCTTGACAGAGGTAAAGTGCCATACCCAGGGTCACATCAATAGCAAGGGTCTGAGGAGTCTGATACAGCACCTATCCACTCTTTTACCTTGCTTCTAGCTCTATGATTCTATGAGTCTAGGAGAGCAAAAAACCCAAAGCACCCCAGTGTAGCAAGCTGAAAAGGAAAGAATGGCTATGTTTCACGTCTGAGCCATATTTCCAAAGGATGTTGGTTTCAGCACCATCAGACAGCAGAGCTTCTTTCTCAGTTAGCCAGAACCTGGCAGGCAGCCAATCCCCATCTGGCATTTCACAATCTGAGCTTCCCCAGCCGAGGACCAAGAGCCTTAGAGGATTCCCAACTCACCTGGAGGCTGAGTATTTGGGCAGTGTGTGACCATTGTGGTTGTCTGGTAATTTCGGGGCAGCTTTGACTGTTTGGCAGAATTGTCGATTCTAAAGGAACAAATAGCCATATTATAATGCATTTCTCCAGGACTCACCTGGGTGTGTAGCTCTTCTTTAGAGGAACGTGGCCAACACAGAGTGACTCTCCATTAGGAAAGCATTTGTCTCCTAGCACCTGTTATATTTCCCAGACTGGGGGAGTTTCAATTCCCTGCTACAAAGTGGGGCTGAGACTTGGTTTCTTTCCATTAGGAATGCAAGAGGCCTCTCACACCTGTTGTATTCCCCAAGCACTGGGATTTTTCATTTCCTTTGCAATGTTAAACACTCAGACAGGGGATAAAATAGAAACAAATTGGCTGAAAGGGTAATTTACATTCCAGAGTGGGCAGCAATAAGAAAAAAAAAAAAACTCATGTTAAAATAGTACTTGGCTGTTTACAAAATCTTGTCCCTGGAGCAGCTCTGTGAGAGGTAGATCCAGTATTAGCCTCATTTTACAGATGGGGAATCTGTGGTTCAGATGAAGGGACTTGCCAAGTGTAATATAGATTATATGTGTTATAAGCCAGAGGATCCTACCTAGATCTCCTGATTTAGGCCTACTCCTCTATGCTGATTTTCACTGGGAGAGAATGACTACCAGAAATCAGAACAGAAATGCTAGGAACTAGGCTTTTGACAGTTCCAATGGAAATGGGCACTGCTGAGAATTCTACATCAGTCTGTGGATGTGAGGTGCTCTTAAGTGTTCCAATGGAACACTTGAAGGCAGAGGCTATTTTTCTTTTGCTTTAAATTTCATTTCATTTGATACAATTTAGTATATAATTAATGTTTTCCTCCAACTCGGGGTGCAGAAACTTTCATAGGCTTCACAATTTTTTGTTTAGGTGCTGCCTTTGTAGGAGCCTTAGCAGCAGATGCAGCTGTCTTCTTAGTTGCTTGCTCAGCCTTTTTTGCTTCCTTGGCAGCCCTGATGGCTTGTTCTTGTTGGGCCTTTCGAACTTCAGGTTTCTGGTTCCTCTTGGCCATTATATCAGCAAGAGAAGCCCCACTGACTTCCCTTTGGAATTTAACAGCCCAGCGAGTTCTTTTCTTTTGAATTTCTTCTGACTGGGCCCTTCTTGTGCTTTCTTCTATATAGGACAGTCCAATTGATCTGCCAGGGGTTCCTCTTTGAAAGGAATGCAGACTTGCATTTTGCATTCAAAAAATGGAAAACCTTCCCATCCATGTGGGTATAGAGCCTCCAGTGACTCAGGTAGATCTTGTACTCGCTGAAGCTGCACTTCCTCATGGCTTCAAGCATGGTGAAGAGAAAAAAGGTAGAGGCTATTTTGATTTTTCTCTTGGTATCCCTACCAGCTTATACAGTGTTGGTTTAGCCTATAATTTCACTGATCTAAGAAACTTCAAGCTAGGAAAAGTTCCTCTATCACTGAAGATCAGCAACTTGTCTGCAAAGTATAGACTTTGGCACTGAGAGATTAAATGGCTTGTCCATGATTACACAGCTAGTTTGTGTCAGAGGTCAAAGTCAGGCTTGAACAAAGGTCTTTCTGAATCCCAGGCCAGCTCTCTGTCCTCTATACTAACATGCCTTCTATAATGTTTGAATAAAAGAAATCGAATTTATTGAATACTTTCTATGTGCCAGGCCTTCCTCTCTAGGGACTATTCCTGATTCTCCAGATTTTCTTTACCAAGGCACAACAGCTTCCTCACCCTGGAAGTTACTCTGCCCCTGGATTTCTCACATTTCATGTAAACTAGGCTCCTGTGATCCTTTCCTCAGATTTCCCAGTTTTTACCAGAAATGATTTTATTTTAATATATAATATTTTAAAATATATAACATTTAATTTTCCCCCCAATAACCTGTTAAAACATTTTCAACATTTTTAAAGTTCTAAGTTCCAAATTTTACCTGTCCACACTCTCCCACCTACCTGAGATGGTTAGCAATCAGATACAGGTTATACATATGCAATCATGTGAAACATTTCCATATTAGTCATTGTGTACAAGAAGACTCAAATAAAAAAAAAAGAATGAAAGAAAGTGAAAAACAGCATGCTTCAGTATGTGTTCAGACAATATCAGGTCTTTCTGTGTTGGCAGACAGTATGCTTCATCCTTAGTCCTTTGGGATTATCTTAGATCACTTAATCACTTAGAGTATTTTAGATTATTGCTGAGAATAGCTAAATCATTCACAATTCTTCATCATACAATATTGCTGTTACTGTGTATGATGTTCTCCTTGTTCTGCTCACTTCAGTTTGCATCAGTTCATGGAAGTCTTTCTAGGCTTTTCTGAAATCATCCTGCTTGTCGTTTCTTACAGCACAATAATATTCCATTGTAATCATGTACCACAGCTGGGTTAGCCATTCTCCTGTTGATGGACATCCATCTGATTTCCAATTCTTAGCCAACACAAAAAGAGGCACTACAAATATTTTTGTACAAATGTGCTCTTCCCCCCCATTTTTGATGTCTTTGGGATGTAAACCTAGCAGAGGTATTGTTGGATCAAAGGGTATGCACAGTTTTATAGCCCTTTAGGCATAGGAGAAGCTCCAAATTTTAAGAAAACAATCTAGGCCAACCATGTCTTAATTCTTTTTCAAGCTCTCCTCCTGACCCTGGACTTTCTCTATCAAGTGAGATATTTACAAAGTGCTTAGCACATCGCCTGGCACACAGTAGGTGCTTAATAAATGCTCATTCCTTTCTCTTCTCTCTACAGTGGTCCCAGGTGGGCACCTCCCCCCAACCCTTTCTTTAATGTGTCTGCTTGCCCCATTAGAATGTAAACTCCTTGAGGGCAGAGACTTTCTGTCTATTTGTATTTGTATCATCCAGCCAGATTGATTCTTCCGTGAAGGCAAACTAGGCCATCTTTTGACTCAATTCTTACCTTGCCTTTAATTACAAAAGGGTGTTGCCTCAGACAAATTGAGACTTGGGAAAGACCTTAGCTTAAAAAAGCTGTGGTCTCCCATTACATCCAGTACCATCGCCAGTTGTCTCCACCTGTGTCTTGCCATTGGACCCCAATGACTCTCGAGGAGAGAGTGAGACTAATGACTTTGCACAGCTCTACCTCACTTAAATCCAATTCATTTGCAAGTCAAGACATCACCCTCCTGATGTCATTGGTCCTCTTTGAGAACAAAGGATGAACAACAACAATAATTTACACTCTCAGCATTAAGACTGTACCTGGCACATAGTAAATGCTTAACTAGAAACTTGTTGATTTGTTAACAAAAGGCTGAGAATACAAATATATAAAATAAATCATCTCTGCCCTCAAGGAGCTTACATTTTAGTAGATGAAGACAACACATATAAAGGAGTGGTGGCCAGGGAGGGGTGCTTGGTCTGGGAAGCCCAAGGGTTGATGAGTGAATTATAGAATGATGGGATAATATTATTTCCAGGAATATTAGTGTCATTTTGGTTACTGTTCTTAGACCAAGTAAGAGGAGTAGAATACTCACAAACTGTTATGTCAGGGGGCTGATTGGAGTGCAGCATGGCGGATCTGGCTCCCACTAGAAGTGGTGAACTCTCATAATGCCTACAGTTATGCTTATAATTTGCCTATGTAATTATAACTAAATTTAGCTATTGGAATTGGGCCATAGCTGCTGAGTTGTTGAGAGGTAGAGTTGTAAATGTGTGTGTGTTGGGAAAGAGGGTTGGGAGGAGAGGAGTAGGTCTGAGGGCCCAGTCATTTGCTTTCAGCAAGTCCGATATGCTCCATAGCTAGGACTGTGCCCTCATCAGTCACTATCCTGGATATCCAGTTAGCTTAAGACTTTATTAAGCTCCAGGAAGCAAGCTGGAGTGCCAAATTAGAGGCCAAGGGTGGATCCAACAAGCATGGCAAGAAAAAGTATATTAATTACTTATTGAATTGAATGATGTTATTCCTCCCTTTTTTCCTTCTGAAATGAATAAATACCCAATAAGACAAGCATTTCTGAATACAAAATAGGACATGAAACTGCCAATCTGAATTGTGCACAACTTGCTTTTCATTTTAAGTATATAATACATTCAAAGTGTTATTTTCAAAGCTGTCATGCTTGTCTGTGGTTCCTATTGACTTTCAAATGCTTTAATGCACCTATTTCCTTTTCCTTTTTGAGACTGGTTTCCACTGTCTCAGCCAAGATGAAAATGTGGTGGTCATTCATGGGTCCAAACCTAGTGCTAATCAACATGGAAACTTTGACTTGCTGTTATTGACCTGGGCTGGTTTGCCTTTCCTTAGGCAGCCTCTGCTCATGGGAGCTCCTGGTGCCAGACTTAGTGCTGTTGCCTATAGGCTTTAGCCTCATTGCAGTTCAGAGCTCCCAAACTGGAATAATCTACCAACATTAGCCTCCCCAGCAGCAGTGATCTCAGATATTTGATATCATGTCTTATTTTCTTACTGAATAACATGGTACTGACACAAAGGGTCTTCTCTGGCCACAGTAGGTAATGTGATTGCTCAAACAATCAGAAATATCAAAACCAAAATGTATATAAAATACATTTCCCAGAAAATGAAGATTCAATTTGATTCAAGTAAATAATCAGCTTTTAAGTTCTATTAGTGCAAGACCTGAGGTAGATCCTGGGGATGAAAAAATTAAAGAATGACAGGATGATTATCTGTTATCTTCTTACATTTCTATCTAACCACCCGCCATCTATCTATCATGTATCTATTGTTGTTGTTTGTGCTTTTTTGAAGAGGACAATGACATTACCAGGTGATGTCTTGACTCACACTTGAATTGGATTTAAGTAAGACAGAATTGAACAAAGTCACCAGCCTCACTTTCTCTTCTAGAGTCATCGAAGTCCAGTAGCAAGACAAAAGTCAAGGTGACTGGCAAGGACCTTGATGTTCATCCACCTTTGGTGTCTACCTGGCACTCAACTCTCACCTAGTCTCTCAGGTGCTTTAAAAGTGATTAATTTGAGGGGTGGCTAGGTGGCGCAGTGACTGGAGTCAGAAAGACCTGAGTTCCGATCCCGCCTCAGACACTTAATGCACACACAAACAAAAAAAAACCTAGCTGTGTGACCGTGTGATTAATTTGAATTGAATTGAATGCTGTTCTCCCTTTATGTCATTTTGGGACTCCCTGATTAAGAAAGAATCAAAGGGTAAAGAAAAACACATGGTGGGCCTAAATAAGGTTTATATTGTTACCAATGATACCTTGTGTAAAAAAAGTGACATAAATGAGATCATACATAGTAGATTAAGAGTTGGTTGGGGTTTTATAGATTATTTAGTATCACCTCTCATTTAGCAGATGCATCAGTCTGAGGCCTTCATGCCTAGATTCTCTTTCTTCCTCTCTTCTATCTCTTACAATCCTCAACTTCCTTCAAGCTCAGAGAGCAGCTATGGCTTGAAGCAATTCACAATGTTCAGCATCCTAGTGCCCTCTTTGTCCTGAAATTATCTTATATTTACTTATCTCTACATATGATGGGTTTCCCATATAGAATGTAAGCTCCTCAAGGGTAAGCACTGTTTTATTTTTGCCTTTATATTCCAGGTATTTAACACAGTGCTTTGCACATAGGAGGACCTTAATAAATATTTGATGAATTGAATAGAATTGATTGAAATCATTTCTACATTTTTGAGGTCATGTAAATCCAGAAAGAGAGTTGTACTAGATGGATAGCCTAAGAGGTCCATTGGTACACTCAACCAAAGGAAAGCTTCTAGCACTTTGGAAAACACTCTATAATAATGAAAGTTACATTTGTATAATGCTTTAAGTTGTGCAAACGGCTTTACATATGTTAAAATATTTTTTCCTTACAAGAGCAGCCTGAGGTATGTGCTATCCCAATTTTACAGATGAGGAAACTGAGGAACAGAGTAGCTAAGTGACTTTCCAAGGTCATACAATTAGTGAATGGAACGGGCAGGATTCAAACTCCGGTCTTCTTGTTTTCATATCCTATACTCTATCCACTGTGCTACCTAGCTGCCTACCTCTATGGAGGGTATATGGAGAGATGTGAATGAGGATCATGAAAGAAAAGAAAACATTCAAGGATATCTGTCTATACGGGTGGAGGGAATGAACCCACTAATAACATCATTAGTCCATCAAAATATCAAAGTATGTATGATCTCCCTATGTCCAAGACCAGCTCTCTGTATAATGTGCCATGCTGCCTCACATCTTCAGATGGGTATAATAATTCAAGAAAGTCATTCTGTGGATACAAAGATTCATTTGGAACTTTGGGTTCCCTTAGTGTGCGGACCCTAAAGATTCATTTGGAACTTTGGGTTCCCTTAGTGTGCGGACAATAACCAGCCTACAATTGTAGGATTCCAAAGCCACCTGCTGATACAAGAGCTGATTTTTCACTGAGGATCAGCTCTTTGCTGAAGGGCCAGTGGGAGCAGGCAGTGTAGTGTCAGGGGAAAAATCCCATGCTCACTTACCACTCATTACTTTTTAATCTCAGTTTACTTGTATCTCTAATTGGCATCAGAAAATGAGCCAAGGGAGATGGAAGAATCCCACCAACCTAATAGCTGCACTGCAAGTGGGTTGACATAATGAGCTTAAAAAATGAATGCCTGAAAAATGCCTCATTCTGGGTATATTTTTTCCCTACATAATAAAAAACCATCAGAAGAAGGAGAGTTTTCTTTAAAGTGAACAAACAAAAAAACCTTTTAACCCAAGTCGCATCGGGCTCCTTTAAAGAACAGAACCAGAAGAAAAGGCCTCTTCAGCTGCTACCCTCATCCTGCTTGTCCTTTGAGAATCAGCTTTCTTCCCCCTTCCATGAAGCTTGCTCTGAATACTTACTATATCTGTACAGATTCAAATTCGAGCTCAAATGTAACAAATGCAGTGGACATTTATAGGGTACCTACTTAGTGCCAGATGCTGAGCTCTGAGGTCCTGTACAGTCATACAGTCCATTAACAGACAATTAGGTACTTCCTCTTACTGTAGCTATTGTTTTCTAATTGTTATAGATTTGTGTTTATCTAGTCTTCATCTCTAGGCTTTTTACCAACAATAGAATTATGACTGTTGTTATAGAAAATAATAGCATTATTTTCACAAAACACAGATACATCATATTTGAGTCACAACAGTATTTTTTTGTCCTATCTTGTAATTTTCCTGGTGTTGGGAAACTCACAGTAAAGATATCCCTTCTACTAATCAGCAAGCCAACCTTTCTGCAGATCAGAGTCTGAGCTTTCTGCCTCGGGGCATTGAGAAGCAAAAAAACCTGCTTGTAGTAACATAGGAATGTGTCAGAGGTTAGACTTGAACCTGTGCCTATCTGAATCTGAGACCGTGTCTATTGGATTCTGAGGCCATCTCTCTGCAACACCCCATTGCCTCCTTTGATGCTACTTTTATGGTGTGAATTTTGCAATAGAGGAAACCAAGGAACAAAGAAGCCAAGGGAACTGATATCATGGCTTACAGTTTGCAAAGTGTTCTATTATCAGATTTGGACATCAAAAATACCTTGTGGAGTAAGTACTATAAATATTACAATCTCCATTTTATAAGTGAAGAAATGGAGGGTTGACCTGTGGTCATACCATAAGTAAGTGTCTAAAGAGATGTTTGAACTCAGGTCTTCCTGACTCTGAGTCTAATACTCTTGTCTATCATATTAAGCTGTTTATTTAAACCACTGTATCCTAATCTATGGGCAGCTGAGTGGCACAGTGGATAGAGTGCCAGACCTGTAGTCAAGAAGAATCCTCTTTCTCAGTTCAAATCTGTCCTCAGGCGCTTTACTAGCTGTGTGACACTGGGCAAGTCATTTAACCCTGTGTGCCTCAGTTTCCTCATCTGTAAAATGAGCTGGAGAAGGAAATGACACTGCTCTGGTATCTTTGCCAAGAAAACTCCAAATAGGTCCACAAAGAGTTGGGCATGATTGAAATGACTGAACAACAACAAAATCCTAATCTATAGAATGGGGATAACAATTCCTATAGAATCTACCTTACTATGTTGTCATGTGGTACAAATGAAATAATACATATGAGAAGTATTTTACAGATACAGTTATTGATTATCAGGTGCTTGCCCTCCAGCTAGTTTGCAATAGCAATATAGTCTCAGGGCTACCATGATCAGAAGGAAACAGGTAGGAAATACCAATTCTCTCACTATCTGTGCACAAGTAACTTTTCTTGTAAGGGCCTCAGCTTTCTCTTTTGCCATACTAGTGACTGGGCTAGGTCAGGGGTCCTTACCATGTCTTGTGTGAAGGATCTATTTGGCAGTCTAGGGAAACCTGTAGACTTTTTCTCAGAATCATGTTCAATGCATAAAATAAAACTCATAATGTTACAAAAGAAACCAAATTATATTCAGATACAGCTATCGAAATATTAAATACAAGACAAAACAAAAACTTTATGATACCAGGTTGAGAACCCCTGGAATAGCTGATTTTTGAGGACCTTTGAAGAGCACTCCTAGATCAATTAATGGTAAGAATGTTTTGTTGTTGTTCAGTCATGACTGGTTCTTCATGACCGTGGGGCTTTCTTGGCAACGATCCTGAAATGGTTTACAATTTCCTTTTCCAGCTCTTTTTACAGATAAGGAAACGGAGGCAAACAGGGTTAAGTGACTTGCGTAGGGTCACATAGCTAATAAGTATCTCACAAAGATGAATCTTCCTGACTCTAAGCCCAGCACTAAGTGTTGGATGATGGTGCAAGTGCAGGCCTCTTAACTCCAGAGATCCAGGTTGCTTTTCTACCAAGAGATTTTGCATTGCTGCCTTATGGTGATCTTGGATTAAAAAGTGCTTGATGTAAGAACAAGTCTTATTCTTGCCTCTACACTTATGTTCATGACGTTCCCCCTGCTTACATTACCCTTTGCTCTCTCTACTTGTCCATAACCCAACCAGGTCAGGCCTCTTCTCCTTCCTTGACTATTCCAGCCTGTTTTACTTCTTACACTTCTTGTAGGACAGCTAGGTGACCCAGGAGATAGTGTTGGACCTGGAGTCAAGAAAACTCAAGTTCAAATCTAGCTTTAGATACTTACTAGCTGTGTGATCCTGGGTAAGTCACCTAGCCCCTGTTGGCCTGTTTCCTCATCTATAAAGTAGAGCTAATAATAGCACCTACCTCCCAAGGTGGTTGTGAGGATCCAGCCAGTATTTATAAAGTGCTTCGCACGGTGCTTGATACTTTAATTGTGCAGTCATTTAATTTGTGTGTCCTTTTAAAAATATGGTACCTGGAAATCAACATAATACACCAGATGTGACCTGATCAGGGCAAAGGATAACAAGCTGTTCCCTGAACTGTTTTCCTGCTCTCTTCTAGTCCAGCCAAACGGGCTTTCTCTGTGTTCCTCATACATAGCATACCATTTCCTATCTCCTTGCCTTTGCACTGGCTTTCCCTGATGCCAGGAATGCACTTCCTCCTCATCTACATCTCACAGAATCCCCCTTTTCTTTCAAGATGCAGTTCAAACACCACTTTCTTTATGAACCCTTTCCTGATCCCCGTAGATGCTAGGATTCTTCCCAAATACCTTGCATTTAATTACTTTGGAATCTATTTTAATATGGTCTCTTTATTTTCATGCTACATACAGTTCCACACTGTAGACTTCTCGCATCGTGGTTTCCATATGTTGTGGGATGGAATAAGAAATTAGATGGAAATTTTTTCGGAGTTTTGCAGAAACCATAGCCAGCAGACAACACACACACAAAAATCAGAAACTCAGAAATGCATAAAAGATATATATATATATATATATATATATATATATAGTATTGTATAATATCAACCGAAATTTTACAATAAAGTATTGTAAACAACCCATAAAAGAAACAGAAAAATATCAGATTTCTTTGGTACAAAGGGAGGGTCAAATTCATGTGTATTTTCCAGATCAAGGGGGGCACCATGCCCTTAACCCCTGTGATATGAAATTTCTATCTAATTATGGTCTTCCCCCTTAGATTGTAGGCTCCTTAGCAATAAAAATTGTTTCTTTTTTTGTACTTGTATCCCCAGTGCCTAGCACCTGTGCTTAATAAACGATCATTCATTGATTGATTGAATTTAAATACAATCTGTCAACACAACCGAAGCTCACATTAGCTTTTTGGGCTGCCATGTCACATGGTGGGTTCATTTTGAATTTGTGGTCCTCTAAACACCAGATTTTATTTTCCCTCCATGGGAATCATTGAGTTGTTACAAACAACCCAGAGTCCCAGGCTCATTTTTCAGGGCTCAGCCCCTCACATTGCTTATCCTTCAAGGCTCCTTTGCAAGGCTGTCAATTCATCTCCACTGGGATAATGACGATAATTGTGGTTGGTAGTTTGTCATATGACAACCCCCATCTTCTTATCATCCTTCCGTCTGCCCTACCCTGCACAGGCTGGAGCACCAGATGTTCTGACCCTTCTTATCCACCCTCGATTTCCCTAGTCTCATCCCCTTAGATTTAGAGGCCTTCTAATATAACACTGTTAGTTTTTAATGAGCCCAACGTGCATTGCATTTGAAGCTATTATGCTATTGTCAGAATTGACATTTCACTCTTCCTGACTGTTAAGGACCCTTCTGTGTTTATAATTGCGGGGGGAAAAAAAGAAAAGAAAAGGTTCTTTTCCTTCTGAGTTCATTGCTGATTTAATAAAGGCAACACAAAAGGAAAATACATCTGTGCATTGAAATTAATTGCAGAGAGCCAGTAAGAGCTGAGCTGAGGGGCCAGTGTGGAGGTCACTCTGACTTTATTATGGTAAAGAACACTGTCAGAATGAGCTCTGTCATAGGACCAGGGTAGAAAGGACTCAGAAATCATGAAGGTCACTAGTACTGTAGGATTAAATGGGAGTGTGTGTGTGTGTGTGTGTGTGTGTGTGTTTCATCATACCTTTATGTATGCAGGCATTTGCTTGCCTCAGAAAAACATACAAATTCAGGGCTTATGATTTTAAGTCACATAGAAATTAAAGTGACATGGTGCTGGGCACTCATCTAAGAACTGGGTTTTTAAATTCTAGATTAATAACAGTTTATTTTTTTAATGTAATTTTAGCATAGAACATGTACAGACAAGAATAGAAGTAAATGGAGTGCTGGGTTGAGAGACAAGAAGACCTGAGTTTGAATTCAGTCTTAGATTCTCATTAGCTGTGTGACACTAGACTTGCTTCAGTTTTTACTGAACATACAGGCATAATCATAGCACCTACCTCCCAGGGTTGTTGTGAGACTGACAAATGAGATAATAATTGTAAAGTACTTAGCGTGATGCCTAGCACATAGTGGGTTTTATATAAATATTTCTCCTCCTCCTCTTCTTCTTCACATTGGAAATATCTCGCCTGATTGGTTCTCAGGACCACAATCACTTTGCATTTGAAATTTAGGCAATACCAGGGCATCTCTGTGTGCCTGCCTTTCTCCCTACCATCCTATCCCCCACAATGACCACCAGTGGAAGACCAACAACCATCTTAAATTCCCAAATCTGGAAGAGATAATCTACTCAGTGTTGGAGTGAACCCTGAAACAGAACTGAGAATTAGAAGGTAAATATGTCCACCCCTCTATAATCAGTCAGGCCTCGGGTGTCTTTTGGAAACCTCTTTCTGACCATCAGGCAGGACCAGAGGCTCAGTACCTGCTTTTCATTTTGGATACAGCCCTCTCCTCTATTGCTTGCTTTGGGATTGATAATTAAATCAATATTACAATATCATTGTTACTGTGAAAGGTATGTGAGTCTACTGAGCTAGGACTCCAACCAGGAAGTATGAATCTGAGTGGTAGGTTGTCTAGCCAAAACTCCCTTCTACAGTCACTATTATGCTCCCTGATATCCATCCATGCCAGCCTCATCCCTTCTCTACACCCTTCCAGGTAACTCTCCACTTTCCATGAGTAGCTCTGCTTGGAACATGTCCATGGAACATCATGCCTCCCCCAGGATAAGTTAATCACCTGAAATCTCACCACCATGCAGACTGACTCAGTTTTTAAAACAACCCCTCAACTCCTTCAGTTGTCTTTTCCTTCTGATTGGAGAGTAAAGCAATAAACTCCCCAAATCTTTCTTATCAGAACTTTTCCTGGAACTCCATTAGCAGCTTTGCTTGGTTTCTGCTCCATAGGAATATCCTACCTGTGGTGGACCCTCCTCCTCCCCCTTTTCAGCTTATTTTGTGTGTTGTCTTCTCCATTAGAATGTAAGCTCCTTCCAGGAAAGAACTGACTTTCTTTTTCTTATTCATATGCCCAACACTTAGCACCCTGCTTGGCACATAGTAGGTGCTTAATAAATGTTAATTGGCTTGAATTGAATCAAAATCAAAATCAAAAAAACACTCTCCCTGATCAGTAATGTCAAAGGCTGCAGAGAGGTCAAGAAGTATGAGAACTGAGGAAAAGCCATTAGATTTGGCAGTTAAGGAATCATTGGTGACCTTGGAGAGAGCTTCAGTTGAATGATGAGGTTGGAAGCTTAAAATGCTTACAAGAAAAATGGAAGGAAGTGGAGATACTGATTGTATTTGACCTTCTAGCGGAAGTTGGTCGCAAAAAGGAGGAGACTTAAGGAGAGGCAATGGATAGATCATCTGATGGTATTTTAAGGATAGAGAAAACAAAGGCATATTTTTAGGAAGTTGGGAAGCAGACAGGGAGAGATTGAAGATAAGTGGGAATAGGGATAATAGAGGGGACAGTCTTCTGGAGAAGATGGGACAGAATGTGGTCATTGATTTGTAGAGGAGTTTTCCTTGGCAAGAAGGACCACCTCTTCACATAAGAAAAAAGAGAAGGAAGAAATGTACAAGACATCTGAGTTATGTGAAATGAAGAGAGAAGAGGAAGCTCTTGGCAAATGGTGTTTCAAAACTGAAATGACCACTTGAGGAGATTGTACCCTTTCACTTGAAGATTCCAAGTGAGTACTGTTTGTCCACTTGTTGGAATGTCCAAGAGGGGCTCTTTTGTAAGTTTTTTGATTGTTCTAATTGCTAGAAGCCAAAATTTACCTCTTTGCAACTTCCAGCCATTACTCCTAGTTTTTGCTCTTATGTTGACTTGGTTTTGAAAATTCCAAGTACTTCCTATTTTATTTTTTCTGTTTCTTCACCCCCTACAATAAATGTTGATGGATAAACAGAAAAAAAAAAAACAAACCCAAAAAACACTCTCCCTTCACCTTTCATTTTGCCTTCTAGAAAACTATTTCTAGTGTTAACCAGCTACTCTTTGTATTAGACTCCATCTCTTGGCTCCAGACATTTTCTCTGTCTGTTCCCCATGTCTGAAAAACTTTCCTTCCTCTCCTTCCTCTGCTCTACCTCCCTGGCTTCCTTTAAATCTCAGCCAAAATCCCACCTTCTACAGGAAACTTTCTCTAGCCCCTTTTAATTACAGTGCCTTCCCTCTGTTAATTATCTCCTATTTAGCCTGTATATAGTTTGCTCTGTGTGTGTGTGTGTGTGTGTGTGTGTGTGTGTGTTGCATGTTGTCTCCCCCAACGGATTATAAGCTCCTTGAGGGCAAAAATTGTCTTTTGTCTCTCAATATATCCCCAGTGCTTAGCACAGTGCCTAGCACATAATGGAAAATGTTTGTTGACCAATTGATCAATCCCAGTCATCTGACTGCAAGCTATGTTCTTTCTACCGTACTACATTGCCATTTATGAGTGAATTGATCAAGTTTCTTATACTTTCCAATCTTCCTTTAGAGCGGGTTTCATGTAACAGTGTGCAGATTATATCTGCACAGTAGAATGTTGTACACAAAGTGAGACAGAAGAGATGGAGTGTCTTACTTATGGAGGAGCATGGAAGCCAATGTCATTAAAGAGTTCATGTTGGGGAGTAAGGTGTGGGAAGACTGGGAAGGTAGGAGGGGGCTACGTTATGAAGGACTTTAAATGACAAATAGAGGATTTTGTATTAGATCCTAGAGGCAATAGGAAGCCATTGGAGTGTATTGAGAGAGAGAGAGAGTGTGTGTGTGTGTGTGTGGCATGATCAAACCCATATTTTAGGAAAATCTCTTTAGCATCTGAATGCAGGATGGATTAGAGTAGGGAAAATTTTGAGGCTGGCTGACCTACTACAAGACTATTGAAGGAATATATGAAGTGGTGAGGGTCTGTACTAGAGTGGTGGCAGTGTCAGAGGAAAGAAGGAGGTATATTTTGAGATGTTACAAAGGTGAAATTGACAGACGTTGGCAACAGCTTGGACATGGCAGGGCGGTGGGGGAGGCATGTAAGGTGAGAGGGAGTGAGGAGTCTGGGATGATGCCTAGGTTGTGAGCCTGAGGGACTGGGAAGATGGTAACACCTTTCACAATGATAGAGAATGTAGGAGAAAGGGAGGATTTGGGGGGAAGATAACAAGATCAGTTTTGTTTTAATTTTTTTTTGTTTCAGTTTTGTTCAGTTTTGTTTTGAGTTAAAAATGTCTACTGGACATTCAGTTTGAGATATCTTAGTGTCCGAAATGTGAGATTGGAGATCGGGAGAAAGATTGGGGCAGGAAAGATAGATCTGGGGATCATCAGCATAGAGGTGATTGTTAAATCCATGGGAGCTGATGAGATCACCAAACAAAGTAGAATAGAGGAAGAAGAGAAGTGAGTCCAGGACAGAAACCTGAGGGACACTTGTGGTTAGAAGAATGGGATTCTGGCTTTACCATGTGCTAAAATAAGATCATAGCATCATTGAATTATAGATTTAAGAGTTGGAAACCATTTAATCAAGCCCTAATATTTTACATTTGGGGAAACAGAGGCTCAGGGAAGTAAGGTGACTTGCCCAAGGCTACATAGTAAGTATCAGAATGGGATCTGAAGACAGTCTGACTCTGCCTACAGTCAATGCTCTGGGTCAGAAAATAGAATATTAGCATTATATTAAGCATGAGAAATACAAATATAAAAGAGAGATAACATATGAAGGGGAGTTTATTTGTAGGGCAAGTAGAAAGACTGGTTCTCAGGGCTTGATGGCAAGGCAAATGTGCCTCCATATTACCAGAAGCATGATATAGTTGTTAACTTCTTACTGATCAAAGGAATATGAACAACCATGTCTATCAGTCAACCAGAGGATTGGAGAGACTGGGCACTTGGGGAATGGGATCTGAATGGATAAGAGCTGGTCTGAGGGCAATTTGTAGAAAGGATTTTAAAGACAATGATGTCATGCTTGGCCTATATGGGTGTCAGTTGTGTGCATTAATTGAAAACCATACCAACTACCCCTTAGACTGTTCTGGCTCATTTTCTTTATTCATCCTGGGTTCTCAGACAATTAAGGGGTATGTTCTGATATTTCCTCATAAATTATTAAAATTGTAATATCTCTCTCATTAATTAATCAACTAGCTCTTAAGTTATACACCAATTTATTAAATCACTTGTATAAAACTTTTTCCCCTTAGGCTTTGACTCACTTCTCTCTCTCTCCATACACACACACACACACACACACACACGTACATATATGTGCATATATGTTCATATATATACACACATACATATATACACACACCTACAGAAATAGACACACATATATATATATATAAACATATATGCACATATATATATTTATCAGCTTACTTCTCTATAGATGTATCATCAGTCAGTCAGTCAATTATAATTTCTTAACTACCATTATGAGTCAGGCATTGTGTTAGGTCCTATGGATACAAAAGACCCAAATGAGGCATCATAAAAGTTCCAAAGTTCTCATACACTTTATTAAGAGTGTAACAAACAATAAAAGACAGACAATGGATCAGCTGTGAGAAAGAACATATCCAGAGTTATCATTGCTCTTGAAGACTTCTCAGTTCTGGAAATAGAGTCCTACCATTCACTTCTCTCAAAGTACTAATTAAAACCTCTTCTCAAGAATTCTCTTTATAAGGGGCGTCTAGGTGTCACAGTGAGTAGAGCCCCAGTCCTGGAGTCAGAAGGACCTGAATCCGGATCTGGCCTCAGACACTTAACACACACAAACAAAAACCCAGCCGTTTGACCTTGGGCAAGTTACTTAACCCCAATTGCCCACAAAAAAGCAAGAATTATCTTTATAATGTTTCTTCCCAATATATGAATTAAAACCATTTTCTCAGGAAAGTTCTCTTAATCATGTAAGTGGAATAGTTGTTTATAGCAAGATTGACAGTATGACCATCCATCCCTATGTATAGTTTGAAAGAAAAAGTTGGGAGCTAAATGGATGGAGGGTCTGGTAGGTTAAGATGTTTAAAGAAACATCAACATGTATGCTGAAGTCTTCAAGTATGAAGGCAGGTGTAATGGAGGAGAGAGGGAGTATGAGCAAAGTATTGAATCTTTTGAGAAAAAGCAGAATGATTTCCTGGTGACAGATAGATAAAAGTCTCCAGGACAGGAGAATGACCTCAGGAAATCAGGTGGCCAGGTAAGCAGAGGACTGGACCTGAGTTCAAATCTTGGTTCAGGTACTTACTTGCTGTGTGACCCCAAGCAAGTCATTTAACCTTCATCTGTTTCGGTTTCCTCATCTGTAAAATGGGGATAATAATGGTATTTACCTCCTAGAGTTTTTTGGGAGGATCAAATGAGTTGATATTTATAAAGTGCTTTTCAAATCTTAAAGCTCTATAAAAATGCAAGTTACTATTATTATTATACATCATATTATTGGGGTCCCAGTTTGTATATAGTGAACCTCAAAAGAAGAGAGGTTGCTGAGTAATGGCATCAGAGACAATCTAGAAATGCAAGCGGGGAGTATGATTTTAATTTTGGCATTGCAAACTTTTCAATTGCAATGCCAACTCTATTGACACCTACAAGTTTTCAGGTATATAAAGAAACACTTTTGAAAAGAAAATATGAAAAAGGATTCCAAAGAAGATTGCAAAGGATTGCCCATGTATTCTGAAAACATTCCTTATTTACCGATTGTAAAATTCAAAACAGAAGAAATGTCTGTACAATGATTACTCTGCCAAAGCCCTGTTATGTGTATATTGACTTTACCACTCTAGTAAGTGAATCATCCTGCTTGTTTTCCTGATTGCTTCTAAACTTCCTTTCTCTATCTTTATCATGGATTTGTTGGCAGTGATTGTCTTTAACTACAAAATCGTCTTTGTTCTTAGGTCTGCTTACTTTCCTCTGCTGGTCTCTATTCCAAGTCTTCCCATCTATGTTGGAATTTTTACTTTTCATTTTTTGCTCAATAATGTGCCATAATTTGTTCAATCATTCTACAGTGTTTGGGCACCTGGTTTATTTATAGTTTTTTGGTGTGGTGAATTAGGATGTTAGGATGATTCCTTCCTTTACTACACGTCTTAGCTCCATTGCTGCCTCCTTTATGAAGTCTTCCCTGATTACTCAAGTTGTTAGTTGTCTCTCATTTCCATAGATATGAGCAGCACATCTCATTAGGGGGTGCACTTTGACAATTAAAACTGAAAGGGAATTTCCTTAAATACAGATTTAACCATTTGACTCCCTTATTCAATTAACCTCCAGAACCTTCCTATTGCCTACAGAATTAATAATAATAATAATAATTTCTCTGTTTAGTTTTTAAAGCGCTACACAGCCTAGTTCCAACCTATTTTGACATCCTCACTAGACATCTGTGATTTAGCTAAACTAATCTCATTTCCGTTTCTTACACATGACTCTCCACCTCCCATCTCTTTCCCTTTATGCTTATGCTTCTCCATGCCTGGAATGCTCCCCCCTCCTGACCTCTGTCTCAGAGTTCCTTTTTTTCCTTTAATAATACTGCAATCATTCAGTCAACAATTATTTATTAAATAAGTTCTTCTATGTGCCAGTTGGTAGCTAGGTGGCACAGTGGAGAAAATGTTTTGTCTTGAGTCAGAAAGACATCTTCCTGAGTTCTAATCCGACCTCAGACGATTACTTAGTTCTGTGACCATGGATAAGTGATTTAACCCTGGTTGTCTCAGTTCCCTCACCTATAAAGTGGCCTGAAGAAAGAAATGGCAAACCATTCCAGTATCTTTGCCAAGAAAACCCCAAATGGGGTCACAGAGAATTGGACACAACTCCAATGACTTATCAACAACCACAAAATGCTAAATTCTAGAGATACCAAGGAAATAAAAAAGCAAAACAAAACAACATGAAACAAAACCCCATAGTTTCTCAGCTCACATTCTAACGGGAGATACAATATAAGATAGTTACGTACACATAAGATACATACAGTGTAAGTGGAAGACAATCTGAGATAGAAAAGATGGGAAAATGGGTAGGAAAGACTTGGTGCTGAAGGTAGTGTTTGAGGTAAGTCTTAGAGTATGAGGTGGGGATGAAGAGGTGGAGAATTCCATGCATGGGGGAGAAGCAATAAAAATGCAAGGGAAAAAGGACATTGTGTCTCATGTGAGGAACAACAAAGAGGGCAGTATAGCTGGCTCACAGGGTAGCTGGAAAAGGGAGTAAAGTGTAAGGAGATTGAAATAGTAGGAAGGGACCAAGTTATGAAGACCTTTAAAAGCCAAACAGAGGATTTTATATCAATCAAAAAATCATAGAGAATCATTGGAGTTTACTGGGTAGGGGAGATGGGGTTACATGGTCAGATCTGTGTTCTAGGAAGATGACTTTGGCAGCTGAGTGGAGGTTGGTTCCAAGTGGGGAGAGACAAAGCAGGGAGACTGATGAGAAGCTATTTCAATAGTTGAGGTAAGAGGTAATAAGAACCCATACAAGAGTGGTTGCTGTGCTTGTGGTGAGCACGGTTTATATAGGAGAGATGTTGTGAAGGTAGAAACAATCAAATCTAATAGCAGATTGGATATATGGGGTGAGCATGAGAGAGGAATTGAAGTTGTAAGCCTGAATGAATGGGAGTAGAGTTGTGCCCTTGACAGTAAGAGAAAGTTGGGAAGGGGGGATGGGTTTTGGGGGTGAGATGAGCTCTACTTTGGACATGTTGAGTTTGAGATAGCTATTTTCTGCATGAAACCTTTCCTGATTTCCTCCCCCAAATGAAAATATCATCCCTTATGAACTACCTTATGTTTAACCATTTGTGCATATTTGTATATACACAAATGCATATACACAGGTAGGTATACAGTATATGTTTTTTGTATTTATTCTATATTTACTTATTTATGTATTTGTTGTCCATTCCATTTGAATGCAGGCTCTTTGAGTAGGGATTGAGGTTTTGTTGTTTTGTTTTTGTTTTTGTAATTATATTATCAGTGCCTAGTAAAATATCTGGCAAAAATAGGCATTTAATAAATGCTTGTTGATGGATTAAATTGAATTTTTACTGAATACTCAATCATAAAAGACATTGTTTTTATTCACTAAACTAAAACTTAAGCTGCATTAAAAAAAAAAAAAAACAATTAACCACTAAAGTGAACTCTAAAAATACAAAGTTGGTAAGGGCTCCATTTAATCAAATTCTTCCTCTTCTGCTAAAAACACAACAATCTTTGCAGCATAATCCTTTTGGGACTAAGGGCTTAGAATACAAAATAAACATGAGGAGTTGGAGGGACTCTTAGATGCTTGACTGGTGGATCTGGTGGGAGCTTTGCTAAAACGAATAAAGCCAAGTTGTCTTCAATGCCTATCTTTACTGAATATTCTTATGCTATGGTTAAGCTAATCTCCTTTTATTAATTGTTGAATGACCTATGAATTTTTCACTTTTTCCAATGTCAAATTAAAATGACCTGACGACTGGTCTGAGTCAAGTTCGGCCCAGAATACAACTAACCCCACTCCCGTGGTGCCATATATTTACATCTTCTTGCTCACATGACCTGAGAGTCTATTGATATATCTTTTCAGAGACAGTAATTTAGGGGTCAATATATGCATGATGGACCAGCAAAAGAGAACAACTAGTTGTTGACCAGTGTCCTTTAAAAAGCAGGACTCATTCTCTAGTGATAGACTGTCTAGGTAGTAAGCAGTTCTAAGGAATATGACCCTGGCAGTGTGAAGGACAGTTAGCTATTAAGGAAGAACCCAGCTCTTAATGGGGAATTATTCTTTACGGACTAGTTGGGAGGATTTCCTTTCCTCTTTCTCCTTAGCCATGATATCATGCTTGCATTAGCGCTACTTGAACAGAAGGAAAGATTACACCCAACAGGAAACAGAGATATCAGTGGAGGCAGCTCTGAGGACCTTGAGCCCTGGCAGCAGAAAACAGAGCCAGTTATATATTCAAAAAAGAATGAGCCTTAGCAGTCAGGAGTCGAAGTGCAGAGATGAGAGTGCCCTGGGAATCTGTCTGAATTGTATGCCCAACAGTTGATAAATGCACTTAAGTGTAAAGACATCTGGTTCATGCAGCGCCAGAGGAGTGAACTGAAGTACTTGACCACAGGAGTTCTCTAAATGTGTCCTTCCTTACTGTGTACCTCACTACCAGACTATGTATGTATCCATTTTCCCCAATGATGCTATATGTATTTATGAGAGTGTGACCTAAGCTTATGGGGGTGGTGGTGCAAATTTTATAGCTAATGTTCTTACTATATTATCTTAATAAAGTTTTTGGTTTGAGCTAATCGTGCTTACTAAAACACTATTAAAGGCAAGCACACTGGTAGGGGCTCATGAAGCATAGTTTTAGGATTATGGAGCCATAAAGTACCTTGAACCTAAGGTTCAAGAAAGCCCCCAGAGTACCCAGTGTGCAATCTTCCAGTGTGAAAGTCTTTCTTTCCTTCTTCTTTTTTTTTTTTTTTTTTTGGTATGGGTAGACCAGAGGAGGTGGTACAGGGACATGGGGAGAATACAAAAGCATAGGGATGGAATGTGGAATGTCATGTATGGAAAACACAAAGTAGGTCAGTCTGATTATAATGTGAAGTGTAGTGAAGGAGAGTAATGTGTAATGAGTTTGGGGAAGTTAGACTGGAGCCAGATTGTGAAGGTCTTTCAAAGCCAAACACTGGAGTTTAGAGGCAAGGGGGAGTCACTAGAGTTTCTGGCATGGGAGAGTGACTTAGCATACCTATGCTTTAGGAATATCAATTTGGTTATTGTGTGGAGGTTGAACTGGAAGGGTACACAATGGAAGCAGGAAGGCTAATTAGGCAGTAATCCAGGCAAAAGGAGTTGGGGGCCTGAACTAGGGCTGAACCATCCATGCCTCCTGGAGTACACCTCCATCCATATACCCTCTGGTCCTACTTTGCTGACTGGGCTCAGAGAGACTACTGTCCATGCCAATGACTTCTGCTTCATGAACACCAATGGTCTTAACCAAGACATAATGGATGAATGGCAGGTGGAGCTGCAAAAACCCTAACAGTTTGCCTTCTTGTGTCAGAATTCAAAAACACTCTTGGATCATTGTGTTTACTGAAACAGACCTTACCCAGGGAGTTTATCCCTTTTTCAGCATGACCACATCCTACCACTGTTAGACAGTTTTTTGCTCAGCGTGTCTAGCCAGCATGGAACAGTGATCAAGATTGCCTGTGGCAGGTCTGCCAGTTTCCTGTTTCCTTTTTCCAATGTGCCATCTGTAGAAGAGAAATTGATTTTGAAAATAAACAGCTCCATGTAGAGTGTATACATATGTATGGAGAGATTATTAGGACCTGCACAGGCTTTCCCCCCCTGAAGATTTGTCAAAAAGCAAGTGCATGCTCTGCTGCCAACATAGAGGGACTTGTGTCTTGGTTTGTCATCAGGCCAGTGATGAAGGAAAGGATTTGTGTCCTTTTGCCACCTGTTGGAAACCACTTGGATGGGTGGGTGGCTGTGGTGGTCATAGCCATCAGAGAAGGGGGGACCATGATAGATAGTGTGATGTGACTTCGGGCAAATCTCATTATCTCAGTAGGTCTCATTTTCCCCACCTAGAAAATTCAGGGGTTGGACCAAATGTTCTCTGAGATCCCTTCAATGCCTAGAATTCTGTGATTTCATGAGTCATCTCCATCTATTTTTCTATGTTGGGGAGTGAAATGAGCCTTATTAACCTTATACCGCTGGCCAAAGGAATCAGTGGCAATCTGTAAGAGGGAAGTCCGTGCTTCCATACATTCAATAAACACTTAATAAATGCCTACCACATTCCAGGAACTGTGCTAAGTGCTGGGGATACAATTAATAAAAAGAGACAGTCCCTGCCCTCAGTGAACTTACAGTCTAAAAGGGAGACAACACACAAAAGAAGACAGAAAAATGTGTGTGTGTGTGGTGGGAGGAAGGGACACCAAAGGGTACTTGGTATAGGAGTATCTTGTTCTGTGGAGTTGAAATCAGGCAGGGCAACAGATTCGAAGTGGAGTGATTTGAGAGACCAGCTTCCACAATCTATAAAGAAAGGCATTGGGAGGAGTTTGTGCCCCATCTTCTAGCTCTCCAAACAGAAGAAAGGAGACTGAAAACAGAACAAAGAGGGATAGAGGAGGGAGCCTCAGAAAAAAAGCCAAAAGAACTTCTTTTCACCTTTTTGGATACAGCACAAATGTTTCTCCTGACATTACTCCATCATCAGCCCCACCTACCAGGCATTGTGTAGCATTTACCAAACCCTCATATTCCTTAAGGAACCAGTCAGCAAAGTTTGCTTATTGGTCAAGCAAGTCAAATCACCTCTTTATATAAATGTGTTTCCTCATTTCTGACCATTTTGGTGGACTGAAGTTATATTGCTTTCAGGCAAGGCTATAGAACTTCTGGGAAATCTCTCTGCTTCAGGATACTAGTAGTTCTATTTTAGCATGGTTAATAAGTAAGATCAATTCTTTATGATAGTTTTCCTTTACCAGAACTCATTTTGTTTTTGTGTTGTTGAGTTGTTCAAGCCATGTTACACTCTTCATGACCCTATTTGGGGTTTTCTTAGCAAAGATACTGGAGTAGTTTGCCATTTCCTTTTCCAGCTCATTTCATAGATGAGGAAACTGAGGCAGACAGGGTGAAGTGACTTCCCAAAGTCACCCAGCTACTAAGTGTCTGAGACCAGATTTGAACTCAGGTCTTCCTTACTCCAGGCTCAGCTCTTTATCCACTGTGACACCTAGCTTCCCCTTTTATATAGTTGGGCTATTGACCATTCTCTCCACGAATTCAGCATTTTCCTATTATATACCTTTCTTCACATTATTTCATACATCTGGAATGCCCTTCCCTACTCGGACAGCATTGATCTGTTGAAACCTGCACATAGACATTGCTATTCCCATCTCTTTGATGAATTCATTCCTGACTCCCTCAACCATGAATAATTTCTACCCCCATGAGGGAGTTAGGTAGCTCAATGGATAGATATCACACTAGGCCTGGAGTCAGGAAGATCTGAGTTCATATCTGGCCTTAGACATTTCCTAGCTGTGTGATTCTGGTAAATCAGTTACCTTCTGTTTGCCTCAGTTTCCTTATCTGCAAAATGGGGATAATAGGGTTGTTGTGAGGAACAAATGAGATAATGATGGTAAAGTGTTTAGCATAATGCCTGGCATAGGGGCTTAATAAATATTGACTGTGATTTTCCATAGTGCCTTCTTCACAGGCACTCTTCTATGTACTTACTACTATACTCTTGATGATATGATATGATAGCTATTCATGGGCTGTAACCTTCTTAGAGGGCACAGACTATATCTACTTTTGTGCTGATTGTTGGTCACCCTAGAGTGGAGAGGCCTGTCTCCAGAAGACTAGCCCCCAAATGATGACTTTTTTGACCAAAGCAAGTCATGGAATTGGCAAGGCACCTAGAGGGAGGGAGGGAATAAGAGAGGGAAGGAAGGAGGGAAAGAGAGAGAGAGAGAGAGAGAGAGAGAGAGAGAGAGAGAGAGAGAGAGAGAGAGAGAGAGGAGGCAGCATGTGTCAGACAATTCATACCCCATATCTGCCATCCATCCATCATGAGATAGTCCAAGATCCTGAATGTGTGGGCATACTATCCCCATCTCTCCTGCCCCAAATCACCAGCCTGGTTTCCAGCTTGGTGCTTGCAGCAATCATTAAAAGGACCAATCTCTTTGAAGAAGGAGCACATCTTCCTCCCCAGACTGAACACCAATCACTGTCAGCCACTCCAAGGTAAACCTTTCTCCCAGATCTTCAGCCCCTCTTCTAGTCTAACCCTCACAGCCATCATCCCATAGACTAAATAACCCTTAACAGAGATAAGATTTGACAATTTCCTCTCCAGATGTTGCAGCACTGTCCCCCCTCCCCCAATTCCTTATCACCTACATGTACGGCAAACCTAGAAAAGAAAGTTCTTGCACTGAAGTCCTCATCCCTATCAAATGGTTCCACATCAGAAACTGATATTATCAGTAAAAATGAGATTAAGGAAGATGAATTACCATCTGCTTCACAATTATGCTCTAAAGACCTTGGTACCTTTCCATTTGCCTGAGACCTGAAGACTCCAATATGCGTTTTCTCCATTAGGATGTGAGCTTCTTGAGAGTAGGGACTATCTCCATTTTTTGTATCTATGGTGCTTAGCCACATGGTAAGTGCTTAAAGGGTTTTTCATTTATTCATTCATAAAACATGAATGGGTTGTGATCAGCATTGATATAGAAGGAAGGAGTAACCATGCCAAGGAAATCAAAGAAAAGATAATGAAATACCTTTCTACCCATCGATTAAAAATGCAAAACCTCTTAACAATGCTGACATTATTTTTGAGGCTGGTAGAGCAAAGATTGATTTCAAGAGATCCAATCAAAAGTCCTCACTCTACCATTTACTAGCTGTATGACCTTAGGAAAGTCACTACCCTTCTCTGACCCTCAATGTCCTGACCCTTAAGATGAGGACTTAAACCTAATTTCCTCAAAAAAAAAAGATGAGGACAATAAAATTTGCACCCCCTCAACCTCTGTCTCCTTCCCTCACAAAGTTGCTGTGAAGAAAGTGCTTTATAAGCAGGAAAAGGATAGAGTAGACATTGGAGTTTTTATTGTTACAGAATTAATCATGGTCCCTCTCTCCTGGATTCTCTGGGAAAGTTGGACAGACAGCCTAAATTAACAATTAGTATTTCACCCTTCACCCAGGTGCAAAGAGTTTCTTCCAATTAGAAGGCAGCTGCTTCCTTCCCATTCTGCTTTTGTTGTTTATTCTGAATGATAATTCCAGTATTTATCACTTGGTATTTTCCATTAGAAAATAAAAGAAATTGCACTTAATTCTTACAAAAGTTCTTTTAAAGGCTTTAGTGGAGAGAGCCTCAGTGACCGGGGAGTCCTGACCATTCTTCCACATAGAAGGCACCTTGTTATCTCAAGATTATACCAAAGAGAAAAGATTGTGTGTCTAACTTGGAGTGTCTTTTTCTTCCCTCAGGGGCTGGGTGAGAACAGGAACCTGGTTGTATATGGGTGGCAAGAGGCACAAATTATAAAAAGAATATGAAAAAGGTCTCAATTTTCATAAATATAGGGAACTGAGACAAATTCATAGAAATTAGAGCCATTCCCCAATTGATAAATGGTCAAAGGATAGAAGTAGGCAGTTTTAAGAAGAAATCAAAGTTATTAATAGTCACATGAAAAAAAATGCTCTAAATCACTATTGATCAGAGAGATACAAACTAAAACAACTCTGAGGCATCATCATACACCTTTCATATTGGCTAACATGACAGAAAAGGGAAATGATAAATACTGGAGGGTATGTAGAAAAGCAGGATCATTGCTCCCTGGATCTGTGAACTGGTCCAGCCACTCTGGATAACAATTTGCAACTACGCCAAAAAAACTATAAAACTGCACATACCTTTTGACCCAGCAATACCACTACTAGTCTATATCCTAAAGAAATCAGAGGAAAGGAAAAAGGACCTATTTGTACAAAAACATTTATAGGAATTCTTTTTGTAGTGACAGGAAATTGGAAATTGATGGGATGGCACTCGATTGGAGAATGGCTAAATAAGTTATGGTATATGATTGTGATAGAATTTTATTGTGCTGTAAGAAATGATGAGCAGGATAGTTTCATAAAAGCCTAGGAAGAATTATATGAACCAATACAAAGTGAAGTGAGTAGAACCAGGGGAACATTGTACATAGTAGCAGAAATATTATATGATGATCAACTGCAAACAAAATTTAGCTACTCTGACGAAGCAGTGATTCAAGACAATTTCTAAAGACCCATGATGAAAAATGCTATCTACCTCCAGAGAAAGAACTGGAAGGAGTCTGAATGCAGAACAAAGCAAACTGTTTTTCACTTTAATTTTTTCATGTTTTTTCTTCTTTTTTTTGGTCTGTGTTTTCTTTCACAACATGACTAATGTGGAAATATATATTGCATGATTATACATGTATAACCTATATCAAATTTCTTAATCTAACAGAACAGGAACTAAGAGGCACAGTATATATAGAACACCTAGACCTGTGGTCATGATAACAAGAATTTAATTCCGGCCTCAGACTGAGTATCTTTGGTCAAGTCACTTAATCTCTGCCTAAGTTTCTTCATCAGTAAATGGTAATAATAATAGCACCTACCTTTCAGAGTTGTTGTGAGGATATGATGATATATGTGTAAAAGGCTTTGCAAACTTTCAAGTGCTATATAAATGCTTATTATTTTTGTCTCTGTTTTCCTACTGCTTAACATATCCCATTTCACACTGTACACTCTTAAAATTTCTCATTGGAATGAACTCACATTGAATTGAACACTTGCTATGTTTATTTTGCATGTTTTTACATATACTGATATATGTATATATCTCTTCCAATATAAGATTTTGAAGAGCAGGAACAGTTTCATTTGTGTCTTTGGAAACCCAGTGCTTCACACAATGCTTGATGGACTCTTTCTTAGCTCTTCTGCATTCTGGTCTGGGAAAAAGCACTAGAATTTAATGGAAGCCTCTTTTTTTTTATAGGACAACCCAAGGAGATAGCTCCTCCCACAGAAATGCAAGTCAATCACAGAAACTCATTCTCAATGAGGTGCCAAGGAGCATGTCTTACTATCCAAAGCAAGAGTCAATCAAAAGCTCCCAACAAAGCATGACCACCAAGCTGGCCAAGGAAATCCTGTCATGAACCTACGATTCTATTGAACTATTTGGACTGACGTTCTTCACTCATTCTCACATCAATCATCATATCAGGTCATCTCAACTGTCAGTACTATCTCTCAACTGCCTTTTGGCATGACAGTTAAGCTTCGGTATAAAATAGAGATTTCCAAATACTATTTCAAAACCATCTCCCCCATCCCAAGAGCCATGGAACAGAGAATCATATTCTGTTTGGGAAAGAATTCTGACCAATTTTGGTTGAACATTCATTAATTTGAAAAAAAATTATTAGGCATCTATTATTTGTCCAGCAAATGCAAAGGTACAAAATGAGAAAAAAAAAAATATGTTCCCTGTTCTTATGGACTTTTCCAATTAAGCAGGAGGGAAAAAGCTATATACATTTTAATCCTTCAAAAGATCTGTGATATAACACTTTGTGCAGTGTTCAGGGAAGGCAGTCTTGTGTGGTGCAGTGAGGGTCCTGTGTCACAGGAGGTCTGGATCTGAATATTGGCTTTACTTCTTGCTCATTGGTTGATTCTGGTCACAGAATCTCTGAGCCTCAGTAACCTTATTTGTAAAATGGGATTAATAATGTTTCCATGACCTCCCTTGAAGGGTTGTTGTTGTAAGGGTATCACTTAGCCAATTAAATTAGATTCAACAAATATTTATGACATGCCTAACAAGGCACTGTGGAGGCTATAAGGACAAAAATGAATCAGTCTCTGCCCTCAAGGAGCCTCTATTCTACTATTGTGAGGGACTTAATATGTATGCATATGAGTAAATATAAGGTAATTGTTGGTGACAGAGAACTCTAATAACTGGGAGAGGGGGAAGATCTTTTTTTTTCAGTTTTTATTGGATAAGCTTACTTGAAGTAACTTATGTTACCTTTTAGAATAGAAAAGTGAATTGAAAAAAAGATTGAGTGAATCTGACATTTCAATAAGTGAGATTCTATTTGCCCTTAGTTTTCATTGATGATCAAACAGAAATCAGACTATATTCCTCTGTGTGTGTGTGCATGTTTTTTTTCCCTCCTCAGAAGATGTTGAGGTTAAATGTAAGGAGAATAAAAAAAGGCCTTTACTATAGACGTGTGAGATGATGGAATGGTTACAGAGGCAGATCTTTTAATACCTCTGTCCCTGGAGATATTTTCTTTTTTCATTTTATATAATTTTTCTGTTAACAAGCAGTTATTATTTCTCTCTCACACTCAGAACCTCCCTCCTCTATTTAAAAGGAAAAAAGAACACCCCTCCCCCAAAAAAGAGGTGGAAGACTTTCAGTAGTGGGCGACACCTGAATTTACCCTTGAAACAATAGCTTGATATGAGATATGATTGCAACCTTTCTATATCTTTGTGGGTACTTTCATGAATTACTGTGGCTATAATAGTAATAAATAATTCATCAACTTGAAGTAAGTCTACTGATGAGCAATTCCACGTTGGTTAGCCTGGGGGCTCAGAAGGTCTTATCATTTGCTTGTATTTGAGATCTTGGCCAATTAATAGGAAAAGACAGAGTTTATATTCCTTTGACTTTGGCTTCTAATCTTCCCATACATGATCCCAGAATACTAGAATGTCAGTGTTGGAAGAGACTTAGAGGCCACAGAATCCAGCTTATACCTGAAGAAGAATAGTTTTTGGAGTGCCTTCACATGTCTATCGAGCCTTTTTGTAAAGATCTCAAGGGAAAGGTAAGAAACTCTTTTCTGAGGCCTCCCATTTCCATTTTGGAACATCTCTTATTATTGTGAAACTTAAAAAAAATTTTGGAGGGAGGAAGGCAAGGCAATTGGGTTGACTTGCCCAAGGTCACAGAGCTAGTAAGTGTGTCAAGTGTGTGAGGTTGGATTTGAACTCAGGTCCTCCTGACTACATTGTCAGTGCTCTATTCACTGTACTACCTAGCTGCCCCTATTGTGAAACTTAAAAAAAAACCCCAAAAAACAAGGAGTCAAAATCTGCCTCTCATTTGCTCCTAGTTCTGTGATAAAGGAAAGTAAATTTATAGCATCCTCCTTGAGACATCTTTAAATATTTGAAGATGGCTATTGTGTATATAGCTAATATTTGTATAGTACTTAAAAATTTGCAAAACACTTAAGATATATTCTAATTTAATCCACATAACATCCCTGGGAGGAAGGTGCTATTGATATGCTTGCCTTACTGTCGAGGAAATGGATTCTGAGGCAGGTTAAGTAACTTTCTTGAGGTCAAACAGCTAGTAAGTATTTGAGGTGAGATTTGAACTCAGGTTTTCCTGACCTTAAGGTCAGCACTGTACTACCTGGTTTCCTGTTGTTGTTTGTTGATTCTTCCTTTTCAAAGAAGACCAATGACATCTCAGAGTTGTGTCTTGACTTTCTAGTGAATTGGATTTAAGTGAGACAAAGTTGCGTCAGCCTTATTCTCTCTTCCAGAGTTTTCTAAGTCCAGAGGCTAGACAAAAGTCGAGACCACTGGTGATGGTCAGGGTGCAGAGAACACAGAGAAGAAAATGACCTTTTGGGCATCATGGACCCCTTTGGCAGTCTGGGCAAGGCTGGGGATCCTTTCTCAGGATAATGTTTTACAACTAGTGGAGGAAATGATAATTAGAAGTTAATGAAAAAGAAGAGGTATCTTTTTTTTTCCTCATCCGAGTCTACATACCACTTGAAATCTATCCATGAAGGAAAAAAAAATCATCCTTGCTTTCTTTGGACCTCAGGTTAAGAATCTCTGGTTTAGAGTAGAGGACTCTGGGCCAGACGGCCTTTTACATTTAGTACTTATGTAATCTTGGGTAAATCATGCATGTTACTCCTTCCTTGGTTCTCAGTTTCTTTAAGGGGGTTGGACTACATGGTCACTGAGGTCCCTTCCAACTTTACTTTGAGCATATTATCTAAGGTACTGCACTCCTTGGCACCATAAAGCTCCATCTTGCCCTTGACCATTTTCTGCTCTGTAATTTCTTTTGCTGCCACTCCACCCTTCAAATCAGACCTGGAAAGCCTAGGCCTGGATGGAGCTAAATCTCTTGACTCTACACTTCCTGGGTTCACAAAATCTCATCTTTATCCTGGTCATTTTCCACACTGATAATTCATGCTTAACCTCTCCCTGGCCTGCCCTACCTCCCTCCTGCCACCATATACATTTTTTTCCACTCCTGGGCTGTGCTTCAGACTTTATGGCCTTCACCATCAAACCCTAGCACCTTCTCCTTCCAACCTCAATTTTGGCTTTTTAAAAAAATGTATTATCTTCCCTTGTTAGAATGTAAGCTCCTTGAGTGCAAGGGCTGTCTTTCTACTTATATTTGCATCCTCTGAACTTAGCACAGGGCTCAAGCTCAAGATAAATGCTTTTTTTTTTTTTTGTCAGACTATGGGTAAATGTGGATAAGAAGAGGATCTCTCAAGTCCCTCCAATATTAGACAAGATGGTTTCTCAAGTTTCTGTGATCCCAGAATTCCACCCATTTAAATGGAAGTGTAGTTAAAAGTGATTTGTGCAAATGCAAAGCAGCTTGTAGAACCATAGCATTTAGTACTGGGAGATTCTTGAGTTGGTACCATCCTTTCATTTTATAGATGAAGAAACTGAAGCCCAGTGAGGGGGACAGACTTTCTCAAGGGAACACAAGTAGTAAGTAGCAAAGCTAATATTTCTAGGGCTCTTTCCACAATTCTATAATATAAAGGAGGAAGGCATATTTACTAGAATTAATGCTAATAATAATTTGACAAACACATTAGGCAACTGAACTTAGCCATTAGGTATACTCTCAGACCAAAATAAAAATAAAAACCAGTGAAAATAAATCCTTGAAGCCAAACATATCCAAATAGAATGAGTCAAGAAAAATAGAAATAAATTCCAAGAGAGTAGCCCAAAACCTCATTTTTTTTGGATAAATATACCAAACTTTACTGAGTATTTTTTCTTTGCTTTGCATAAATATTTCTCCCAACCTCCCTCTTCCCTTATGCCTCTCTGAAAATGCTCAAATAAAATTAAGAAGCAACAGGCGTATCTCTGAAGGAGGGAAGGAAATAATTTCAGCAGTCTATAAAAATGAATGAAGGGTTGGGAATTTTTTTCTGCTCTATAGCCTGTTAAAGTCACCAAGTCTGCTTTATCGAAGTCCCTGAGTGACCAACATTAAGGTAAATCTGTGACCTTAATTCATGCACCTTAATGAGTGAATCAATAGCAGACAGGACAGGAAATGAAACCCTATGAAACCTTAAATGAATATTAATTGAGCTGTGAGTAGAGGTCCTCTCCAGGACATCTGCGTATGTGTGTCTGTGTAAGTGTGTGTGTGTGTGTTTGTAGGTATGTGAGTGTGTGTGTGTGTGTGTGTGTGTGTGTGTGTGTGTGTGTGTGTGTGTGTGTGTGAGAGAGAGAGAGAGAGAGAGAGAGAGAGAGAGAGAGAGAGAGGAGTCAGAGACACAGACATAGAAGCAGAGAGTGGGTATCCCTGAGAAGGTAGGAATGTGATTTCTGTGCGCATTTGGGACTTGCATAATTTTTTTCTGAATTCCAGAAGAATGATGTCATACCTTTTTTCCTATAAAGGCTAACAGAACCCATCCAAGAAAATGACAATCTCTTCTGCATTCATTTCAATTTTGAAAAGCATCAAAGTGATTCTGTGCAGACCCCCTGCCTCCCTGGGCCATTGTAAGGTTTAGATAAGATAATGAACATGGAATTTTTGCAAATTGTAAAGAGCTATACACATATTTTTCATTCTTTCAGAAGGTCTGTCTTTCCTAAATGTTTGCTCCATTGTTGTCCACCTTCTCCTAGTATATGTAAGGTTAGACCTTGAGTAAATCACTTGACTTCTCTGGGCCTCATAAGATGAAAGATTTAGAACCAAAAGGGACCTTGTTATTCAGTCATATTTGACAATTCGTGACCCCATGGACCATAGCACACCAATACTATCTAGGGGGTTTTCTTGGCAAAGACACTGGAGTTTGCCATTTCCTTCTCCAGCTCATTTTACAGATGAGGAAACTGAGGCAAACAATTACATGACTTGCCCAAGGTCACACAACTAACTAGTAAATGTCTGAGGCCAGATTTGAACTTAGGTCTTTCTGACTCCAGGCCCAGTGATCTATCCACTAAGCCATCTAGCTGCTCTGAAATGGATATTAGGAGACATTTAGTCCAAACCCTTCATTTGTCAGATGAACACACTGAGACCCAGAGAGTTTAGATGATGCAGTTTTCTTACCTGCTAAGTCCTTTTCCAAATCTAAATCCTCCGACTCTATAAAGAACTTTGCCTCTAATTCCAAGAAAATGAATAAATGGGAACGAAAGTCAAAGAAATACAAAATGTTTGAGTAGGAAAGGGGCTTTAGAAGTCCTCTGTTCCAACACCCTCATTTGAAAAATGAGGAACCCCTAACTCAAAAGATGGAACAAAGTCATCAAGTTAATTCATGGAAGAGCCGGCATTAACATTTAGGTGTTGGACAGTAAGTCTAGGACCTTTAGACTAATTTCCTTCTACCATATTTCTCCTGACTAGGACTAGAAAAAAACAAAAACAAAAACAAAAACAAACTCCAACTATTTGTTTTATGGCTGTTCTAGGAGTAGGAGCACATTGGAACCAGCTTGATAGTGAGAGCTGATTGTTAAATTTTCAGTGTAAGCATTTACACCTTGGAAATCAACCAGCTCTACATAGCAGAACTTGATTGACCATTTTGTTGATTTTCTAGACTTAATAAAGCAATGGAGAAAATGCTAATGATGTAGATTAAACTTAAAAGTGGGGGGTATGTGGCTAGGTGGTGCAGTGAATAGAGCACTGGCCCTGGAGTCAGGAGGACCTGAGTTCAAAGACAGCTGTGTGACCTTGGGCAAGTCACTTAATCCCAATTGCCATATCTTCCCCCCTCCAAAAAACAAACAAAACAAAACAAAAAACTTAAAAGGGAACTCAGAGGCCATATAGTACATGTCATGTATATACATACCTATGTGTATATACCTGTGTGTGTGTGTGTGTGTGTGTGTGTGTGTGTGTGTGTGTGTGTATACCTCCCCTCCCAAAAGGAGTTGTTAAACATTGCCCAGCATATCTCTGGCTTGGAACTTAACCTTGAGGGACAACACAGTATCTGTTGTTTTTATTCATTTTTTTTTTTGCAGTCATACCCAACTCTTCCTGACCTTATTTTGGGGTTTTCTTGGCAGAGGCACTAGAGTGGTTTGCTATTTCCTTCTCTAGCTCATTTTATAGATGAGGAAACTGAGGCAAATAGTGTTCAATGACTTACCCAGGGTCACCAGCTAGTAAGTGTCTGGCTGGATTTGAACTCAGGAAGATGAGTCTTCCTAAGTCTGGGTCCAGCATTCTCTCCACTGTCACCCAGCTGTCCCACAACATAGTATGAGACTCAGAATAACTGAATTACTGAATCTTAGAAGTGAAAGGGAACTCAGAGACCATATAGTCCAACCCCTATATGAAAAGAAATTGCCTTCAACAGGCTTGACTGATGTCCTTCAGCTCATGGAGCTCAAAGTCCTGATTCAAGTATTGTTATCACCACTTCCTAACTGTGGGACCTTGAGCAAATCAGTCCATTGGTATTATAATGCTTTGTAAGCCATAAAGAACTGTATACATGTGATGTTATGGCAGGTAGTATGGTAGATGGCAGAGTCAGAACACAAGTTTTATAGAATCATAGAAACAGAACAAGAAGAATCCCCAGTGGCCATTAGTCCATCTCCCTCATGTTACAGATGAGGAAATTAAGACTCTGGACAAGTAAATGGTGTTAGAGGTAAGCTTTGAAGCTTGAGCCCTCTGACTTCCAGAGCAGTGGTCCTTTCAGTTTATCATGCTGTCTCCTTGTCTCTACTTTGCCATTTTCTAGCAAGGGAAATCATTCAAGGACCTTAAGCATCAATTTCTTCCTTTATGAAATAAGAGAAATACTAACTTTTGCTATCTGCCTCACAGGGTGGTTGTGAGGAAAGTATCTTATAAACCCTAAAGTGCTAGAGAAATGTGAGCCAGGATTAATATTTTGAAGCTTGTACTTGCCAAATAAAGGCTCCCCCACTGACCTTATATCCCTCCCACCTGCTTTCCATGAATGCCCGGAAGGCTACAAATTGCTTGCTTCCTATCCCTCTCTGCTTTCCAAATGCTGGCATATTTGGCATCTTTTGATTTCAGCAGCCCCTTTAGAAATATTTGGAAACAAACAATGGTTCCTAGTTTGCCTTTTCATGAGGGATCAGCACAACTCATCCAGACAGCGGTAACCCATTCCAATCATAGACTTAAAGCAATTCACTTTGTAAGTCTGAACCTGACAGGCCCTCACTGTTCAGGGAAATCTAATACTATTTTTTATGGCTTTAATCTATTTTTTAAAAAGTCTTCTTGTTTAAAACATGTGCCCTGAATGGTGATTCCTGGGAAGTTCCTTTTCTTCAGAGGAGTGAAGGCAAGCTTGGCCTCTCACAATAGGAGGCTGGGAATCCAGTGTGAAGGCCTTGGTTGATATTAAAGTTTTTATTCATTTTTATTCTCTGTCCTTTTAGAGCTTCCTCAGTGGGAGCTATGCACATTTCCAAATATGCATTCTGATTGGCTTCAGTTTTTGTCTTCTACCATAGGAACATATCTCAAACTGTCCAAACTAGGAAACTTTAAAGATATTTGTATAGCAACTTGCAAAGGGGAAAAATTATGGGAATGGACTGTGGAAAAGAGATGAGGCAGGGAGGAAGATGGACAAAGAGAGACAGAGACACAGAGAGACAGAAAGAAGAGGCAGAGGGAGACACAGAAAGAGAGTAGAGAGACAAAAGAGGGAGACAAAAGTGTCAGAGAGACAGAGAGACAGAATGACAGAGAGAGTTATGCAGGCTGAATGTCACGCAAGAAATACCAACTGATTTTGTTTGGGAATCAGTGGAAGTTGAATGGTTCTTTTCTCTTTTTTCTTTTTTTCCCCCGTTTACCAAGCCTACTTCAGGCTTTGTGGGAAGGTCAGGAGTCAGGCCCTTCCCTGCTTCCCATCCCTGATTTCTAGCTTCAGTCAATTTAATTGTCTGCCTTTTCCCCCAGTTCCAACCACAAAAAGTACTCCTCCATGTTGGGGCTGGGGCCCTCATTCATAGCTAGCTAGTATCAGATCCAGGAAAGCCTGAGTTGTCTGATTTGGGGGTAAGTCTGGAAAGGAGATAGTAGCTTGAAAGTGAAGGAATTTGAATGCCATGCCAAGTTTAATTAGGCAGGTAGAGCAGCTCCATGTAACATTTTTGAATAGAATGAAGTGATCAGAACTTGAACATCATTCTGGCAGTGAGGAGAAAGAATGGGGAGAAACTTGATATAGTGAAACAAGTTTGGGGGCTATTAGAATATTCCTAGTGATGGCCACACAAAAGAAATGACAAGACCACCCCGGTGTTGGTCAATTCTACTCCCAGGCAACAAAACCCCCACCTTTGCTTTCAGGCAGGTCTTATTAGATCAGCTTTGATCTCAGTTTTTACCTAAGTGCCACTGTATCTTTGCCTATTGGACATCTCAAACTGGACATTTTATAGACATCTTAATCTCAACATATTTAATATAGAATTTATCTTTTTCCCCAAACTCTTTCTCTCTTCCTAAGTTGTTACTATTGAGGGCATCACCATCTTCCCAGTCACCCAGGCTCACTACCTAGGTATCATTCTTGACTCTTTACTCTCATTCGTCAATCTGTGGTCAAGTCCCATTGATTCTAACTTTACAATATCTTTCATATATGCCACTTCTTCCACTAATATGGCTACCATCTTGGTGAAAGCTCTGGACTATTATCTATTGTTTGGTCTTCCTGGTTGAAGCCTTTCCCCACTCCAGTTGGTCCTCCACTTAGCTACCCAAGTGACCTTCCTAAAACTCAGGTCAGACTGGTCCTGTTCTAGTGCCTTCCTTCTGATATTACCTTCCATTGACACTGTATATGTTTTGCATTTGTTTTCATACTGTCTCTCTGATTAGACTGTAAGCTTTCTGAGGGTAGGAACTATTTTTTTTTTTATCCCCAACATTTAGGATAATGCCTGGCACACGGTAGGTACTTGTTTACTTCACTTGACTTGGGTCCCTCACTGTAACTTCTAACCTACTTCTAATACTTCTTGTCAGCAAGTAGTCTATATGCTTTTGAACTTGTATTTACAGACTGTAGACTCAGCATGAATTATTTGAGTCAGCAGGAGGTATGTGGTGTGCGGGGGAGGGGTTGCTTCAGGGCAGTAACAGTGGGTTCACAAATCTCTGCAAAAAAAAAAAATGAAAAACTTCCAAGAAACACTTTTAATCGGACAAAGTGTCAAATATTTGATTATTTTATTTATTTATTTGTTTGTTTGTTTATTTAGTTAGTTAGTTGTTACCTAATATCTGAGTTGATTCATTTGGTTTTTGGCCTCCCTCAAGATTCCCTGATTTCTATCAGATCCTCAGACCTTAGTGCCTCTTCAAACTTCCTGGTAACTAATCAAGCCTGGCTTTCAGATTGAACAAGCTCTCTTCTGGATTTAGACTTTATCCTCCTTTCCCTAGGCAAGGATTACATTTCCCCCCAGGTCACTAGCAAGGTTTGGTTTTGGGTACACTTGACATTGCTCTCTCCATATCAAAAGATACCTGTACTGGGAATCATTTATTTGGGCTTTACTTTCTCAAGCAGAAGTAAGCAAAGCATGGTCTGAGGACTTCTGGGGATTCTAGAGGCCTTTTCAATAGCCAGTGAGGTCAAAACTATTTTTAATAATAATTATAAGACCTTATTTGCCCATTAAAATATACCTCCTTTTCCTAATTACATATCTGTGTAAGACCATATTTTCTTCAATCAAAACAACATATTGTAACAGCTGTCTTTCATTAAGTCAGTGAAGACATTTGCAAAAATATATAAAAACAATGTTACTCTTAATATTTTTGTTTTGGAATACATAATTATTTTTTCATAAAATGTTATTTATATTAACCTGTGAGATTATTATTATATTTAAGATAATAAATGACTTATATCTGTTTTAATTTCTAATATGGTAAATATTGATAGATACCACCCACATAAACAAAAGCATTTGGGGTCCTCAATAATTTTTGAGTTTAAAGGAGTCTTGAGATCAAAAAGTTTGAAAATGATTTTTCTAAAGGAACTGAATTTGTATTTTTAGGCAACCTTTAATACCAACAATGTATAAGCTCCCTCTTCTGATATTTGGGGTCCACAATTGGTTTTAATCTACACCTTCAGTCATATCCCATAGACCTTTAAGATATTATATATTCCATGGAAACTGGATTACTTACTCTACACCTTCTCATCCTGTCCTTTCCTACCTACATGATTTTCTTCCTGCTGACCCTTAGACCTGGAATGTTGCCTTACCTCTGTGTAAACTCAGAGGCAACTTCTCTCTGAATCCTTACCTAATAGTCTCCCACCCCAGGTGAGAGTAATATTCTCATTTCAATATTCTCCTTGCTGGCCTTTCCTTGGAACCCATCTGACTAGCATTCACCCAGGTGACTATGACTTTATTAAATTTATTGAGACTATCCCTAAATTCTCCCAACTCCCTTCTTCATCTTAAAAGCTCTTTTATGTATTTACCCACCTTCCTTTTTTTTCTAGTCTTAAAGGATGAACCCTATCTTTATCCTTTCCTTGGAACCCATCTGACTAGCATTGTGCTATTTGAGTATTCTTCCCCTCATTAGGCAGTAAACTCCTAGAGAATTCAGACTACCTTCTATCTCTTACCTTTATATCTATAGTGTTTAGCAAGTAGGAAGGAAGTAATTAATGTTTGTTGGATTGGATTCAATGAATTTATTAACAAATTCAGAGAAGCTGACTTCAATGCCTTAACCCAAGTGAGTGAATACCGAAAGAACAACCAGCAGTGTTTTTATTGGAAATAAGATAAGGAGATATATTTGGTCAGAAGAACATTTCCTGGCTAACTATTTGGTTTGTTTGTTTTTGTTTGTTTTTAGGGACATGTTGCCTCATAGTGCAAAAAAGAAAGTTCTGAAGGTGGTTTGAAAATGCAGAAGACCAGGGGTCATTCTTGTCAGGATTAAGAACAGATGCACTGGATAAACCAGGTTTTCACTTTGAGTATCATCAGTGCCTTTGGCAGACAGTGTAGGAAGCTCAATTAAGTGTTTTCCTGCTCCAGGACTCGCCTGGTTGTTAAAAGAGTAGAGAACACTTCCTTGGCTGAAGTTATCGAGATAAGTGCCCTGGAGATAAACTGCCTCCCATTACCACCCAGTACCAAAGATGCAGTGCCTGCCCATGAACTTCAAGGCTGAGATTACTTGAACCAGTAAAAGGCCTTCATCTGTTGCTGGTGGTCATTTCCTCACCTTTGATTCTCTGTTACCTTAGTTCCTTGACATAAATTTAATAAAGTCATAGTCACCTTTTGAAAGAGATGGTGTTTAAGCTGGAGTTGGTTTGGCATAAGCTCTTGGTTGAATGTAAGGAAATGCCTCCCTAAAAATTAGAGCCCTCCAGAAGTGTAATGGACTGCCTTTGGAGGTAGTGGGATCTTGTCATTGGAGGTATCTAGCCATATTACTTGTCTAGGAATCTCCCACGAGGGAAAAAAAGATTCTTGTCTGTGTTACTGCAAGGCTTTGTGCAGGAATGCTGGAAAGCCTCCCAGTTTATGTCTAATATGGTAGTCTAATACACTTCTGGAGGGCTCTAATTTTTAGGGAGGCATTTCCTTACATTCAACCAAGAGCTTATGCCAAACCAACTCCAGCTTAAACCTCATCTCTTTCAACAGGTCACTATGACTTTATTAAATTTATTGAGACTGTCCTTAAGTTCTCCCAACTCCCTTCTTCATCTTAAAAGCTCTTTTATGTATTTACCCACCTTCCTTTTTTTCTAGTCTTAAAAGATGAACCCTATCTTTATCCTTATAAAGCCTAAACTTTGTACTTGCCCCATTCCCTTCAGTCTCTTAGAAATTTGTCCCATGAATTATTTTCTATCTCTCCAGTCCCCTCCATCAGCTGGCAAATTCTCTCCTTCCAACATTCTCACTTCTAACCCATATTTAAAATCTTTACTTGACCCTGGCATCTGCTCAAGCTACTGCTTTGTGTCCTTTGTCCTTTTTACTGATATGCTCTTAAAATGAGAATACATGTCATCTTTAATTCCTTAACAATGACCAAGTTCTCAACTGCTTATAACCCGGCTTCTGACTTCTCCACTTTATTGAGACTACTTTCTCAAGGTCATCAATGATTTCAGTTATCTTCCTTGATCTTTCTGTATCATTCAAAACAACCCCTTTCCTCCTATATGTTTTTCTCTCCCTGTGATTTCACGAGACTGTGCTTTCCTGGATCTCCTCTGACTGTTGGCTCCTTTCTCTCCTTTGCTGTTTATCATTCTTTCTCCTGCCCTTTAAGAATGCCTCTCTCTCAGAGCTCTGTCTTGATTCCTCTCTAATTTCTTCTTTATACACTTTCCCTTGTTGAATTTGCCTGCTCACTGACCAGGCACCTCAAACACAACATGCCCAATGATAAAGCCATCATCCCTCTAAGTTGGCCTCCTCCCACCCTCCCTATCACTTTTTTTTTTTTATGGTACCATCATACTCCAGTCACCCAGGCTAAAAGCCTGGCCAAATAATCTTTGACCTTTTCTTTTCATCCACCATAGGGTATCAGTTGTAAAATCTTATTCATTCTATTTCTAAAACACTGCTTATATCCACATTCCCACTGCTGCTACCCTAATTCAGTCCCATATTAACTCTTGCTTGGACTAATCTGATAGTCCAAGTCCTGACATTACTTCCTTCTGTCTCTCACATTTCCATTAGGTTACTCAGACAGTAAAAAGGAGAGGTGAGATTCAAGTTCAACTTCCCTGCCTCCGAACCAGCCAGGGCTGTGTTGGAGCCAGCTTAATTGAGAACCAGTTGTCTTTTTCTTTTTAATTTTTGTTTTTTCCCCAATTACATTATTTTTATTTTTAACATTCATTTAAAATTTTTTGTTTCAAATTATCTCTCTACCTCTCCTTTCCATTGAGAAGGCAAGCAATATAATATTAATTATACATATGAGGTCACAAAAACACATTTCCATATTAGTCATATTGCAAAAGCAACAACAAAAGCAAGAAAAATAAAGTGAAAAAAGTATGTTTAATCTGTACTTAGAGAACAATTTGGGACTACAGTCAAAGGACTATAAAATTGTGCATACCCTTTAACTCTGCAATACCATTACTAGGTCTATATGTGAAAGAGATCAAAGAAAAGGGAAAAGGACCCACATGTACAAAAATATTTATAGCAGCTCTTTTTCTGTTGTCAAAGGATTGGAAATTGAGGGGATGGCCACCAATTGGGGAACAACTAAACAAGTTGAGGTACATGATTGTGATGGAATACTATGTGCTATAAGAAATGAAGAGCAAGATTGTTTCAGAAAAACCTGGGAAGACATACGAACCAATGCAAAGTGAAGTGAACAAGGAGAACAGTGATTCAAGACACTTCCAAAAGGCTCATGATGAAAAATGCTGTCTACCTCCAGAGAGAGAAGGGATGAACTTTGAGCATAGATTGGAGTACATTTTAAAACTTGATTTATTTTTCTTGTTTCTTATATGTATTTTCTTTTGCAACATGGTTGATATGGAAATATGTTTTTCATATATAATTGATAGCATATTGCTTGCCTCCTCAGTGGGTGAAGGAGAGGTGGTAGTGAGAGAATTTGGAACTACATTTAAAAAGAATGAATGTTGAATTTTGTTTTATATGTAATTGTGAAATATTTAACAAAATAAATAAAAAATATTTTTAAAAAAACTACACTGAGAGTTCAATAGTTCTCTCTCTGGAGGTGGATAACATTTTTCATCATGGGTCTTTTAGAATTGTCTTGGATGATTTTCTTGATCAGAGTATCTGAGTCTTTCACAGTTGATCATCCTCATAATTTTGTTATTACTATGTACAATGTTGTGCTGGTTCTTCTCATTTTCTTTGCATCAGTTCATATGATTCTCCCCAGGTTTTTCTGAAACTATCCTCATCATCATTTCTTGTAGCACAATAAAATTCCATCACAATGATTTACTATCATAACTTCTTCAGTCATTCCCTAATTGAGAGGCATCCTCTTAATTTCCATTTCCTTGCCCCTACAAAAAGAACTGCTATAAATATTTTTGTACAAACAGTTCCTTTTCTCTTTGCTCTGTTCTCTTGGGGATATAGACCTAGTAGTGATATTGCTAAGTCAAAAGGTATGCACAATTTTATAAGCTTTTGGGCACAGTTCCAAATTATGAGAACCAATTGTTAACTGGAGCTACAAATCAAGGCTTGATTTATTGTTTTGTTGATTATCTAGAGTTAAGAAAGTAGTGGAGAAAATGGTAACAATTAAAATCAAATTTGAAAGTGTGGTTTTACCTCCTTTTTTTTTTTTTTTTTGAGAGCCAGCTGCAAAACACAGTACTGGATCTGGCTCCTTTCTCTCTCTAGTAGTGTAAAATTCAAAAGAAAAGGCCTCATCTTGATTTAGAAAACCACAAATCAGCATTATTTATGTGGTGTTGTATTTTTTAAAAACGTATTTGGTTAAGCATTTTCCAGTTACATTTTAGCCTCATTTTACCCCGTTTCCCAAGTTTTGCAGACTGTAGGCCCAAATTAGACACCTCTGCTTTGCGCCATGCTGCCAGGGGAAAAATGTCATAATAACTGGCATTTTCAAAGTTTTTAACATACATGATCTCATTGGATCCTTATCACAGTCACATGAGGTAGATACTATAAGTGTTATTCTTCTTATCTTACAGATGAAGAAATTAAATCTTAAAGATGTTAAATAATGAAAACTTTCCTAATAATTAGAGTTTCCCAAAGTGCAGTGGGCTGCCTTGGTAAGGCAATTTCGTCTCTAATGAGTTTCCTCTCTCAGTAAAGGTCCTCAAGGCAAAGGTACTTAGGGACCCCACAGAAGAGATACCTACCTGTTCAGGTATTGGTTAGACATAATAAATGACAAATGCTTTGAAATTTGCAAAGCATTTTAGCATGAGCTTTGAGCAGTGGCATGAACCTCACACCAAACCTATGAGGTAAGTTCTACAGCTATTATTATTCTTGTGTTAGAGATGGGGAAACTGAAGAATAGATAAGGTAAAGTAATTTGCCCACAGTCACTCAGCTAGTCATGATCAGAGATGGGATTTGAACACAGGTCCTTTTTGACTCCAGATCCAGCACTATCCACTACACTATTTTGACACTCCAACTTTTGTTGTTGTTGTTTAATTGTTTTAGTCATATCTGACTCTTTGTGACACTATTTTCTTGGTAAAAATACTATAGTGGTTGACCATTTCCTTCTCCAACTCATTTTACAGATGAGGAAACTGAGGCAAACAGGGTTAAATGACTTACCCAGGGTCACACAGCTAGTTAAACGTCTGAGGCCAAATTTCAGGTCTTCCTAACCCTATGCCTGGTGTTCTATTCACTGCACCAACTAATTCCTCCAGAGAGACTTTTATTATTATTATTATTATTATTTGCTTTTTGGAGGGGGGAAGGTAGGGCAATTGGGGTTAAGTGACTTGCCCAAGGTCACACGACTAGTTTTTGTGTTAAGTGTCTGAGGCCATATTTGAACTCAGGTCCTCCTGACTCCAGGGCCTATGCTCTATTCACTGGGCCACCTAGCTACCCCTAAGACTTTTTGATCTTACGTGATTCTGTCGACCATTTAGCCTTGACTGGTTATCTCCACTGCCTTACTTCACTAGATAATTATTGTCCCCTTGCTTATTCTCATCACTATAAACTTGGTCCCTTCTATAAATGTAAGTCATTGTTGTTAATGGGCTAAAATATGTAGTTAAAAATGTAATAAACCTTGTTTTGAATCATTGACTACACTGTGCACTCTAATACACAATTATTAATCCCTTTGGCCATTTTCCATGCATCCTTCTCCAAGACAAGCCTTACGTGAAAAAAAATGCTAATATTATTGAATACTATAATAAGAATGAAAAATAGTCAGGATTCTAAGATCTAAATTAAATTTCAGTTTATATAATATACTTCAGGATGATATAAATCCATATTTTCCAAATAATGAAAGAGTATATTTGGGGTAATAAATCTACCCTCAAAGAATTAAGAAACCTTTTGGAGAAGATACCTAAGACTGCTTCATTAAATCTGCTTGAGTCAGATCATTAGTACCATAGCCCAGCTACTGTGCTTCTCAGATCTATCACCAATAGATAACAGGCACCACACAGCAGGGCTTTGTTCACTGACTTCCCATAAAAGGTAGCATGGAGGGAAGAGCACTGGATTGGGAATTAGGGGACCTTGGTTCAAATCCTGATTCTTCCCCTTTCTGTAACTCAGAGTAACTGGCTTAAGATCTCTGTGCATCATTGTCCTTGATCATAAAATCAGAATAATGTTACTTATGATTACTACCTCATATAATTGAACTCTTTGTAACTTTTCTAGTTTCAAACTCTTGTCTTGTTTCTTAGGAATGTAGATTTAGAGTTGAAATTTAGACATTATGGAGTCTCTATCAGATTGTCTAATATAACAAAAAAAGGAAGATGACAAATGTTGGAAGAGATATGGAAAAAACTGGACATTAATGCATTGTTGGTAGAGTTGTGATTAAGCTATTCTAGAGAGTAATTTGGAGCTATGTCCAAAGGGCTATAGGCTATAAAATTGTGCATACCCTTTGATCCAGCAATGGCACTACTAGGTTTGTATCCCAAAGAGATCATTAAAAAGGGAAAAAGGATGTACATATGCAAAAATATGTATAGCAGCTCTTTTTGTGGTGGCAAAAAATTGAAAATTGAGGAGATACCCATGAATTGGGGAATGGCTGAACACGTTGTGGTATATGATTGTAATGGAATATTGTGCTATAAGAAAAAATAAGCACTATGATTTCAGAAAAACCTGGAAATACTTACATGAACTGATACAAAATGAAATGAAGAGAACCAGGAGAACATTGTATATAATAACAGCAATATGTATGATGAAGAGCTTTGAATGAATTAACTCTTCTCAGGAATACAATGATCCGAGAATTCTGAAGGACTTATGATGAAAAATGCAGTCCCCCTCCAGAGAAAGAACTGATTATTTTCTGAATCTCTCTCTCTCTCTCTCTCTCTCTCTCTCTCTCTCTCTCTCTCTCTCTCTCTGTCTCTCTCTCTCTGTCTCTTTCTATATTTCTCTCCCTGTCTCTATCTCTGTTTCTGTCTGTCTCTGTCTCTCTCTTCAAGTCTTCTTCACTGATATAGAAATGTTTTGCATAATTGCACATGTATAACATATCAGATTGCTTGTCATCTCAGGGAGGGGAGAATGAAGGGAGGGAGAGAGAGAATTTGGAATTCAAAACAAGTTAAAATTGTTTTTACATGTAATTGGAGAAAAAATAAAACATTACTAAGAAAAAGAAATCGTAGAGTTTATCCCTTTCATTTTACAGGTGAGGAAACTGTGGCATAGAGAGATTAAAGTGACTTGAATGTTTTGGGTGGGGTTGGAATCCAGATCTTCTTTACTCAAAGTAGAGCATTTTTTTCTTTTTTCTTTTTTTTTTTTGTCTTTATTAATTTGTTTGTTCTGCCATTGGTTGGCTGGCCCCTCCCTCTTTCCTCCCCTTTGGGACTGTTTGCCTAGATGTTTCACCTAGCATAATGAAGGACTGCTGGCTCTCTCCAGTCACTTGTTCCATTTTAGATTGCATCCTATTAACAACTTCCTAAGTGCTTGTTATGTGTTGGGTGTGTTCTGCTAAATGCTAAAACATTGTAGAGATGAATTTCAACACAGCATTTAAACATAATATATTATGCTATCTTTGTGGACTAGATAGAAGAATGTTGGCTAAACAGTAGTGCAGTTGGGTGGATTCAGCTGCTTGAATGATCAAACCCAAAGAGAATTCTTTAGTAGATAAATGTCAGCTTGGATGGCTACAGTGCCATGACTCAAACTCCTTGTGCTTTAAGGGTCACTGGCACCTGAACCTGAGGAGTACAAACAACAGAGAACAGAAACAAACACCTCCCAGATCCATTTTTTGGAGCAGGCTAAAGGAGAGGGAACAGGGAAATGAAAGTCCTTCTGCCTTCTCCAGTCAGTTCATGGCACCCATGCTTTGGGTGAACTGGGATCTTCTCCCTCTGGATGTGACAAATAAATGTGGCCAAAAAGAACACAACAGAAGAGAGTGGTAAAGAAGAGACCCTCTTCATCTCACCAGCTTTAAAAATATAGGCAAACAATCCAAGAGGGCCATTTCTACCCATGTGGTGGGGGACAGCAGCAGGATCCATGTTAGGAAAGCCGGGCATGCCCAAAAGGAGGCATTACTCAAATTGGGCAAGCCTAGACATACCTTCTTACCTGTTGTCATTTTTTCATTACTACAACAAGAACCTTAACCTGTTTTAAACTTTTTCCTAACATCCCCAAACCAAACCAAACCAAACCAAATCTCCCCAACTGATCCTTTTTGTTTATTCTTAGCTCTTATTCTTCAGCTTATCCTGAGCATTTACACACATATATAGTATATGTGTATATATGTATATAATATATATAATACATATATGTGTGTGTATATATATATATACATATATATATATATGTATATATATATATTGATTGATTGACTTGTATACCTTGGATCCTCCCCCCACCCCAATTAAATTATAAATTCACTGAGTTTTGGAACGTCTTCATTTTTGTAGCCCCACCAGTGAGCACAGGGTCTTGTATGCAGTAGATACTTAACAAATGCTGGGTAAATTGAATATACTTGAATTCTTTTTTCACCCAGTCTAGTTTCAATAATAATACCCTAGGGGGGTTTTCTATCTTTTTGACATCTCTGCATCTTCAGAAAGAGCTAAAACTTGAGTAACTCCCCTGCCTCCCAGCACACACAGACACACAGACACACACATGAATGCTCCAAAACACACATACACAACAAAAACACTGAAAATCCAGAGCATAAAAGCTATGATTTACCTGAAATTCTATCACTCAGTAGGACAATGGGTCCTATTTTCTCTGCCTCTATAGATAGCGGGTTGTGGAAGATTGTGGAAAAAAATCTAAGATTCGTGGCCTAACCACATGGACCACACAGAGGGACTTTGATAAACCTAAGCCCCAGCTGGAAATCTGCCATCTTGCTATTGCTTATATTTTCATGAGCCCCATTACTATTTCTGGGGTTCCACTAATATTCGTTTCCTATAAATGGCCGTGAGGAGATTCATAAAAAGTACAACAGTTCTAATTGCATTCAGACCTGGAAATACCTTTTTATATTGGGGAAATCTCCCTTCTTCTCTACCTCCCTTTCATCTGTCCTTCATTAATTCAAGAAGCATTTTATTATTCACCCACTATGTGGCAGAAATGATCTCTGCCCTGTTCTTGTCTTCCTTCTTCTTAAACCTTCTTTCTCCTCTTCCTTCCTACATCGTTCCTTTATTCTTTTTCTTTCTCTTCCTGAGTCAATCTAGCCTTCAGCAAATACTTATTAAGTAGCTACTATGGGAGAGATAGTTCTATGTTACTGGAGATAGAAAGACAAAAATGAAGCAGTTTGTCTTCAAGAGGTATACATTCTACTGGGAAAATATAACAAATATAGGAATAAGCAAATGAAAAATGATTTGAAAGGGGAGGGAGCACCAAAATCTGAGGCACTTTCAAAGGCTTCCTGTAGGAGGTGGCTCCTAGAAGAGCTAGAAGATAGTCAAGGATTTTGACAGGTGAAGGTGACATGGAGGATGTACATTATAGGCCTGTGTGAAGAAACAGTGATGAGATGGGAGAAGAAATAGTTCAGGATATAACTCATAGTTGAGACTGACTAGAACAAAATGTGTGAAATTGCTATTATGAAAGGTTAAATTGTGCTTTAAATACTGTAATGATAGGGGAATTTGAAGATCTTCCCTACCCCTTCATAGGCCTATATGATCACATAGAACCCATGGTGGGAGAAGCTTGCTGAATGGGTAGAACAGGAAGGGCAGAGCAGAAAGTCAGAATGAAACAGAGCTGAGAGAGAGAGAGAGGACAACACATCTAGCTAGCCTGAGTAAGAGAGGGAGGAATTTTGTTTAGGGAAGCTTACCTGTGGAGAGGACTAACAGAGGGAAGGCATGGGATATTATCTTTAGAAGAACACCTGGGGTGACTTCTTTGTTACTATGATGGATTTGGCTTATTGGTATTTGAATAAATGTTTTGGTTTCATCTTCAAGGAAGAGAGTCTGTTATATCTTACAATTCAAACCTGGGAATATGCCTGCATATTCATAGCAGCCACTGTGGGTATTGTGTTGGTGAAATAAATACCAGACTAAAAATTTTATATTTTTTATAATACTCATTCCTGTTAAAAACACTAGAAAGTGTAGTAATAAATGCAGCTTTTCCTAAAATGACAAGCAGTATTTATCTAAAACCATTAGCAAGCATCATCTGTAATGGGGATAAGCTCGAAGCCTTTCCAATAAGATCAGGAGTGAAGCAAGGATGCCCATTATCACCTCTCTTATTCAATATTGTAGTAGAAATAATGGCTATAGCAATAAGAGAAGAAAAATAAACTGAAGAAATTAGAATAGACGATGAGGAAACAAAATTATCACTCTTTGCAGATGATATGATGATATACTTGCAGAATCCTAGAGAATCAACTAAAAAATTAGTTGAAACAATGAACAACTTCAAGATATAAAGTACATCCACACAAATCATCAGCATTTCTATATATATTACCAATGAAGCCCAACAGTGAGACACAGAAAGAGAAATTCTATTTAAAATAACTATAGGCAATATAAAATACTAGGGTGTCTACCTGATGAGACAAACCCAGGACCTCTATAAACACAAATATAAAACTCTTTTCACACAAATAAAATCAGATCTAGACAACTGGAAAAATATTAATTACTCATGGGTAGGCTAAGTCAATATAATAAAATGACAATTCTATCTAATTAATTTACCTAATTTACCTAATTAATTAATGTCAAACCAAACACCAGAAATATTTTATAGAACTAGAGAAAAAATAACAAATATTATCTGGAAGAACAAAAGGTTAAGAATATCAAGGGAATCAATTAAAAAAATGTGAAGAAAGGTGGCACATGGCCCATAAAAGGTGACACCATATACAAATTAGAGGAGTATTGAATGGTTTACCTATCAGGTCAATGAATAAGGGAAGAACCAAACAATAGACAGAGGGCATTTGGGATATAAAACAGATAATTTTGATTATATGAAATTAAAAAGGTTTTGCACAAACAGTACCAATGTAGACAATATTAGAAGGAAAGCAGAAAACAGGAAAAAATTTATAGCAAATTTTTCCGATAAAGACCTCATTTCTTTTTTTAAATTTATTAATTTGTTTGTTTGCTTTTAGTTTATAAGATTCGGTTCCACAATTCCTTGAGTTTCAAATTTTCTCTCCCTCCCTTCCCTCCCCACCCCATGGCAGCATACAATCAAGTATAGGATCTGCAAATACTTTCACATTAGACATTAGTCAGGTTATAAAGAAGGATTGTATCAGATGGAATGAACAATGGGAAAGAGGAAACAAAACCAAACAAGTAAAAGAAAAAGATCAAGTAGTTTGCTTCAATCTGGATTCAAATTCAGTTCTTTCTCCGAATGTAGATATCTCTCTCCATCATGAGTTTTTGGGGTTGACTTATAACCCTGAATTGCTGAGAAGAGTCCAGTCTATCAAAGTTGGTCATCACATATACGTTGTGTCTGTAATTGTGTACAATTCTCCTGGTTCAAGACCTCATTTCTTAAATATATAGACAACTGAGTCAAATTTATAAGACTATGAGTCATTACCCAATTGATAAATGGTAAAAGTATGTGAACAGGCAATTTTCAGGTAAAGAGACAAGTTATGTATAATCATATGAAAAAATGCTCCAAATCACTATTAATAAGAGAAATGCAAGTTAAAACAACTCTGAGGTACTTCCTTACACCTATCAGATTGGCAAATAAGACAGAAAAAGAAAATGACAAATGTTTGAAGGGATGTTGAAAAATTGGGACACTGATGCACTGTTGGTGGAGTTAATAGACTGATCCAACCATTCTGGAGAACAATTTGGAACTATTCCTAAAGGATTTTTATACCCTTTGACCCAACAATATTACTACCAGGTCTGTATCCCAAGAAATAAAAAAGGAAAATAATTTATATTTACAAAAATATTTATAGTAGCTCTTTTCAGGTGTAGCAAAAAATAGAAAAATGAAGGAATGTCCACGAATTGGAGAATAGTTGTACTAGTTGGGGCATATGATTATGAGGGAATACTATTGTGCTATAAGAAATGATGAGGATGATGGTTACAGAAAAACCTGGAAAGACATATATGAACTGATATAAAGTGAAGTGAGCAGAGCCAGGAGAACATTGCACATAGTAATAGCACCATTGTAATGATGATGGAATTGTGAATGACTCAGCTGTTCCTAGCAATACAATGATCCAAGACAATTCTGAGGGACTTATGATGAAAAATGCGATCCATTTCTCGAGAAAGAACTGATAGAGTTGAATACAGATCAAAGCATACCTTTAAATTTTTTTTTTATTTTTCTCTTGTTTTTCTTTTAGTCTGTTTTTTTTTTAGCAATATAATATGGAAATATGTTTTCCATGACTGCACATCTATAATCTTAAAAAAAAAAAAGCTTCTATTTTTTCTAGAGGCATCAGGGAGCCACTAAATATTTTAGAGCAATACTTTTAAGCCCAGTATTTAAAACAAATTTCATTTTTTGGTGATTATTCCTTCCTCTCTCCCTCTTTCTCTTCCTTCCATCCCTCTTTCCTCTCTCTCTCCCTCATTCTCGTCCCATCTGCCTGCCTGCCTTCCTTCCTTCCTTCCTTCCTTCCCTCTTTCCTTCTTTTTTCCTCCTTCTCTCTCTCTCTTGCTCCTTCCCTTTCTTCCTCCTATTCTTTCCTACTTTCTTTCCTTCCTTCCTCCCTCCCTCCCTCCTTTCCTTCCTTCCTTCCCTCCTTCCCTCCTTCCTTCCTTCCTTCCTTCCTTCCTTCCTTCCCTCTTTCCTTCTTTTTTCCTCCTTCTCTCTCTCTCTTGCTCCTTCCCTTTCTTCCTCCTATTCTTTCCTACTTTCTTTCCTTCCTTCCTCCCTCCCTCCCTCCTTTCCTTCCTTCCTTCCCTCCTTCCCTCCTTCCTTCCTTCCTTCCTTCCTTCCTTCCTTCCTTCCTTCCTTCCCTCCCTCTCTTCCTCCTATTCTCCCTCCCTACTTTCCTTCCTTCCTTCCTTCCTTCCTTCCTTCCTTCCTTCCTTCCTTCCTTCCTTCCTTCCTTCCTTCCTTCCTTTTCTCCTTTGCCTCAATTCCCCTTCTTTCTTCCTTCATTTTCCATTCCTTTGGTTTATACCTTCTTTCCTGTTCCCCTGAAAACCTTTCTGTATTTGTCTTGCTTTCTTTGCTTCTTTCTCCTTTCCTCTTTTTCTAATTTTTTTTATCCCTTCCCCCCCCCCCTTTTTGGTACACAGACATTATGCATTCATATATTTCAAAATACCTCAGGAAGCTTTCAAGATAGCAATTTGTAATTACTGCAGCATGGTGTATAATGTCTGTGGTAAATTTATTTCCTCTCATATTTCTTGTAAGCATTGGTGATGCAGAATGAATGGAGCAAATCATTCTAGTGAAAACAAATGAAATGGAAAACTCAGCAGTGATGAGAGGGGAGTGTGAAACATTTACATTCTTTTTTATTGTTATTAATATTCTTAAACTCTGGTGGCATTTAAAGGCTCATTTGGGGGAGACTACAATTTGCCTGTCTCCTGGGGATCTGCTCATAACTAGTGCCCCGCTGTTCTCATTCACATCTGTCCACAAATGCTGGGGGACTGGAGTCTCTAGCTCCTGAAGCCATATCTGAGCCCCATAGAATGTGAGAGCAGGACAAGAGCTTAAGAGAGAATTTTAGAATTGGGAGAAATCAGCAACCATACAGCCTATTTAATGTATTAAATAATGTATTAAATTTTCTTCTTTTTACTATAGTTTGAGTGAAGACTAGAGACAGGAAGTAACTCGCTAAGGGTCACACAGTAAGTCCCTGACAGAACAAGGAAGAGGACCCAGGTTTGCCCTTTTAACTGCATCATGTTGCAAAGAGGGGAGTATGTGACAGAACCCCCTCACTGAGTCAAATGCCTGAAGATCACACAAAGTTGTCACAGACTTGTCAGTAAGTGAAATTCAGGAACTAAATAGAAAGCAGGCTCCTGCACATCCCTTTTCCTTCTTTTCCCCATTCCCTCCTTACCTTACTTTCCCTCATAACTCTGAGAAAGCAAAGACATGAATTAAATGAGGACTTCATCCTTAGGGAAAATGCCAGCTGAAAGAGATTTGTCTCTTTGTCTCTAATCGATCCTGATGCACTTGTTTTAGAACTGAAGTTGAAGCTCAGATACCTGGCTTTAAGAGCCTGGCTTTGCCACCTGCTTCCTGAGTGACTTTGAACAAATCCTTGAATCGTTCTGTGCCTCAGTTTCCTCATCTACTAATGGAAATAAAAATAATACTTCTTTTATGACTCAATGAAGAAGCATACACTGTGTACATTTGAGAGAAGCTTTGCATTATAAATCACCATGTAAATGTGAATAATAATTATAGCTCATTCACAACACACTCAATTCTCTTCAAAACAATTCAATTAAAATGTCTCTTACTAATCTCCCAACTCCCTTTCCCTTCCCATACCTTTCCCAGTTTCACAGGGAGTTTGGGGTACTGGACTTTTCTTTATAATAAGAAAGTTTTACTAGAAGACTATGTCCCTTCAGGAATGTTTACACAAGGAAAGAGCAATTCTTAATCCAATGGAAGAATCCTTTTTTTGTTGAAATGCCTGCCATTGGTGTGTGTGTGTGTGTGTGTGTGTGTGTGTGTGTGTGTGTGTGTGCGATTGTCCGAGAGAGAGAGAGAGAGAGAGAGAGAGAGAGAGAGAGAGAGAGAGAGAGAGAGAAAGAGTTTGTTGCCAGGCAAAGTGGAGCAGTGAAAAAAATATAGAGTCAGAGGATGTGAGTTCAAATCTTTGCCCTGCTTCTTACTGTCTGTGTGACATTGGAGAAGTAACTTAATCCTTCTGGTTCTTAGTTTCCTAATCTGTAAAGTGAGGGAGTTCAATTAGATGTTCTCTTTCAGCTTTAAATCTATGACACTGGGCCTATAAACCTTCATTGGTACCTCTCCACTTGCATCAGATTGGTGACTACTTATTCTGCCTGTTTGTAAGGTCAGCTCTGGGTGGTAACTTATGGAGCCATCTTTCTATCTGTTTTGCCCACAAATCTGTTCCCCCTGCTGGGACAAGTTCAATCCCTTCAGTTGACTATGAGGGAACAACTCCTTCAGTTGACTTTGAGGGAAATTGAAGCCTAGAAGGGGATGTTACTTATGTGAGGTTCCTACATTCAGATGTTTAGGGCTAGAAAGGACCTTAGAGATTTTCACTTGGCTAATTAGAGTAAAATCAAGACTAGAACTTAGGTCTCATGATACCTAGTATATTGCTCTTTACACTATACCACACTGTGAGATTTTTTTTGTACAAATATTCCTATTTCCATTTTGCATTCCTATTTCCTTTCCTATTTCCATATGAGGAGACTAAGGCCAGATAGGAGAAGTAACATATCTGGGGTCTTATTGTGAGTTAGCAGCAAAAGTCAGATTGGAAATCCGGTTTTCTGATTCTCAGGTCACTGCTCTGCTCACTAGGCTCTAAAAACAAATACAGGTTCAGAATCTGTCATCTTCTAGCTCCCTTCCCTTTCGAATGAAGGATGCATCAGGCACCCAAAGCATTTGTTTTTGGATACTATCCCTGATACTCTTTCTCTGACATCCATTTACACAACATTTCCTCTGCCAGCTGAAGTGAAAATTCAACCTATTAAGTAGTGGTTAAAAAAGAATCCAAACCACCTCTTGGGAATGTTGTTGAAGGGATGGATTCCTGCTTCATTCAAGGAGGGTTTATACTGGATGCCTCCTTAGACCCCAACCAGTGTTTCTTGAGTCAGAGCAATATTCATTAAGAGCAAAAAAAGTAAATTGTCAGACATTGCCCAACAAGGAAATTACAATCACTTGGAATCACTAGAAACAAAGGATCTCTGAGTTGGAAGGGATTCAATTCAATTAATTCAATTTTTTTAAACAAATGCTTTATTAACTTCTGTTTTACATCATTCATTTCCACCAGATTTTGAGTTACAATCATTTTCCCCCCCGTTATTCCCCTACCCAACCTCCCAGAATAGCAGTCCCACAAGATATCTCTTCCTCCAATCTGCTCTCTCCCATACCTTCTCCCATACCCCCTTCGACTTTTCCATTAGAGGAAGATGAATCTTGTGTCCCAATGCCTGCACATCTTATCTCCCAATTACAAGCAAAAGAGTATTAATAATAGTATTTATATATATTTGAAACATTTAATGTTAAGACCTCGAATTTCAGATCCATTTCCTTCCTCCCTTGTCACCCATTCCCTCTGGGGAGATAAGTAATTCAGTATATGTTGTACATGTCTAGCTATGCAAAACATTATCATAGTAGATATATTGTACAAGGCTGCTCATAATTCCCTCCCACTCATCCCACCCCCACCTGGTCCATTCCCTACATGATCCTGTCCCTTTTCTATAGTGGGTACTTCCAACCTCCCCTCCCCCCAAGGATACCCTCCCATCCATCATCCCTCCTCTCATCCCCCTTCCCCCTATTCTACTGCAGGTTGAGATATCCCATTTAGTATGTATGTCATTCTCTCCCTGAACCAAATTCAATGAGAATGTGGTTTTGCCTTTTTTGCCTTCCTATTCTCCTCCTCCCTTGCAACCACTTCCCCTTGCTTCTTCTACATGAGATAGTTTACCCTACCCTGTCTCTCCCCATCTCCTCTTGCCACTTTCCTCTCTCACCTCATAATTTCATCCCTTGAGTATTCTCCCTTCCCAACAAATTCAACCTATGCCCTCTATCCATATATAACTGTAACCATATACACACACATTTCACATATGTATTCATATGACCACACACCCTTCTTCCATTGTTTTCATAGTGAGAAAGATATCATCAGTCCCAGTTATTGCTTTTCCATATAGGAATGTAAATAGTTCAACTTTGATAAGTTCCTTTTGATTTCTTTTCCCTGATTACCTTCTCAGGCATCTCTTCCTTCTTGTGTCTGGATGTCAAATTTTCTATTCAACTCTGGTTTTTTCCTCAAGATTGCTTGAAAGTCCTCTATTCCACTGAATGACCATATTTTCCCCTGAAACAAAATACTCAGTTTTGCTGGGTAGGTGACCCTTGGGTTCATTCCCAGTTCTTTTGCCCTCTGAAATATCACATTCCATGCCCTTCAGTGCCTCAGTGTAGAAGCTGCCAGGTCCTGTGCTATTCTGATTGTGTTTCCACAATATTGAAATTGTTTCTTCCTGGCTGCTTGTAGTATTTTCTCCTTGATCTGGGGATTCTGGAACCTGGCTGTAATATTCCTGGGAGTTTTCTTTTTGGGATCTTTTTCAGGAAGTGATCTGTGGATTCTTTCAACCTCTATTTTGCCCTCTGGATCTAAAACATCAGGGCAATTTTCCTTGAGAATTTCTTGAAGGGTGATTTCTAGGTTCTTTCTTTGATCATGGCTTTCAGGTAGTCCAATAATTTTTAAATTGTCTCTCCTGGATCTATTTTCCAGGTCAGTGGTTTTTCCCATGAGATATTTCACATTGCCTTCTAATCTTTCATTTGTTTGGATCTGCTTAACAGCATCTTGATTTCTCATAAAGTCATTAGCTTCCATTTGCTCCAGTCTAACTCTGAAGGAATGAATCTCCTCAGTGAACTTTTGAGATTCTTTTTCCATCTGGCAAATTCGACTTTTTAAGGCATTCTTCTCCTCATTGCCCTTTTGGGCCTCCTTTGCCATTTGAGTTAGTCTATTTTTTAAGGTGTTGTTTTCCTCAGTCAGGCTGTTGACCCTCATTTCATACTTTTCCTGCATCCTTCTCATTTCTCTTTCCAATTTTTCCTCCACTTCTCTTATTTGATTTTTAAAGTCCTTCTTAAGGTCCTCTATGGCCTGCAACCCGCTCATGTTTTCCCCTGGGGCTTTTGGAGCAGGACTTCTGACCTCACAGTCCTTTTCCCGCTCTATGCCCCCAAAATAGGAGTCTAGGGTTGCATTTTTCTGTTTCCTTTGCCTTGGCATGTTGCCACTTAATTGCCTGACTTTTGGGCTTGTTGCCACACTATGGCTTTAAGGCCAACTAGAGGAATTTTCGTCCCGAACGTGTGGGGGGCAACTTCTGTTTCTGGCAAGCTGTAAACCCACCCACGACTTCCACCCTAGATCACAATCCAGATCCAGGGAGGTTAAAGAAGAGTGATTATCCCCCAAGACTGATCGCTGGATCTCCCTACAATTGGCAGGCAGGGAGCTGGAGCTGCCTCTGAAAACTACAAAATGGCGTGTGTCCTCAGTGGCTTCTAGCCCCCAGGGGAGGGAGCTGACGCATTCCCCAAATACTGGTCCCAAAGTCCATAGGACACTCACCTCTTACTTTGTCCTAGGCATGTCTATGTTGATAATTCTGGAGTCGCCACAGCTGCTGGTTTTCTGGGGTTCCTCCAGCTGGTTGTTGGCCCTGCCGCCCTGGGGCTAAAACCTCGGCTCAAGGGGACCTCGGCTCCTGCTCGGCTCAGCTTCCCACACTCTGTGCACTGCGCGCTGCCAGCTCCCAGACCACTGCGCTGGTCCTTCTTGCAGGGCTGCTGGGCTGTCCTCAGTGGGAGGTTAGCTTCTCTGTGTTGTTCTGTGGGTGCTGGGGCTCCAGAAGTTGTTCAGAGTCCCCTTTTACATAGTTTCGGGGGAATCTGGGGGCAGAATGTCTTGGATGAGCTGTTTCTACTCTCAATTAATTCAATTTAAGAAATATTTGTCAAGCACCTAAAATGGGCAAAAGATACCAGAGGTCATTTAGTCAAATCTGTGCCTGAATGGAAATTGTCTCTAAGGCATCCTCAACAAATCTCCACTTGGAGACCATTCTTGGTGGGCAAGTCATTTTCTAAAGCAGCTCATTCTGCTTTTCAACAAATCTAGTGGTTAGGAAGTAATTCCTTATATCTTTGTCCTTGTAACTGTCACCAAGTTTTCTATACTTCAAAGTAAATGTTCCCAATTCTCTTAGACCAATTCTTATATGGCTGGGTGAATACTTGTCAGAGATAACAGAATCACATAATCACTGAATCTCACATGTCAAAAGACATCTCTACCAATGAATAGTTTACCCAGAATCCCCTCTAAAATGTACCTGGCAAGTTATCATCCAGCCTTTACTTGGATATCTTCAGAGATTGACAATCAACCATTGAAAGGGGTAATTTCTGATGATTTCACAGTTTGGGCTCTAGAATATAGAAAATGCTTAGGTAATGGTGAGGCAAAAAGGTGTGTCCTCCTCTGTACATGACTAAGAGAGAGAAGAGATGGAGATCATAGACGTTGAAAAGGTTGATAAACTGGGAGGCCAGGGTTTTAAAAGGGTTATTAAACTATATATGAAAGTCATTTAGTAAGAAGGCAAAAAGTAGGACGGAGGGAAAGACTATCAACCTGGTATTATCACTAAGGACTACGAGATAATGACCAGCAGATCAGAAGAAAACAGAGAGAGGGAAAGATAATAAGATGGTTACCTTCAAAGAAGAGGCTGTTGCGTGATGGTAGCAGAGTGACAGGTTAGGAGGGCAGGCTGGAGCAAGAAGTACTCCAATTGTACCTGACTGTCAAAGGGTAGGAAGAGGGCACCAGAAGATGAATGGGTTATAAAAGGAGGATGTTTTATATGAACATGTAGTGTCTAGCACATTGTAGGCACCTAATAGACACTCATGGATCAATTCAATGATGATTGGGCATTTGGGTAGGGAGACACAATTAAATATATGATTGGGCAAAATATAATAAAAAAGCAAAGGACAGACGGAGGAAGATAGGGGTTAGAGCAGAGGTTCCTCAACTTATTTGACTACCACCCTGTAATGGGAATGGGAATTTGAAGACCTTCCCTGCTTTGAAAGTAAACTTTGCCCCCTAATAGGCTGAATGAAATCACATGGAGCCTGTGGTGAGAGGGGTTTGCTAAAGGGTGGAGCAGAGCCACAGGAAGCTGGGAGCCAGAGCCAGAGAGACAGAGGGAGAGAGAGGAGTTCAGGCAAGGAGATAGAGAGGTCTGTGAGTAAATGTTGTTCTTGTATTGGTTTGTGGGAAGGCTAAAGGATGGCATGGCTCTCTGCTTACATTGTGGTACATTAACTTTTATGTTGCTTTGACAGAATTGGTTTCCTGGTGTTAGTGTTTGGCTTTCTTATGTCTAAATAAATGTTTTGGTTCTGTCCTTTATATGGAGAGCTCATTATATTTTGCAATCTAGTACTAGATGGGACTACTTATAATCATGGTTGGTGCTGTGAACATTGCACTGGCACTACACACCCCCTTTAAAAAAATTACTCAGCCTACCCCCTGGAAATCTACTTTCTTCAACCCTTTAACTTTTAAAAAAAATTTTGTCATTTCAAAAAAAATCAAAATATTTTAAAAAGAAATGACATCTTAAATTTAATAATTTATTATAAGTTTGTGGGTTTTTTCATGCATTGAAATTTTGATGATGCCGTATTGTCATATAAGTGTATAGTATCATATTGTAAAGAAGTCATTATAGCCACATATTCCTGCCAATGCATGCTGGATTTCTTGACAGTGCATGACACCCCTGCTGACACTTGCTTGTTAAGATCTATTGGCAGAATTGACCACTGATCATAACTTGCATTTTGTGTGTTTATTTGGAAAATAACGTCATCACTATGACTTAAACTCTCATACAACAGATGAAACATGTATAAATGGTTTTTCAAAATTTTCTTCTCTTCTCTTCTTTTCATATGCCTCCACTGCCCCCTTATTTTTATTCAATGCACCCCCCAATTGTACCCAAGGCTACTACTGCCCCATGTCCTGGATCATTCCAGCACCTCCCAGGGCCAGGAATCTCTGGCTAGAGAAAGGTAGGGCTAAACTGGTTTGGGATGAGATTATAGTCAGAGAAAAAGAGGAGAAAGTGATTTTCATTGATTATGAATCAGGGGCCACAATGTTGGGATTTTTTGGCTACAGTGAAAGGGGATTGTAGCAGGTAGGCAGAAACTTGGCAGGTCTCTTCCTAACTAATGATCTTTAAGTTAATGTTCTAATGTCCCTTCCAGAACTAAGTTTTATATAACTCTAGCACTTCAGACTGTGACCCAGAGAGGTTATTCTTCCTTACATTTTACATAACATCTTCCTTCCTTGTGTGCAAGAGGAAATGTTTGCAGATGTTTATGCATATAGAAGAACTGTCTCGGACCAGGCAACTGAGATCTAATTGAGGTCTATATAGGGAACAAAACACTTTATCTTGACTTCATCAATAGTTATGGGTACAAAACAAAATTGAATCACCAATACTAAGCACTAGAAGGGACCTCAGACATCTTCTCTTCCCCCTCTTTCTGAAGCATGTATCTTCTACTACAGCATCCCTGACTAGTGGTTATTTACTCTCTACTTAAAGACCTCTAGGAACAGGGCACTCATTACCTATCCAGGCAGCTCATCCCAAGTTAAGATATTTGCAGAATCCTTGTGCAAAGACCTATTAGAAGCCTTTTGATCAATATGAAGATAAATCTCTTCAAATGGGTTCTAGTTCCAGCTCTGATATATAGATCCTTGTCTAACTGTGTGATTTTGGACAAGTCACTTAACCTTGAAGTTCAGGTGTCAGTTTTCTCATCTGTAAAATGCAAATCGTAATAATTTCTCTTCCTACTTCACAGAGCAGCATAAAGATCACATCAGATAGAATATGTGAAAGTATCATGAAAAACCTTGAGTGCAATATAAATGTTATTATTAGAACTGTCTAAGCAACTATTGAAGGGGCTGTCTCACTAGGTAGTGAATTCCCCACCATTAGAGAAATATATGTGGAGACTAGATGACCACTTGTCAGGGAAGATACAGAAGAGCCTCCTGTTTAGATCATAGGTTGGGCTATATGACCTCTGAAATCCCTGCCAACTCTAGGATGCCATGGTTCTAATCCAAAGACATCATGTTCAAGAAAGCACAGACACACTACATGCTTTTCATGTAATTCTCATTTTGTTTTCACCATGGCCCATGAGAAGGCAAACTTATGGAAACACCAGCCTTGACAAATTGAAAATTGGTCTTAAGTTGGTTGGTTTCTTAAAAAAATTGTATTTGAGAGGATAAGGCTGTATAATCTCAATTTGCTAGAAAGCAAGGGATGTTCTAATATACCCACTTCTGATAAGCTTGAGAGGTAATTTAAAACATGGCTGGTTTATTTCCAGACACTCAAAGATTTGAGGTTGCCTTTGATTGGCTTAGCCTGAGATTTGTAAGAATGGCATTGGCACTGGAATGCTAAACCAACCAGCCAGCACTGATACAGGAAGGAGACTGATCACAGGCTGGGCTGGAGCAAGGGACTTTTCCATGGCAGAGCCTATCCGTCTCTTTCTCAATAATTTCCATTGTCTCTCAGTTATCTCTAGGATAAGGTATGCATGGAACCTAATAGACAATATGTATTTTTTTAGCTTCTTGAAAGGACTTTGGAGGGTATCTGGTATTTTTAAAGACAGGTAAGCCAGGATCGTTGGCAAATATCTCGGCTTGGAAAATAGAATCACAAATTCAGCATTGAATGAATGAGTGAAGGAATAAAGTAAATTTTTACTCATGCCATGTAGAAGCAGAGACAGTTTGGACAGGGGCCAAATACCACCATCTGTGCCCAGTGTGTACAAAATGTAACATGATTCCATCTGGGGGATGAAGGAAGAGGGGATGATCAGGAAAGAGACCATCTTAACACTCTCCCCCCCACAACACCCCCCCGGCCAACTCCAGCTGATTGGTTCTCACTTTATTCTTTTCAAACAGATGATAAATCCTGCCATTTCTGCCTCCTCTAAGTTTACATATACTATCCACCCCTCAAAAGAGGAATCCCTAGGGACGCATCCCAGCCCTAATGAGAACTCTGTCCAAAAGTCCATTCCAACACATATCTGAACAGGAATCTGCTCCATAACATCCCTGACAAGTGCAAAGTGGATGCAGCGTTGGGGTGAGAGGCAGGCCAGGAGACATCTGAATTTAAATCTGAACTCAGACACTTACTAGTTGTGTGACCCTGGGGAAATCACTTACTCTGTTTACCTGTTTCTTTCACAGTAAGATGGGTATAATTATAACATTTGCTTCACAGAATTACTGTGAATATCAAATGAGATTTTTTTTGGAGGGGGAAAGACAAGGTAATTGGGGTTAAGTGACTTGTCCAAGGCCACAGAGTTGGTTAAGTGTTAAGTGCCTGAGGCTGGATTTGAATTCAGGTCCTTCTGACTTCAGGACCAGTGCTCTATTCACTGTGCTAACTAGCTGCTCCCAAGATATGATATATTTTTTAATTTTTTGGTCTTTATTAATTTGTTTGTTTACTTTTAGTTTACAAGATTCAGTTCCACAATTCCTTGAGTTTCAATTTTTCTCTCCCTCCCTCCCCCATGATGGCATACAATCAAGTACAGGATCTGCAAATACTTTCACATTACACATTAGTCAGGTTATAGGGAAGGATTGTATCAGATGGAATGAACAATGGGAAAGAGGAAACAACCAAACAAGAAAAAGAAAAAGATCAGGTAGTTTGCTTCACTCTGGATTCAAACTCAGTTCTTTCTAGTTCTTTCTCTGGATGTAGACATCTCTCTCCATCATGAGTCTTTTGGGGTTGACTTATAACCCTGCACTGCTGAGAAGAGTCCAGTCTATCAAAGTTGGTCATCAAAAATACATTGTGTCTGTAATTGTGTACAAATTTCTCCTGGTTCTACTCTTCTCACTTAGCATCAAGTTTGTGTAAGTCTCTCCAGGTAAATATGAAATTCATCTGCCCCTCGTCCATATGAAGTCCATATGAAGTTCATTTTCACAATAGTATTCCATTACATTCATATACCACAACTTGTTCAGCCATTCCCCAATTGATGGGCATCCCCTTAATTTCCAGTTCTTTGCAACCACAAAAAGAGCTGCTATAAATATTATTGTACATATGGGTCTTCCTCCTACTTCTAGGACCTCTTTGGGATACAACCCTAGAAGTGGTATTGCTGGGTTAAAGAGTATGAAATTATTTATAGCCCTTTGGGCATAATTCCAGATTGCTCTCCAGAATGGTTGGATAAGTTCACAACTCCACCAGCAATGCATTAGTGTTCCAGTTTGCCCACATCCTCTCCAGCATTTGTCATTTTCCTGTTTTGTCATCTTAGCCAATCTGACTGGTGAGATGTGGTACCTCAGAGTTGTTTTGATTTGCATTTCTCTAATCAATAGTGATTTAGAGCATTCTTTCATATGCTTATAGATATCTTTAATTTCTTCTTCTGAAAACTGCCTGTTCATATCCTTTGACCATTTATCAATTGGGAAATGACTTGTATTCTTATAGATTTGACTCAATTCTCTGTATATTTTAGAAATGAGTCCTTTATCAGAGACTTTCCCAATTTCCCACCTCCCTCTTGATCTTGGTTACATTGGCTTTGTTTATACAGAAGCTTTTCAATTTAATGTAATCAAAATTATCCCTTTTGCCTTTTATAATGCTCTCTAATTCTTGTTTGGTCCTAAAGTCTTTCCCTCTCCACAAATCTGACAGGTAAACTATTCCTTGCTTTCCCAGATTGCTTACAGTATTATCCTTTATACCTAGATCATGCACCCATTTAGATTTGATTTTGGTATATGATGTTAGATAATGGTCTATTCCCAGTTTCTGCCATACTATATTCCAGTTTTCCCAGCAGTTTTTGTCAAATAGTGCATTCTTATCCCAAAAACTTGGGTCTTTGGGTTTATCAAAAAATAGATTACTATATGTATTAACTCCTGGATCTCATGCGCCCAATCTATTCCATTGATCTGGAGAGCAAAGGACCTGGGATTAAAACCAAGAATCACATACCCAGCAAAACTGAGTATTTTGTTTCAGGGGAAAATATGGTCATTCAGTGGAATAGAGGATTTTCAAGCATTCTTAAGGAAAAAACCAGAGTTGAATAGAAAATCTGACATTCATGCACAAGAAGTAAGAGATGCTTGAGAAGGTGATTAGGGAAAAGAAATCAAAAGGACCTTATTAAAGTTGAACTATTTACATTCCTACATGGAAAAACAATAACTGTGACTAATGAAACTTTTTTCATTATGAAAATGACTGAAGAAGGGCATATGGGCATATGAATACATATGTGAATGTGTGTATATATGTTTACAGGTATACATGGATAGAAGGCACAGGTTGAATTTGGTGGGAAGGGATGATACTTAAGGGGTGAAGTTAAGAGGTGAGAGAGGAATGTGGCAAGAGGAGATGGGGAGAGACAGGGTGGGTAAACTATCTCATGTAGAAGAGGCAAGGGGAAGAGGTTGCAGGGGAGGGGAAGAACAGGAAGGCAAAAAGGCAAAACAATATTCTCATTGAATTTGGAACAGGGAGAGAATGACATACATACTAAATGGGATATCTCACCCTGCAAGAGAGTAGGGGGAAGGGGGACGAGAGGGGGAATGATGGAGGGGAGGGCATTCTGGGGGGAGGGGAGGCTGGAGGTACCCACTTTTGAAGAGGGACAGGATCAAAGTAGGATATGGATCAGGTGGGGGGTAGGATGGGTGGGAGGGAAATATAAGCAGTCTTTTACAATATATCTACTATGGTAATGTTTTGCATAGATATACATGTACAACACATACTGAATTGCTTATCCTCCCAGAGGGAGTGGTTGACAAGGGAGGAAGGGAATGGATCTGGAATTCAAAGCTTTAAAATTAAATGTTTCAAATATTTAAAAAAAGCCTTTTCTGCATCTATTGAGATAATCATGTGGTTTCTGCTAGTTTTATTATCGATATGTTCAATTATGCTGATGCTTTTCCTAATATTAAACCATCCTTGCATTCCTGGAATAAATCCTACTTGATCAAAGTGTATTATTCATGTGTTAAGTTGCTGTAGTCTTTTTAGTAATATTTTATTTAAAATTGTTGCATATATATTCATGAGAGAAATTGGTCTATAATTTTCTTTCTCTGTTTTATCACTTACTGATTTAGGTATCAGTACCATATTTGTGTCATAAAAAGAATTTGGTAGGCCTCTTTCACTAATTTTCCCAAATAGTTTATAGAGTATTGGAATCAATTTTTCCTTAAATGTTTGATAGAATTAACTAGTAAATCCATCTGGTCCTGGAGATTTTTTCCTAGGGAGTTCACCAGTGGCTTGTTAAGTTTCTTTTTTCTGAGATGGGGTTATTTAAATAATTTACTTCCTCTTCAGTTAATCTGGGCAATTTAATTTTTGTAAATATTCATCCATTTCACTAAGATTGTCAAATTTATGTGCATACAATTGGGCAAAATAATGTCGAATTATTGTTTTGATTTCCTCTTCATTAGAGGTAGATTCACCCTTTTCATTTTTGATACTCATAATTTGGTTTTCTTCTTTCTTTTTTTTTATCATTTTGACTAAGGATCTATCGATTTTATTGTTTGTTTTTTTTCATAAAACCAGCTCTTCATTATTTTTCATTAATTCAATTGTTTTCTTAATTTCAATTTTATTAATCTCTCCTTTGATTTTCAGCATTTATAATTTAGTATTTAATTATGGATTTTCAATTTGTTCTTTTTCTAGCTTTTTCAATTGCATGCCCAATTCATTGACCTCCCTTTTCTCTAACTTATTCATGTATGCACTCAGGGATGTAAAACTTTCCCTAAGAACTGTCTTTGCTGCACCCCACAAATTTTGGTATGTTGTCTCGTTATTGTCATTCTCATGAATGAAGTTATTGATTGTTTCTATAATTTCTTGTTTGACCCACTCATTCTTTAGGATTAAATTGTTTAATTTCCAATTAGTTTTTTGTCTATCTTGCCATGGCCCTCTATTGCATATGATTTTTATTGCATCATGATCTGATTCTAGGACTTCAGGACAGTTTTCTTTGACAATCTCTTGGAAGATGTTGTTCAGGCTGCTTTATTCATCATGGCTTTCTTTTTTTTTTATTATTATTTTTTTCAATTCTTTTTTTCCTTTTTTTTAATTAAACAAATGCTTTATTAACTTCTGGTTTACATCATTCATTTCCACCAGATTATGAGTTAAATTTTTACCCCATTTTTCCCCTACCCACCACTCCAGAATAGCAGTCCCACTAGATATCCCCTCATCCAATCTGCTCTCTCCCATGTCTTCTCCCATACCCCCTTCGACTTTGCCATTAGGGCAAGGTGAATCTCTGAGCCCCAGTGCTTGGACATCTTATGAAACATTTAATTTTAAAACTTCAATTTTCAGATCCATTCCCTTCCTCCCTTGTCACCCACTCCCTCTGAGAAGATAAGCAATTAACTATGAGTTGTACATGTATAGTTATGCAAAACATTACCACAGTATATATATTGTAAAAGACTGCTTATATTTCCCTCCCACCCGTCTCACCTCCCACCTGGTCCGTTCCCTAATTTGATCTTGTCCCTCTTTGATAGTGGGTACTTCCAATCTCCCCTCCCCCCAGAATGCCCTACCCTCCATCATCCCCCCTCTCATCCTCCTTTCCCCTACTCAGGAGAGTGAGTGAGGGTAAGATATTCCATTTAGTATGTATGTGGTTCTTTCCTTGAGCCAAGTTCAATGAGAATATGCTTTTGCCTTTTTGCCTTCCTGTTCTTCCCCTCCCCTGCAACTACTTCCCCTTGCCTCTTCTACATGAGATAGTTTACCCTACCCTGTCTCTCTCCATCTCCTCTTGCCACTTTCCTCTCTCACCTCTTGACTTCACCCCTTAAGAATCATCCCTTCCTTGGGGTGGCTAGGTGGCACAGCGAGCAGAGCGCTGGGCCTGGAGTCAGAAGGACCGAGCTCTGATCTGGCCCCAGACACCCAACACACAAACAAAAACCCAGCTGCATGATCCCGGGCAAGTCACCCAACCCCAACTGCCCTCAAAAAAAAAGAATCATCCCTTCCCATCAAATTCAACCTGTGCCCTCTATCCATGTATACCTGTGAACATATGCCATGTACCCTTCTTCAATTATTTTCATAATGAGAAAGGTTTCATCAAACACAGTTATTGTTTTTCCATGTAGGAATGTAAATAGTCCAACTTTGATAAGTTTCTTTTGATTTCTTTTCCTTGTTTACCTTCTCAAGCATCTCTTGCTTCTTGCATCTGAATGTCAAATTTTCTATTCAACTCTGGTTTTTTCATCAAGAATGCTTGAAAGTCCTCTATTCCACTGAATGACCATATTTTCCCTGAAACAAGATACTCAGTTTTGCTGGGTAGGTGACCCTTGGCTTCAATCCCAGCTCTTTTGCCCTCTGGAATATCATATTCCATGCCCTTCGATCCCTCAGTGTAGAAGCTGCCAGGTCCTGGGCTATTCTGATTGTGTTTCCACAATATTGAAATTGTTTCTTCCTGGCTGCTTGTAGTATTTTCTCCTTGATCTGGGGATTCTGGAACCTGGCTATAATATTCCTGGGAGTTTTCTTTTTGGGATCATTTTCAGGAGGTGATTGGTGGATTCTTTCAACCTCTATTTCCCCCACTGTGTCTAAAACATCAGGGCAATTTTCCTTGAGAATTTCTTGAAGGGTGGTTTCTAGGTTCTTTCTTTGATATTGGCTTTCAGGTAGTCCAATAATTTTTAAATTATCTCTCCTGGATCTATTTTCCAGGTCAATGGTTTTTCCCATGAGATATTTCACATGGCCTTCTATTCTTTCATTTGTTTGGATCTGTTTAATAATATCTTGATTTCTCATAAAGTCACTAGCTTCCATTTGCTCCAGTCTAACTCTGAAGGAATGAATCTCCTCAGTGAGCTTTTGAGATTCTTTTTCCATCTGGCAAATTCGACTTTTTAAGGCATTCTTCTCCTCATTGCCTTTCTGAGCCTCTTTTGCCATTTAAGTTAGTCTATTTTTTAAGGTGTTATTTTCCTCAGTCAGGCTGTTGAATGTCATTTCATACTTTTCTTGCATCTTTTTCATTTCTCTTCCCAAATTTTCCCCCACTTCTCTTATCTGCTTCTTAAGGTCCTCTATGGCCTGTAGCCAGCTTGTATTTTCATTTGGGGCTTTTGGTGCAGGAGTTCTGACCTCACAGTCCTCCTCCATGCTTTGAGCCTCTTTGCCCCTAAAATAGGAGTCCAATGTTGAACTTTTCTGTTTATTTTGTTTCATTTGCCTAGGCATGTTACCACTTAATTACTTGATTTTTTGGGCTTGTTGCCACAATAGGACTCTGCCACCAGACAGGGGAGCTTCCGTCCAAACGTGGGGTCTTCACAACTTCTGCCAGTTGCGTGGCCTCTGTAAAGCCTCCACCCACTCTGGCAAGTTGGATACCCACCCCAAACTTCCCCCCCCAGACTACAATCTGGATCCAGGCAGTTTAAAGCAAGAGCAATTAACCCCCAGACTGAATGCTGGATCTCCCTACAGTTCGCAGACCAGGAGCTAGAGCCACTACTGAAGCTGCAAAATGGCTTCTGTGCTGCAGTTTCTTCAGCAGCTTTTTGCCCCCAGGGGAGGCAGTCGCGCATTCCCCAAATCCTGGTCCCAAAGTCCATAGGGCACTAACCTCTCACTTTGTCCTAGGCATATCTGTGCTGATAATTCTGAAATCACCACAATTGCTGGTGTTCTGGGGTCCCTCCAGCCGGCTGAAGGCCCGGCCACCCTGGGGCTAAAACCGTGGACCTGGGCTCGGCTCTGAGGGCTGCGCTATAGGTTTCCAGCATGCTGTGCTGCCTGCTCTCAGAGCGCTGTGCTGGCCACTCCCTGCAGGGCTGCTGGGCTGTCCTCAGCAGGAGGTTAGCTTCTCTGTGCCATTCTGTGGGTGCTGTGGCTCCAGAAGTTGTTTGGAGTCTCCTTTCACATTATTTGAAATTTGTGTGGGGCAGAGCATATTGGAAATGCTGTTTCTACTCCGCCATCTTGGCTCCGTCCCCCAATTGACCATGGCTTTCTGATAGACCAATAATTCTTAAATTATGTCTCCTGGATCTGTTCTCTAGGTCAGTTGTTTTTCCAGTGAGATATTTTACATTTTCTTCCAATTTTTCAGTCTTCATGTTTTGTTTGATTGACTCTTGGTACATCATAGAGTCCTAAGCTTCGATTTGACTGATTCTAATTTTTAGTGAATTATTCTCTTAGGTTAGTTTTTGAAGATCCTTTTTTAGGGAGTTATTTTCTCCATTTAGTTAACTAATTTTACTTTTTAAGGATTTGTTTTCTTCAGTGAGACTTTTTTCCAATTTGGTCACTGTAGATTTAAATTTATCTTCTACCACCCTAAATTAGCTTTTAAAATCTTTCTTGAGCTCCTCCAAGAATGCTTTTTGGGCTTGAGACCAGTTCATATTTCCATCTGTGTTCTCAGGTGTGGACACAGGGTCATGGTGTTTCCTGAAAGTGATTCTTCTCACTCAGAATAATAGGATTTTATTCTTTGGTCTTGCCTTTGCAAGTTGCTTCTGTCCCATTGTAATTGCCTATTTCCTGATGTTTCTGCTGTTCCTGATGTTATTTCTGCTCCTGGGTATGGAGGGCTTTGACCCAAGCTTCTCAGTCTGGGAGCTAGGTACCTGGTTGTTGCCTTTGTGTACTGTAGCCTCTGGGTGTCTAGATTGAGGCCAAGACCACATTTCTCAGTGTTTGTGCTGAGTTACCCTGAGGCTCACAGAGTAAGCTGTGGGGGAAGGGTGGTTTGGTAGCTTCAGACTTCTGCCTTTATACCCCTGGGCTACAGCTCAGGCAGGCTTTTGCTGGTCAGGTAAGGTGGGGCTTATTGGGACCCCTTCCACTCTTTTCTTCAGACTCCTTACTGCCTCAGTTACACCTTTTCTCCATCACTCCTAAGCCTGAGGCTATTTCTGCTATTTCAGGATTTGGAGGGGGGGAGGGGGAGGCTTTATCTCTGGGTTTTCTTGGTCAGGGATGGGTAATCAGAGCAGCCAGAGTTTTCTTTGCCATCTTGGCCCCTGGAAAGTGAGGCAGGTGATTTTTAAACTTCCAGGCTGGTGGCTGAAAGTCCCAGGAGAAGCTGCTGTCTCTGCTGCAGGCCCTGAGCTTTCTCTTGCCCAGCTCTGATGGATCCACCCATCCCATGGTGAGAGGCTGGCAAGATATCTGCAAATTGCCTTTGGGGTGGATGAGTCTGCTGGCTGGGGCTCCTTCTTCTCTCTTCTCTAGTCTGCTCTCTAGTCTGAGCTGATGCAATCCCCCCTTCTCCCCCCACCCTGCTCCTCGCTCCCCCTGTCCCAACCCACGTGGGCACTTTCCTGGGCTGGATTCTGCCACACTCCATCTCCCAGTGGATTCTGACACTCCAAAATCTGTTCAGATTCACTTTTTAAAGTTTAGTGAGGGGATTCACGGAGGAGCAGAAAAGTTACTGCTTCCATTTCACCATCTTGGCTCTACCCCTCAAAATATGATTTTTAAAGGGATTAGTATAATGTCTGACACAAAGCAGGTACTTGATAAATTCTTGTTTCCTTCCTCCCTCCCTCCCTTCCTTCCTTCCTTCATCTCCTGAACTCAGTCCCTCTTAAGGCAGCTCATTCCACTTTTGGACAGTTCTAATATAGGGAAATCCACTACCCCTTTACATAGAACACACACACAGACACACATATATACATACCTATGTGTATGTACATATATATATATACATATATATAGTATTTATTACATATACATACATAAAGATAGAAAGAAAGAAACGAAGAAAGAAAGAAACAAAGAGAAAGAAGAAAGAAAGGAAGGAAGAAAGAAAGAAAGGAAGAAAGAAAGAAAGAAAGAAAGGAAGGAAGGAAGGAAGGAAGGAAGGAAGGAAGGAAGGAAGGAAGAAAGGAAGGAAGGAAGAAAGAAAAAGAGAAAGATACATTCTCTATAACCTTCACACATTCACCTATGACCTTCTCTATAACTTGCTTCTAACTCTGCCCTCTGGGGCTAAGTCCAGTAAATCAACTCTTTCTATCAGGCAAGAATCCAGATCTTCAATGTCTAGCCTAAGGCTCAATTTGAAATCAGTTTTGGATCACAATTCTTTTGGCTCAGCAGAGCATAATCTATCATTAAGGACTATTATGTTTTGTTTCTGTCATCTCAGAGCCTAGCACAATACCTTGTCCATTGTAGGTGCTTAATAAATGTCTCCAAGTGAATTGTTTACTGAAACTCCCCATATAATGTTTTACATTAAAATGCTGAACTTTTCAGTCCAATTAAAAACACATGCTTTGTGTGCCCACTATAGTACCTCATACTTATTGACGTCTTTACAAAGTGCTTTTCCAATAACAGCCTTCTGAGATAGGTTTAACTTTTTTATGCGTACCTTTTCTTTTTATATCACCTTCATTACAAAATATATCTTTTCCTACCCTAGCACCTAGAAAAAGCATTCTGTACAGATTAAAAAGAGGATGGAGAAAAAAAGTCTCCTCAGCAAAACCAACAAATGCATCAATTGCTTTTAACAGTACATGAAACATTCCAAACCCATAGTCCCCCACCTCCAAATGAAAGAAATAGATTTTCTCATTTTTCCTCTGAGATCAAGCTAAATCTCTGTAATAACACAATATCCAGTTTCAGCTTTTCATGTCCATTTCCATTGTTTTAGTCATTGTGTATATTGTTTTGCTAATTTGGCTTATGTCACTGTCCCTCAATTTGTACATCTTCCTATCCTCTCTGAATTATTTTTATTCATTGTTTCTTTATGGCATAGTAATATTTCATTACATTGCTGTAGTATGATTTTATATCCATCTGCCAATTGATGGGCACTTTTTTGTTTTTTCATAAGTTACTTAACCCCAATTGCCCTCCAAAAAAAAAAAAAAAAGAATTTGGATGCTATATCACTTGGTGCATATATGTTTAGTAATGATATTATTTCATTGTTTCATTGTCTATGGTACCTTTTAATAGGATGTAGTTTCCTTCCTTATCTATTTAATTAGATATATTTTTGCTTTGGCTTTGTCTGAGATCAGTGTTGCTACCCCTGCTCTTTTTTTTTTTTTTTGGTTCATTTGAAGTACAATATATTCTCCTCCAGCCTTTTACCTTTACCCTGTATATATCACTCTGCTTCAAATATGTTTCTTTTTTTTTTACTTTTTGGAGGGCAATTGGGGTTAAGTAACTTGCCCTAGGTCACATGGCTAGGTTTTTGTTTGTGTGTGTTAAGTGTCTGAGGCAGGATCCGAACTCAGGTCCTTCTGACTCCAGGGCCGGTGCTCTACTCACTGCACCACTTAGCCGCCCCCTTCAAATATGTTTCTTGTAAACAAAATATTGTAGGATTATGGTTTATAATTCATTCTGCTATCTGCTTCCATTATATGGGAGAGTTCATCCCATTCACATTCACAATTATGTTTATTATCTGTGTCTTTCTATCCATTCTATCTCCCCCCCACTTATGCTTTTATTTCTCCTTTCTCCCTTTCCTTCCTCAAAAGAATCTTGCTTTTTATCATTTCCTCTCTCAATCTTCCCTCCCTTCTATCAGCTCTCTCCATTCCCCCTCACTACTTCTTGCCTCCTTTCTAACCTCCACTTCATTTTTCTTTTCCCTTTCCCATCCTACTGCCTGTAGGACAAGTTAGATTTCTATACCTAACTGAGTATGTTGTTCCCTCCTTGAGCCAAATCCAATGAGAGAGAAGTTCAAACAATGTTCATCTCCCTCCCTTCCTTCCTTCTACTGTAATATGTTCTTGTGCCACTCCATGTGGTGTAATTTACCCTTTTCTTCATCCTTCTTTCCTCTTCTCCCAGTACAATCCCTTTTCACCACTTAATGAAGTTTTTTTTATTATTACATCAGTTAATTTATACCCTCACCCTCTGTCTTTGTATATCCCTTCTAAATGTCATAATAAAGTTACAGTTCTCAAGCATTACAAGTATTATCTTACCATGTAGGGATGTAAACAGTTTGTCCTTATTGAACAACTTTTTTTCTTTCCTGTTTACCTTTTTATGCCTCTTTTGAGCCTTGTCTTTGAGGATAAAATTTTCTGTTGAGCTCTAGTCTTTTCATCAGGAAGGTCTGGAAGTCCCCTATTTCACTCAATGTCTATCTCTTTGCCTGAAAGATTATGCTCATTTTTTCTGTTTTTTTTTGGTTGTAACCCAAGCTCCTTTGCCTTATGGGAATATTATCTTCCAAGTCCTCTGTTATTCTAATGTCGAAGCTGCAATGTCCTGCATGATCCTGACTGTGGTTTCATGATATTTGAATTGTTTCTTTTTGGCTACTTGCAATTATTTTCTCCTCCAGAACTCCTGAGAATTCTGGAATTTGGCTACAATATTCCTTGGCATTCTCAATTTGGGATCTTTTTCAGGAGATGATCAGTGAATTCTTCTGATGATTACTTTACTCTCTGGTTCTAGGACCTCTGGGCAAATTTCCTTGATGGTTTCCTGAAAGATACTATCGAGACTCTTTTTTTGATCATGGCTTTCAGGTAGACCAATAATTCTTAAATTATCTCTCCTGGATCTATTTTCCAGGTCAGTTGTTTTTCCAATGAGGCATTTTACGTTTTCTTCTATTTTTTCTATTTTTTCAGTTTTGTCTGACTGATCCTTGATGTCTCATAGAGTCATTAGCTTCCACTTGCCCACTTCTAATTTTTAATGAATTGTTTTCTTCAGTTAGCTTTCACACCTCCTTTTCCATCTGGCCAATTCTACTCTTTAAAGAGTTGTTTTCTTCAGTGTACTTCCTCCCCCCACCCTTTTGTCAATTGTATTTTTAAAGAAATTGTTCAAATTTTCTTCAACCTCTCTTATTTGACTTTTAAAATCCTTCTTGAGCTCTTTCAAGAAGGCTTTTTTGAGATTGAGACCAATTCATATTCCCTTTTGAGGTTTTAGATGTGGGTATATTGACATATTGTTCTCTCCTGAATTTGTGTTTTGATCTTCCCTGTCACCAAGATACTTCTCTGTGGTCATTGTTTTTCTTTGTTGCTTGTTGTTTGTCTTTTTCTGGCTTTTAAAATTGATCTCTGCTTCTGGGGCACAAGAAGCACTGTCTCAGGCCCCTTGTGCTGGGGACTAGGGGCCTGGTTAGTGGTCTTGTGTGCTGGGGCCTCAGGTGCTGGCACCTGGAGACTGTTAGCTTACCTCGTCCTGAGCTGGAGCTGGTGGTGGTGATGGGTATGTGCCTTGTGTTGGAACTTGCCTTCTCTACCACCCTGGGGCTCAGGATCTCCCACTGGTCTGCTGAGGTGGGGCTTGCCACTGGCTTGCTGGGATGCCTCCCATCTTGTACGGAACCCTTCAGCCATGGCAAGAGGGCCCTTTCCCTCAAAGCCCATAGCTTCTTGAGCTGTCTCATCTTTTTGTTGGCTCTGCTGTTTCAAGATTTTTCCTGGGACAATATTCTCTGGGTTTTTAAGGTCAATAATCAGGGTGAGCACAACTTACTGCTTACTCTACCATCTTGACTCCTGGAAGCTGAAATAGTTGACATTCACACATTCTGTTTGTGGGCTATCTCCAGGAGCAGCTGCTGTCACTGCCACTGCCACTGCTGCTACTGATTCAATCACTCCCAAGGCCTACCCTTGGTTTGCTGGGGCTGGGGCTGTATTGGCATACACTTCACTGGACTGTGCTTTTCTCTCCCATGCAGTTCAGACCCCTCCCCCCCACCCCCCCACGCCCCCCTCCGCCACTGACCTTCTAAATTGTTTTTGGTTTCTGTGCGCTGAGAAGTTTGGAAACCACCATGGATGCCAGTGATTCAGTCCCCTGAGGTCTGTTTCTACTTTGGTGGGACTGGGTTTGCATTAGAGAGGCCTGTGCTAGACTGCCCTTCTCTTTCAGCCTGGTGCAACAGACCCTTCCTGGCGTCGACCTTCCAGGGTGTCTTCGGATGGAAATCTGCCTCACTGTGTCTCTTTGTGGGTTCTTCCACTCTAGAATTTCTTTGGAGTCACTTGTATGGAAAGGGGTTTGGGGGAGAATTCAGGTGAGTCCCTGCTTTCACTCTGCCATCTTGGCTCCACGCACTGGTTAAACTACTAAACCAACAAACAAAAAACCCAACAAGAGCCCTAATGTATACAGATGAAATGCACAGGGGAAGGTAGTTTAAGCATTTAGGATAATGTAATGGATAGGAAACTGAATTTCAATCCAGAATATCTGACTTTTCATTCTGGCTCTATTTCTTTTTTTTTTTTTGCCTTTTTGGAGGGCAATTGGAGTTAAGTACTTGCCCAAGGTCATATGGCTAGGTTTTTTTGTTTGTGTGTGCATTAAGTGTCTGAGGCCGGATCCTGACTCAGGTCCTTCTGACTCCAGGGCTGACACTCTATTTACTGTGCCACCTAGCCACCCTCTGGCTCTATTTCTTATTAGCTGTGTGGCCTTGGTTGTTTTTTTTTTTTTTTCGAACCTTTATGTGTTCATCTATAAAAGTAATAATAAGGCTCCTTAGTGGTTTAGTGGAGAGAGTGCTGGATTTGGAGTAAGAAAGACAAATTCAGCCTCAGATACCTACAACCTACATAACTCTGGGCAAGTCAACTAACTTGTCTCAATACCATATTAAGATTTCCTATTATAATCATGTGAAGGAAGGAAATGGCAAACCACTCCAGTATTCTAACTCCAGGCCTGGTGCTCTATCACAGAATGAACATATGTAGATGGGTTACTCTCCACATCACTGGAGGAAACACCTACATCGATTAGATTGTTGTTCCATTAGAATATTTCAACCAGTCAATTAACCAATGATGCCTTCTGGAGAAATGCCGCATTCTTTTAATGACCTCGAGGTCCTCCCTGAAACAGAGGCCCATCTTGTTGAAATGAATATTTTCCTAATGCTATTATAAGGCTTTAAGCTATCTCTGGGGAACTCAAATTGAAGGTCACCCTAAGAACAGTGGAGAGGCACATAGCAGATCTGAGTAGGCTGTTATGCATTACAAACAAGGGATTATGAAGGAGAAAGAGCTTGAACGATGATAACAACCAAGTGAACAAAGGAAAAGATGGAATGGTCCCATGGAGAGAGCATGGAACAACCAGGGTGCAGTCCATGCTCTCCACTGGTATCCTTCCAAAGCCAAGGGAAAGCAAAGAAGCCTCCCAACATGTTGGGTAGAACTCCTGCAGAGAGTTTAGGGGAAAGGGGAGGGGATAAGCATTTATATAATACCTACTATGTTATAGGCTTCTTAGCCAGGCATAGTGCTTTACCGTGTTATCTCATTTGATCCTCCCAACAGACCTCTGAGCTAGGTGATATTATTATCCCCATTTTATAGGTGAGGAAATTTAATCAAAGGTTAAGTGACTTGCTAGTAAATGTCTGAGGCTGGATTTGAACACAGGTCCTGACTCTAGGCTTAGCCCTCTATCATAGACTGAACATGTAGATATGGGATGCTATCTTCATCATCGGGGAAAAAACACACATATGTTAATTAATTCACTATTCCATTGAAATAGTTCAGTCAATCAATTAATAAACACTTATTAAATGGCAAACATGTGCCAAACCCTTCGTTAAGCTCTAAGTATCCAAAAAGAGACAAATGACAGTCCCTGATTTCAAAGAGCATACCGTCTAGTGGGAGAGATAATAGGCAAACAGATATATGCAGTATTTGAATACTTCCCACCTCCCAGGCATGTTGTATGTGATATGAAATGCTTTATGAGTTTTCAAATGTTAAGTTCATTTTTGCTGTTCATTATTATTGTTTGGGGTTAAGAGGATTCTACAGTAGAGAGTCAAAATTATTTCCTTCCAATGGAAACTGGAGATTTATAATCACTATTTATAATCTTTTTTTTTTTTAAAGAAATTGGGATTAAGTAACTTGCTCAAGGTTACAAGAAGAAGTGACTTGCCCAGAACGTCACAACCAGGATATGACAATCCAGGCTTAAATCCTGGTGTAACCTGTATGACAAAGCTATTGTTGTTATTAATATTATTATCCTCTGGTCCTGTAGGCTGCACTCATAGCTCTGGTCAGTGAATCCAGGCACAGCCTCTCTTTACTTCCTAGGATCTCAGGATCAGAAATTCAGAGCTGGAGGGGATCTCAGAGGCAGTCAAGAAAGATATATTACTCACCTAAGACTACCACAAATACATGGCAAATGAGAATTGCATTCCTGTCTTCCTAACTCCACTGCAAAATCTACTTCTCTCCTTAATGGATCCCCTGAAGCCACAGTCTCCAATTGTAGCTTCCAGGCTCAGTTTACTTGTTTTGAAGGGGTCCAGAGAGGCCATAGACAAGCATTCATCTAATCTATTTAAGCCAAAATGCAGCTGGTCTAAGAATCCACTGATCACTTCTCTGCCTGAGTGTTAAGACACAAGATTGAGATGGATCAGAGAAAGCTTTCAGGTGGGTGTATTGTTCCAAGCCTAGGAAAGGCTGGGAGCAAAGAGATTCTTCCAGACTTCGATGCCCTAATGAGAATATAATGACATTATCTGTCCATCTTGATATTCTCTAAAACGTGCCTAGGGGTCTGAGCTGTAATTGAAGAGAATGGCAGTCTGATGAGTCTGGAATGAATTAGCAAGGCATCTGAGTTTCTGGCAATTGCCTTTTGTTAGGGGTCAGCAGGAGGGAAGGGAAGGTCCTGAGATAGACCTCCTCGGGGTCCAGCCCCTTCATTCTGGGCAGCTAGGTGGCAGACGGGGCAGAGTACTTATCTTAGAGTGAGGATGATCTGAATTCAAATCCTCAGATACTTATTAGTTGAGTAAGTCACTTAACCACTCTGTGCCTCAGTTTCCTCATCTATAAAATGGTGTTGATAATAGCACCTACCTGCCAATGTTATTGTGAACATAAAATAGTATTTGTAAAACGCTTTGTGAATTTTAAAGTCCTATATAAAAGGAATTGTTGTTCAGTCATGGCTAACTCTTTGTGACCACATTTGGGAAGTGGCTTGCCATTTCCTTCTGCCTCTTATTTTACAGATGATGAAACTGAGGCAAACAGGTAAAGGGCCTTACCCAGGGTCATATAGCTAGTAAATGTCTGAAGCTGTATTAGAATTTGGGTCTTCTGACTCCAGGTCTGGTGCTCTATTCACTGTACCACATAGCTACCCCATGAAAGCAATTATTATAATTGTTCTCTGGCCCCATAGGCTGTACCCATAGCCCTGGCCAATGATCTTAAAAGTACATGGAAATGGCAAAAGGAGGACCAGCTCAGAGTGCAAAACCATCCCCACTAGCGAAAATGACAGTTGCATCTTGCATTTTTTTTATCTATAGTGTCAAACAAAGAGCTTTGTACACAGTAAGCTCCTAAAGAAATGTTTGTTTAATTGAATTCCTTAAACAAGATGAAAAGGTATATGAAAGAAAGCTTTTGGTCCCAACCACTGTGTCACATTTTATTTTGTCCTTTAGAGAGAAATGTTCTCTTTCTCTATGATATAAGATTGCCCCTTTATACACTAATATTCTGTGATTCTAGGACTTGGCATAAACTCTTAAGGCATATCTGCTAGGGTAGGTGCCACCCAACATTAACAGGCACATTTATCTGGCATGTGCTGAATTGTAAGAAACCCCAGATTTCCATTGCCAGAAGCCTGGCAGAGTTCAGTACCAGGTCTGTGCTGTGGTGGAATTTAGAAGCTTCAGAGAGGGGGTGGGGAACTTGTAGACACATGTGACCCTATAGATCCTCACGTGCAGCCCTTTGACTGAATCCCCATTTCACTGAACAAACCCCCTTAATAAAATGATTTGTTCTGTAAGATTTGGACTCAGTCAAAAGGCTGCACCCAAGGACCTAGAAAGCCAAATGTGGCCTTGAGGCTGCAGGTTCTCCACCCTTGGTTCAGGCTAAGCCCAATAAATACTGTGGAATTCTTTTCTATTCCAAGTAGTTCCAATATACAGAGTGGCTAACAGTCTCCTGCATGTAGACTGCATTTTACAGTTTCCTAAGTACTTTCATATCCATTACTTTATCTGATTTCTACAATAATGCTCGAGAAAAGCTAAGCAGAGATTATTGCTTTCATTTTATAGGTGAAGAGCTTCTGACCTCAGTGGACAGGATAGGGCTAGGAATAGAACCCAGGCCTTGTCTGCTTTCTGAATGGAATGTAGTGCAACAGAGGAAAACAAACAGTTTTGGAGCCCCAGGCAAGCTTTACTAAGTGTACCCACAATTCATAATAAACCAATTCATAGGAGACTTCTTATGTTTCTTTGGATCTGTCATATTTGGCATTTCTTATGATGCAATAATATTCCATTATATTCATATATCATAATTTGCTCAGTCATTTTCCAGTCAAGTTCCCATTTCCCAGTTGATGGGTATTAATTTTGTTTCTAGTTCTTTGTTACAATAAAAGGCACTGCTAAAAATAGGCTCTATGTTATAGTTTCCCAAATTCTATCATCTCCACAACAATATGTTGCATTGTGAACTGAGATGCATTTCTTTTGACAAGTCAGGCCAGGAGCTGAGCTCCTCTTCTTGTTAAGGGCTGCCATCTTCTCCTCCAACAAGTAGCTAACTGCAAGGTACCGCCTATAGTGTATCTGGCCCCAACAGAGGGACCCAGGACCTCCTAACTTCTTCAGTAAGGTTGCCACCATAGCTGGGAATGCCTCATCTCTGCACCACTGTTGGGTCAGCCACACTCCAAACCAAGAAACACAACTGAGAAGAGATACCCGGAGACCCAGACTCAAGGTAGCCTAGCTGAGCCCTTGCTCTATTTGCCATGATCCAGTGGTGGTCATTTCTGTCATGTGATTCTCTCCTGCTCTTCAAAGGAAAGTGGGAGTGGGAGAAGTTACTCGTCACAAGTTATAGAATATGGAAAAAAGGGAGAGACAGAAAGATAGAGATAGAGACACACCCAGAGACAATGACAGAAACAGAGAAAGGGGATTGAGAAAGAAAGAGAGAGAGAAAGAGAGAGAGAGACAGAGACAGAGACAGAGAGACAGACAGAGAGAGATAGAGACAAAGACAGAGACAGAGACAAAGACAGAGACAGACAGAAACAGAGAGAAAGACACATACACACAGAGACAGAAAGAGACACACAAAGAGACAATGATAGAAATAAAGAAGGGGGAGGGAAGTGAGAGAGACAGAGAGAAACAGAGCTAGAGACACAGAGAGAGACAATGACAGAGACAGAGGGAGGGAGGAGAGAGAGAAAGAGTACAGAAGCTGAGTTGTCTCTCTTTTTAAACATTGCCCTCCTACTTTGAGGCTCATGTGTGGGAGGACCAAGGGGCCTCCCCTGAGTTCGATGCATCATTCCCAGGCACCAAGTCTTTCAGAGCTGAGCATGTATTTCCCCAGAAGTGTCAGCAGAAATCATGCTTTTTACCCCTGTTGCACATTCAGAAACCTCTCCCCTTTTCCTTGTCCTTGGGGTAGGTAAAAGAAGTCCAATTTCTCATAAATCCTCTTTCTTGTTCTTTGCATAGCAAAATGATCATGTTAGTTGTTAATTTAATAATATGGTGATGACAATCATGAAAACAATTAAATGTATGTTGAACTTAATTTTTAGAGAAAAGTTCAGTTGCAGTGGGGCTAGACCCTGGGACAGGCAGTTGTTCCCGGTGGGTGGCCATCTCAGAACATTAGGTAGTGGCTGCTGGGATGCTCCATCCAGAAGCAGAGAAGGGTGGGGGAGCCCTTGATGTGAGACCTGGCTGGGCTGTTCTGGGAAGCAAGGAGGAAGCACATCTTCTGGTGACTTCCTATCTTAGCTATTCCTCCTAAGTAGGCATAAAATTCAGCTATTTGTGCATTGCTCAAAGAATGTAATTGCAGTCAGCAGTGTCTAAATTTAAATGTCCTGGGGCAAAATGTTGCCACTGTTATAAACCTGTTCTTTGAAATGGTGTCAAAAGAAGTGAGTTCAAATTCTGGCTGAGCTTTGGCAATTCTTGGAATGTCTCTGAGTCCCTCAATTTCCTAAGCTAAGAAATGAGGATTATCACACTTGCCCTACCTACCACATAGGACTGGGAATGGTGGAGTGGGAAGGGTGTTATGTTTTGGAAACCTTAGGGCATTATAAAATTATGAACTATTCTTCTGATTGATAGTCAAAAGTGTCTTTCCCTTATACCAGATTGCCTTAAGCTGATGATTCTAGGCAGTTCAATGGCCCATGCAGTTTCAAAGGCATTTGGCTGCTTCTCTCAGGGAAATAAAGTGCCTCAGGCTTGCTTTCATCTCAGTGTTTATTAATGTTCAAGGCCCAGTGTTAGGTTCTGGGATTGTGGAGAGAAAAATAAGACTCCCCCTCAATTCCTCCCTCTCCCCAACTTGTACTCTACTAGTTAATACAATCTGTACACCCATGGATAAGTGGAAGGTAATTTGAGGAGGGAGTGAGCTGAGACAGTGGGAAGCTGGTGGAAAGACTCCCAGAGGGGATTGTCACCTGAACCCAACCTTGGAGGAAGATAAGGATTTAGATAATTTGGAAAAGAGAAGCCATAGGGGGAACAGACTATCTGTCTTCTAGCTTTCCTGATCCCCTTTAATTCTAGTGCCTTCCCATTATTATTTACAATTTCTCCTGCTTGTTTGTGCATAGTTGTTTGCATATTGTCTCCCCCCATCATTGAACAGTGCTTATCCCCAGAGCTAAGCACAGTGCTTGGCATATAGTAGGCATTTAATAAATGTTTATTGACTGGTAGACTATATTCAAGGGCTATTCCATGGAAAAGATATTAGACTTACTCTGTTTGACCCAGAGAGTAGAACGAAGGTCAATGGGTGGCAAGGTGAAAAGAACCTGAAGGAAGGAATAGCATCCTGACCATTAAGCTTAGCACAGTACCTGGCATGCAGTAGGTACTTAATAAATGCTCATTGGTTGAGTGATTGATATTGATTGATTAAAGGTATCTCAAAGTGAAGTGGTCTGGGCAGCCTTGAGAGGGAGTGAGTTCTCTCTTATTGGAGGTCTTCAGGGAAAGGTTCCACATTGTAGACAGGATTCTTTTTTTTTTTTTGGCTTTTTGGAGGGGGAAGGTAGGGAAATTGGGGTTGACTTGCCCAAGGTCACGCAGCTAGTTTTTGTGTTAAGTGTCTGAGGTCGGATTTGAGCTCAGGTCCTCCTCACTCTAGGGCCAATGCTCTATTCACTGCACCATCTAGCCTCCCCTATAGACAAGATTCTTGTTGAGTTATAAGTTGGGCTAGATGAACATGGAAATCATGTCCAACTCTGAAATTCTGTGAAGTGTAATAATGCTCTTTCCCTGGGGGAAGCAGTGATGTATTTTTGCATCTGTTTTATCTTCCAAATTGCTGATCTTCAGACCAGGAAGAACAGAACAAAGTTGCTGATCTATGTTAACATGAGGAACAGTTAAAGTGTTTCTGCAAGGCAGGAAGATCTGGGTTCAAGTAGAAGTTCTGGCTGTATGACCTTGGACAAGTCACCTAACTTTTCAGTGCTCTTGACACTTGCCCACTCAAAGAACATAAGTTGCAGAAATGTTGCCAACTTACATTTAGTAACAGCATTTTCCTCACCTGGGAGTAATATAAACCAATGAAATCACTTCAGTTTGGTTTCCATTCTTTGTTGTCAATTGGCAGATGGGGGAGGAGGGTCAATGGTGGTAAGAGGGCCAGAGAAGAAAAAGCCCAAAGGACAAGAGAATTCTAGCTTAGAGGAAAGGATACTTAAGTGGGAATGTGATTGTTGTCTTCAAATATTGGCGGGATTGTTGTTTGGAAATGAACTTTTCCTGCCCAAAGTGAGCAGATCCAGGAGTGTTGGGTGGAATCTGTGAAGGTAGGTGGAGGCTCAGTGGATTAGGGTTGTCTTAAGTAAAGGTAGTGCCTTCAGTGGAAGTCTTCAAGCAGACACAGAAAGACAATTTTTCAGGGTACTTTGTAGATGGGATTTGTATTCTAGATTAGATCAGGACTTCTTAAACTTTTTTCCACTGGGGATCCCTTTTCACATGGCCTGAGGGCATGCTCAGTGCAAAGTGTGCATACTTTGTGTTCAGAATGAAGGCTTCAGGGAAGTTGCATGATACAACACAGGCAATCACCGCCAGAAACACCTTGGATTCATTATGCATTTGATTTTTAATTAATTTTTTTGTCCTTGGACATTCAGAAACCTTTTACTGTTGCCAAATTTTTTGAGGGTCCTTACTCACAGTTTAAGAAACACTGGATTAAGGACCTCTGAAATTCCCTTACACGTAGATATTATGATTCCAAATAATATGTAATGCTGTTGTTGTTCTTGTTCAGTAGTTTCAGTCCTGTCTGACTCTTCTCTTCATGATCCCATTTGGGGTTTTCTTAACATTTTTTTGGAGTGGGGAGGGCAGGGCAATTGGGGTTAAGTGACTTGCCCAAGATCACACAGCTAGTAAGTGTTAAGTGTCTGAGGCCAGGTTTGAACTCAGGTTCTCCTGACTCCAGGGCCAGTGTTCTATTCACTATGCCACCTAGTCGCCTCCATTTGGGGTTTTCTTGGCAGAGATATGGAGTGGTTTGCTATTTCCTTCTCCAGCTCATTTTGCAGATAAGGAAACTGAGGTAAACAGGGTTAGGTGACTTGCCCAGGGTCACACAGCTACTAAGTGTCTAAAGTGGAATTTGAACTTAGGAAGATGAGTCTTCCTGATTTCAGGCCCAGCACTTTATCCACTGAGCTGCCCTAATAAGCTGCCCCATAATAAGCTGCCCTTATTATGATACCTAATAACTTGCATTCATATAGCACTTTTAAGGTTTGCAAAACACTTTACGTATAACTCATTTGGTCCTCACAGCAGCCCTAAGAAGCAGGTGCTGTTATTCTCATCTTACAAGTGAGGAAATTGAGGTACCCAGAAGTTAAGTGACTTGCCCAGGCTCACACAGCTTCGAAGTGTCTGAGGTGAAATCTGCACTCAGATTTTCCTGACTCCAGGCCCAGTGCTCTATCCATCCTGCTTCCTCATTCATCTTGGTTTTTCATCTCAAGTTCTTATTCATCAGAGGTTATTCTTCGGCACCTCCCATGTGTATGACCAGATGTTAGGTCTTTGAAGGATCTTTTCAGGTAAAGGACATCCTAAGGGGCATAGGTCAAGGAGGGATGATAAGACCCAGACCTATGAAAAGGTACCTGATGACACCAAGCTATCAACACTGAGTACCAAACGAACCGTATAGAAACTGAGGGCAAACTGGGACAGTCAGGCATGGCTGCATGGATTATGTGAGGCTTGAGCTGGGCCTTGAATTATGGAAATCTTAGGATAGGTAGAAGGAAAGGAAAAGGGCATTCAGGTCTAGGGAAAAAATGTATGCACAGATGGAGAGGAAGGAAAGCAGAATAGATGTTCAGGTTATGCCAAAAAGACTGACTTGGCTGAATCGGAGGCTGTGTAGAGAATTGTAAAGGTGAAAAGCCTACAAGAGTAGGTGGGGACAGATGTGGAGAGCACTGAATGTTGGAGTAAGGAATCATCCTGTAGGCAAAGGGAAGCCTTTGAAGCTTTTTGAGCTGGGAAAATAAAGGCATGCTATTTGTTCCAGACAGCACTGAGGGCATCATGGGAGATTGTAGAAGGTCCTTCTAGTTCTTCTGAAGAGTTCATGTCACTATTAATCACCCCTTCCTATTTCAACTTCCTGCCTCATGCCACCTTCCTTCTCCCTTCAGCATCGAGGTGTCACAGTGGATAGAGTGCAGCATTTAGAGTCAGGAAGACCTGAGTTCAAATTCAGCCTCAGACACTTATCAGTTGCATGACTCTGGCCAAGTCATTTCACCTCTATTTTTTAAAAAAAGCAAATTTATTTATTTTTGTTACATTTTAAGTTCTGAATTGTCTCCCTCCCTCCCCATCCTACACCACATAAGGCCATCATTTGACACAGATTTATCAATATATGATTGGAACCATCTCCAGTTGTCCTGATTTATACCTTGCCACTGGACTCAGATGGCTCTGGAGGAGAAAGTGAGACTGGTGACCTTGCCCAGCCCTCCCTCACTTAAATCCATTTCGCCTGCAAGTCAAGACATCCCCTTCCTGATGCCATGATCCTCTTCAAGAATGAAAGACAAGCAACAACAAAAACAATATATGTAAAGCCATACTGCATGTACTTCTATTTATTTGCCTCAATTTCCTCATCTATAAAATGGGGATAATAATAGCACCTACCTCCCAGGGCTGTTGTGAGGCTCAAATGATGTAATGGTGGAGGGCTCAGCACACAGCAAGCATTTTCTAAAGGCTTTTTTCCTTTTAATTTCTTCCTTTCCTGTTCGTTCCCTTCTAATTACTTCAAATGGCACCAGCAGTGAAGATTGCTACCCACCTCCTGACAGAGAAAAGATCGAGTGACATCACAGAATGAGATTTTATTTTTGGACGTGGCCAATATGGGAACGGATTTTGCTTAACTATGCATATCTGTTACAAGTATGTTCTTTTTCTTTCTTAGTAGGAGGAGAGGTGGGAGGGAGAGAAAATAAATACATTTTAAATAAAAATAAATAACAAATAAAAAACAATAAAAAACCCAAAGGGGAAAGAGGACCAATTGAGGTAGAAGGAAGTTTAGATTAGGCAGCAGAGACTGATAGAACTGGAAAGACCTGAGAGGGTCTCCAGACCACTTTTCCCTCCACCCTCTCCCCCTTCTCTATGGCATATGCCCTGACAGGTGGTCATAGAGCCTTTGCTTTGAATGTCTTCAGTGATATTCAAATTCATTGTCTCTGGAGGCAGTCTATTCTATTGTTGGACTGCTCCAGTAATCATTTCTTCCTTACATTGTGACAAAATATGGCTCCCTGTTAAAGTCTTCCCCAATAGTCCTAGAGTCATTTAGGATAATTCTAATGCCTCTGTAACATGAGTGTGAATGTCATAAACATGTAAAATCACTTATCATGTTCCTCTTAAGTCTTCTTAGTTCCATCACAAAGATCTTCGATTCCTTCATCTAATTCTTAGGCGGCATGGTTTCCAGTACCATTGCCATTTTGGTTTCTCTGATTGGCTGAGCTCTGATCAGCCAATGTACTTCTTAAGATGTGGTGCCTCGAACTGGAAATGATGCTCCAGATGTAGCCTGACCAGCCCCAGGGTACAGTGGGACTATCTCCTCACTCAACTGGGTGCAGAGGCCATAAGTGAGCCCCATAAAGATAAAACGTAGGGGAACCATTGTTGTTCAGTCATGTCCAACTCTTTGTCACCCCAGTTGGGATTTTCTTTGTAAAAAATACTGATAATGCAATGGAGATGGAGTCAGGAAGATCCTGAGTTCAAATCCTGACTCAGACAATAGTTGTATGATCTGGTACATCTCAACCTCACTCAGACTCAGTTTCCTCGTCTGTAAAGTGGGGATAACAATAGCACCTACCACATGTGCTTGTGAAGATCAAATGAGACAACATACATAAAGCACTTTGTAAACCTAAAAGTGGTATAGAATTACTAATTATTATTAGTTAGGTTTGATAAGGGAAGACCTAGGGCTTGAAGGGGAAGCAGTTATATTTAAGCATAGGGAAGAGAGGGAGATATCTGTCTTTCAATATGTGAAGGCTTGTCACTAGGAAGAAGGATTTGATTCATTCTGTTTGGTCTCAGAGGGTAGAATTGGGAGAATGAGTGGGTGGAAGCTGCAGAAAGTCAGAAAAACTTGGAGGTAAGAGAAACCTTCCTAAGGACCTATATAAAAGTATAATGGGCTTCCAAATGACATGGTGCTGTTATGACTCTACGACCCTTGAGGGCTTTCATTATCTCAGTTTGGGTTTTGTATCCCCAGCACTTAACAGCATCTAAAATGTGGAATTTAGTAAGTTCATTGATCGATTGTTGGCAGATTCTTCTTTATTAGAATAATCTGCACATGGAGGCCAGAAAGAATAGAAACTCAGAATTTCTGAGTTGGGAGGGACCTTAGAAACCATCTCTTCCCATCCAAACCTGAACCTGAGGTATTTTCTCCTCAATAAATCTAAGTGGTCATCCACCCATTTCCTGAAAACCTTAAGGGAAAGGTGGGGATGAGGGGGCTTAATACTTCTTAAGGACATACATTATACTTGGATTGAGTTCTAGTTGTTCAGAAGTTTGTACTCATGTCAAGCCTAAGGCTGTTTCTGTGCAGTCACCACCCATTGCTCTTCCATCAGCCCTGTGGGGCCATGCAGAAGACATTTATTTCTTCTTCCATCATTCAGATTTTCAGAGACATCATAGAAGGGATTTCTGTTTAGAGAAGCACAAGGCTAGATGACCTCAGCAGTTACTTTCAGCCTGAGAGTTGGAAATTTTTTGAACAAAGTTCTCTTGCTGATAAATTCATTGCTAATTCCATTGATAGAGTGTTGGGCCTGGAGTCAGGAAGACCTGAGTTCAAATTTGACCTTTGATATTTACCAGCTGTGTGACCTTGGGCAAGTCACTTAACCCCATTTGTGTCAGTTTCCTTATCTGTAAAAGGAGTTGGAGAAGGAAATAGCAAATCATTCCAGTACCTTTGCCAAGAAAACCCCAAATGGGGTCACAAAGAGTTGGACACAGCTGAAAAATGAGTAAACATAACAAAATTCTATTATATCACAAAACTTCTTGTGCTTTTGTATCCAAGAACTTCCAGGATGTGGGGTGATAATACTTTTTCCCTCTCTACCCCATACCCTTCACCCTGTAATGACAGATTGGTCATGAGAGAATGATATAACCCTGATCAGGGCTGAACTATACTATAAAGTGCAGGAAAATGGCTCTTGATTCCCTCCCAACTCCCAGCCTGTGTCTTTCCCATCCAGAAGCCCACCTTTCCAAAGCTCTCACCCTTAAGTATCCAGAGCAACTCTCCCCACTTCTCCAAAATACCCTTTGTCTTCTTGGTCTTCTTTTCCCAGCATTCTTTATTTCTTTTCTCTTCCCTCCCTTACTCCTCCCCTCCAATTAAAAAATTCAACTCCCCCAGAGCCCCACTTTCAGATACTTTCCAGTAAAACCACTGAAGACCTTGGTTCTAGACCTGGTTCTGTCCTTAACTTGAACATGTGACCTTGGACACATGACTTCAGACAAGTCACTTGCCCTCACTGAATCTTGGTTGGGCTCAGACTCAATGATATCTAAATTCCCTTCAGGATACTATATACTCTGGGCCACTAGGTGGCTTGGTGGAAAGAGTGCTAAACACAAAATTCAGAAGAATTTAATAAATCTTCTGGGTAGCTAACACATGTAGTGCTTATTTGTAAAATGGGGACAATGTGATAAAAGGGGTGAGGGGTACAGGGTGAAGAGGGAAGAAGTATCATCACCCCACATCCTTGGAGTTCTTACATATAAGAGTATGAGAAATATTGTGAAATAACAGAATTTTGATATAGTCATTTTTTAGCTGCACCCAACGCTTCGTGACCCTGTTTTGGGTTTTCTTAACAAAGAGACAGGAGTGATTTGCCATTTCCTTTTCCAACTCATTTTACAGATGAGGAAACTGAGGCAAAGGTTAAGTGACTTGCCCAGGGTCACACACCTGGTAAATACCAGTGGCCAAATTTGAACTTAGGTCTCCCTGACTCCTATTTTTCAGGGTTGTTGAGAGGATCACGTGAAATAATATTTATAAAACACATAGTGCAGTGCCTGGAACACAATCATTCAGTCATGCCCAACTCTTTGTGACCCCTTGGGGTTTTCTTGACCATGATACTGAAATGGTTTGCCATTTCCTTCTCCAGCAGATTGAGGCAAACAGAGGTTAAGTCACTTGCCCAGGGTCACTTAGCTAGTGAATGTCTGAAGTCATATTTGAAGTTAGGTCTTTCTGACTCCAGGCACAGTGCTCTATCCCCTGGGCCACCTAGCTGCCTCCAAGAAAAACATAGTAAGTACTATATAAATGCTAGCTATAATAGCTATGATTAATCACCTTCCAGGATTGTTATTGGGATCAAATGAGAGAATGTATCTAAAAGGAATGGATATACCATAAAACATATGTAAATGTAAGAGATTATTCAAGTGATCTTGCAAACTAATTCATATTAAGATATTCATGAGCAGTGGTAGCTTAATGTGTTGCCCCTCCCAGGACTAAGATGCCCTTTAAAAGAAGGCTGGAGAGCCGGCAATGACTTTATCCAAAGGAATGGATGTCTGCTTGTGGAAATTTGAACTCTGTGTCTGGCATGTCAGGGAGAGGTTTATAATAATAACAACTTATATTTGTGTAATCATTTAAGGCTTCTAAAGTAATTTCCTGAAAATAACTCTGTGAAGTATTTAGTAAGTGGAATGGTGGATATAACTCTGGACCTGGAATCAGGAAGACCAGAGATCAAATTCAAATTTGGTCTCAGATACTTCCTAGCTGTGTGACTTTGGGCATGCCGCTTTGCCTCTATTTGCCTCAGTTTCCTCATCTGCAAAATGGGGATGATACTAACACCTACCTCCCAGGATTGTTGTGAGGATCAAATGAGATGATTGCACTGTACCTGGCACATAGTAAATGCTCTATAAATGTTAACTATTATTAGATGCATTGTTATTCCCACTTTACAGATGAGGAAATTGAGATTCAGAGAAGTGCCTTCTTGTCCAAGGTCATCTATTTAGTAGGAAAGTGGCACTGCCTGGATTTGTTTCCTGACTCAGTCTAGTGGTACCCATCAAATTTCTGAGCAGAAGGCCTTTCCAAATGCCCTGCAATCACACTGTCTTGGCAGCAATCTCTTCCACTCAAGAGGAGGAAGGCTGACTCTGATTCTCAGAATAGACCTTGGATGGACGGAAGGAAGGAAACAACAACCATAAATAACAACTCACATTTATATAGCACTTCAAGGTCGGCAAACCTCTTTCCATGCATGACCTCATTTCCTTTTCATAACCACCTTGTGGGGCAGGTGGTGTTATTATTATAATGCCACTTTACAGATGAAGAAATTGAGACTAAGAGAGGTTTCATGACTTGCCCAGGTTCATGTCCTTTGTAAGTGTCTGAAGCAGGTCTTTCTGTCTCTAAGCCCAGTGCTCTATCCATTACGCTACTGGCATGAGTGGACCTTACCCTGTTGGTTGGGATTCTCCCTCTTCCAACATTTTGTGCCTGTCCAATGGACTGAGTGATGATAAGCTGTTTAGCAGGCCCAACAAGGTTCGTGCCTTGAGAGAGCCTGATCACATCCACCAGAATTCATCCTTCCAGAGGCTTGTTTCATCAAGGCTTTTGTCAGGCAGTGAGTGGTTTCAGGCTAATGCATCCCTCTGGCTCCTGACATCCAATTTTGATAAGTACGATCAATGCTCAGAGTCCTTCAGGGATCAATTAATGGAAGCCCATTGCCTCATCTAAGTCTTGTCAAAGACAGATATTTCACCTACAGACAAGGCAAAGGGGAAAGAATGAGCCACCCAAGGGGAATGGAGGCAAAGATAATCCTTGCCCTCCCCCTTGACCTTTATCCCTCATGAATGAGGGTCAGGAAACAAGAAACAGGAGTGGGCAGCTGGCATCTGAACTCTGCTTTTAGGCAGCTTCATCTGCCTTCAATGGTCAGTGGCTCCACAAACATCTACTACGAACTAATCCTGTTCCTGACCTACCTTGTGCCAGATGTTGTGGAAGATACACCCAAAGGTATGTTGTTGTTTTCGTCATATCTGACTCTTCATGAACCCACATGCAATATTGTCTATGGGGTTTTTTTTGGCAAAGACTTAGAAGTGGTCTGCCATTTCTTCCTCCAGTGGATTAAAGCAAACAGAGGTTGAATCACCTAGCTAGTAGGTGTCTGATGCCAGATTTGAACTCAGGACTTACTAACTCCAGACCCAGTGTCCTATCCTAGGCCTGCATAACATGGTCTGTGGGTTGCTATAGCCCACCAAAGGATTTCAGGTGGCCCACCATTACATAGACTTTCCTGTTTGTCACACGACCTGTGGCAACCAATCATCATTACCTTTATTTGGAAAGTGAGATGCTAAAAACCTATCTGTTACCTGAAGAAGTTTAGCCTATTTCAATTTTGACTTCTACCTAATGCCAGGTTGTGCAAGTCTGCCCTATCCGCTGAGTTATCTAACTGCCTAGTAATTGCTTTTTCTCCAATGCTGTGAGGTTCTCTTATCTGGGAAATCATGGGATCACAGATTTAGAGTCCGGAAGTCTCCCTTAGGTCGTAGATAGCAAAGCTGGGATTTTAATTTAGGTCTTCTAACTCTAAATTCAATGCTATTTTCCACTGTGGAGTATTATCTTTTCCTAGATAGACTCCCCTTTTTTGCCATTTGGGACACTATATTTTTCCTGACTCTTCTCTGTCACCAGCCCCTCTCCATTCTCCTTTGCTATATCACCACCATCTATGTTCCACTTTTAAGCTTGGGTGTTTCCCAAAGTTCTGTTCTGGGATCTCTTCTTCGTGATTTCAATCACTCCCATTGGTTCAATGATGATCACTGGAAATGAATCCCAGATTCATATACTAGGCTAAATTCTTTCTGCTGAGTTCCAGTACCCCATTTCTAGTTGTGGTCACTCATCAATATCTGAATGGCCCATAGGCATCTGAAAATGTAACGCATCCAAAATAGAAGCCATTATCTTTCCTCTTGAAACTTTACTTTCTTAAGTCTATTGAGGGCAGTTAGATAGACCACAAGCATTTTTTTAGGCACGTACTATATGCCAGGCACTGTGCTAAGCACTGAGAATACAAAGAAAGGCAAAATCAATTCCTATACCAAAGAAGCTTGTGGTCTAATGGGGAGACAATATGCAACCAACTATGTGTATATGAGAAATATACCAGATGAATTGGAGATAATCAAGAAAGGCATTAGCATTAAGAGGGATAAGGTTCTTGTGCAACCATTCTTTCAGTCCCCAGGTTCTCAATTTGAAATGATCCTTAACTTTCCTGATCTTGACTGACCATGTCCAGTCATTTGCTAAGCTTTCTTGACTCTCCCTCCACAATGTATTTCACAACTACCATTTTCTCTTTGCTCATACAGCCATCACCCATGAGACCCTCATCACCTCTCACTGAGACTAATGTAGTATCCTCTAAAGTCTCCTTGCCTCCAGTCTCTCTCCCATCCCATCCATCTTCCACAAAGACAGCGCTATAACTAGGGAAGGGCAATCCAGGCTTTGCCCCAGGGCACTGAATTTAAAGTTTCAAATATACACTTGTGGACTTTTGGAAGACTCAGACCAACAGAGCTTAGCACCTACTTATTAACTATTAATACCTACCATTTATCAGGCACCATGCTAGGCAATGTGAATTTCAAAGAATGAAATAATCCCTACTCACAATGAGTTTATTCTGATGGAGGAAATGGGGGAGTAAACAATATATCTGACATAATATTTTTTTCACTTTAACCATTATTCATTTTATTGTTCATTGCAGAAAAACAAGACATTTAAGTAAAATAGTCCAGAAAAGGATACTATGATTTACAGTTCAAGTGTAAAGTTTCACCATAATTTTCCATTGTTTTGCCAGTGTACACTACATCACTGATCAATCCATAATTACACTGAGGGTGGAATAACACAGCATGGTGGTCTTCATAAATATTTCTTGTGTTTAGTTTTGCTTTTTCACATTCAACATAATAATGTTTGACAATCGTTAAAAATATATAATTCTATTATTTCTTACATAAAGCAAATACAAAGCAATGAAACACAAATTAAACATAAATTTAACATTTATGAAAAAGAGCAACTTTTATACTGAATAGACATTCTGGAAAAAACTAGCAATTAATTGTACATATTTGTCACTCTTCATTCTGTCCACAAAAAGGACACTATAAAAGAAGATGACGACAGCAGACAAGATAGTGCTTCTCTTTTTAACAAGGTACAAACTTCAGAATGAATGAAATCACAACTGACTTTATCCCTATGACTTAAGCCAAGTGTCTCAGGTAAGAAATAAATTTCCTTTCTAATTGTCATGATCATCTAAATTTTCATTTAATACTGTCTGTGAATTTCCATTTATACATATAAGAATCAAAATGTCCAAAATGCAAATTTTCACATCACGAAACACAACCTAATATTTTAAATCACAATTCTGCTGTTGTGTTTAACCTATTGGTTCCTTAGATAATTTCATAAACATTTATTACAAACAGAGAATGTACCTCCTATGGATCAAGTGAGACTTTATTAAGATGGTATGTTGTCTCATTGGCTAAACAACCTCCTGTCCCACATATCCTTCTTCCATTTTTGACAATGACAACATCTGTTCCCATGTGCTGGGTGTCCAGCTGCACTGCTGGTATCTCCTTCAGCGGGATGTGTCCGGTCCCAGTGTTGCCGCAGCAAAGCAAGCAGCAGAAGACCGAAGCCGCCATCGTGCTGGGGCTGCCTCTGTAGGGGGCCGGGGCCGGGGCCACTGCATGGGCCACCGTCCAGGCGCAGGAGCAGGTTCAACCTCAGGCACTAGCCTTGACATGATATTAATAAATGTGAATATATACAAAGTAGTCAAATACAGAGTTGTTTGGGAGGATTTGCCCTAGCACGTGGGATAAATAAGGAGGGCTTCATGGTGCCTATGCTGTATCTTAAAGGGAGAGGGGGACTTAATGGGGTGGCAAATATTGAGGCAGTACATTGCAGGCATTGGGGTCAGTCACTACACTGATCCGTGTGACACAGAGATAGAATAAGGAATGAAGGGCAGAGAGAGGGTCATTTTGGCTGGGGTGAAGACTGTAGAAGGAGAAGAAATGTTGAATGAAGCTAGAAGGACAGGTTGGGGCAAAGTTATGGAGGGCTTCAAAAGCTTAATAGTATTTTTTTTCACTAGAGGAAACAGGAAACCACTGGAGTTGGTTGAATTAGTTAGTCTCAAGGTCAGCTCTGCAATTAGGGGAAATTCCTTTGACTGCAGTGAGTACAATGGACTGGAGAGGCAAGAGACAGGTCAGGGAGACCAGTTAGGGAACTGTTGTAATAATTAAGGTGAGAGAAGATGAGGGCAAAGACTACTAAATATAGGAATGGAGTAAGTTACTTTCCCACCCTGGTCAGTTCCAGGATTGCTGAATTCTCCCTACGTGATGGACCCATCTCCCCTCTCAACTGAGGATGTACTTTGTACTGTTTGTCCCAGGCACAAAATTTGTGGTATATTTCCCAGGTGCATTCCCATGTACAATTTTCCACATAACTTTGATCTTCCTAAAATACTAGTCTAAGTGGGTCACTCTTCTGCTCAAACACCTTCACTGTCCCTATTGCCTACAGGTTTAAATATCAATCCTGCAGCCTAGCATTTAAAGTCCTTTTCAATTTGTCTCCCACCTCGCTTTCCTAACATCCCATTTTATTCCACTTCGTGTTCTGGCCAAATTGAAATTGCCCTCTGAATTTGGCATTCCATAATATGGTGTAGTGAAAGAACTCTGGATTTGTAGTCTGAAGACCTCAATTTAGATTTCTGGTCTACTTATTATCTGTGTGACATCAGCTAAGTCATTAAATCTCTCTGGGCTTCAATTTCCTAAGAGAGTGTATGTTCTGAGATCTACAAAGGAATTTGTAAACTTTGAGGTGTTAGATGTGTGATTATAATGCTTCTGACTGTACCTTCAAACTTTTCCTGATACCAGGCATCAGTTCTGCTCTGCACTGCCAATATAGTGCTTTCTCCCTACCCCCTTCGTCCTTTACAGCTGTCTTTTATATGTTGTCTTCTCCCCTTGTGGGGTAGGGACTGCCTTTCTGTTTATATGTATATTCTTGGTGCTTAACAGAGCCTGTCATATATTAAGTATTTAGTAAATGCTAGTTGTCTCAACTCACCTGCATCCCCTTAGGAAAAGCCCGGAATCCCATGCTATCGTCAGACCTACTAAAGAAAGCTCTGTCCTCCAGACATTAAAAAATCATTTTTTGGGAAGATAATTTATATGCTCAAGAAATCATTTAAGGACAAAGAAATTATTATGATAGAAATCAGGAAAAGATGAAACCACCTCACGCAGGGCAGACTCAGGGCAGAAAGTGTTCAAAGGAGAAAATGCCAGGATTACTTTGAAGGAAGCTTCTCTCTGGTAATGATTTTTTTTAAAGTCTCTGTTCTGTCCCTGTGGTTTCTCCATCTCTGTAAATTCTATCTTTAGATGTGACTCTGTAAAAGGGCAGACAGAAGGGGTTTCTGAGGGCCCTTGGCTGCTCCAGGAGACATGCAATCCTTCCCATTAACCCTTAACCAGAAGAGAGCTTAGAGAACATCTTGCCAACCTCTTCATTGCTCACATGGGAAAACCAGAGGGTCAGAGAGGTAAGAATGAGTTTCCCAAGGATGTTCCTGTTAGTGACAGAAAGAGCTGAACTCAGATCTTTTTTCACTTTAGAACCTGTAGGTACTTGCTAAGTATAGGTAAACATGAATCAAGCCTAGTTAAATTGAGAAGTCTAACTGGCAGTCTTACTTCGAGCAAGTTTATTGCCCTCTCTGGGCAAGGGTAAAATAGTGTGGAGGCCAAGGAGGACTGAACTAGAATATCAACAAAGTCCTTTCTATTTCTAATTCAATTTGATTCTATATCAAGTGCTAACTTGAAGTACACTATCCTGAATTCTAGATGAATGCAAAATTTAGGTAAGACAAGGTTTCTGGACCCCATGGAACACACACACACGTGTGTGTGTGTGTGTGTGTGTGTGTGTGTGTGCTCATTCTATTAGTAGCTCTGTTGCATTTTGATTCCAGGGACACCAAGTTCTTCCCTCTTTTCTTCCCCCAGGATAAGCTGATTACCTGAAATCTTATCACCATATGGGATGACAGTTTTTAATATTCAACACCTTCTCAATTCACCCACAATTGCTGCTCCAATCTGACTGGAGGGCTGGAAGGTGGAGCACTGAACTCCTTCCAAGGTCTTACTTTATAGAAAGCTCACAAACTTCCAAGTAACTATTTTTTCATCAGCAAGTTTGCTTGGCTTCGACTCCATTAAACAACATGCTTTCATGCCTCCATGCTCCCTAGTCAAGTGCCTCTTGTAAGCCACCCCCACCCTCACTTTTCTGTTTCCTTTTGTGCAGGATCTTCCCACATTAGATTGTAAACTCCTTAAGGGCAGGGATTGTCTCTTTTTCACATTTGTATCCCCAATATGCATAGTGCCTAGTACATAGTAGGGTACTTCATAAAAGCTTATTCAGTTGGGTTATTGAATTATGTGGCACTTGAGGTCAGAAGATCTGAATTTAAATACCAGTGCCACTATTTATTAGCTTAATTACTAAGGAGGTAATGAATTTTGAAAAAAAAAACTTTATTATTTTTCCAATGGACAAGAATTCATTTTCTCTCTTTTCCACTCTCCAAAAGAAAATCAACAAGCAAAAAAAAAAAAAAGCAGGAGAAAGAAAAGAAAAACCCACCTAAGAAATATTCTATGATCAAAACAAATTCTCTTCCCAAATGTATCTGAAGTTTATATTTTATTCTGCTCCTTGAGAAAACTTGGTCTTCACTTTTGGCACCATCCTAAATCAGATTTTAGCTTTTGGTACTTAAGTGCTTGGCTAAGAATTTTTCAGCTCAATAAACGTTGAAGTTCACAAAGAGTCAAGCTCTTGTTCAGTCATTTTTCAGTCATATCTGATGCTTTGCAACCCCATTTGGGGTTTTCTTGGAAGAAGAATAGTTTATTATTTCCTTCTCCAGATCATTTTACAGATGAGGAAGCTGAGGCAAACAGGGTAAAGTGACTTGCCTAGGGCCACACAGCTAGTAAGTGTCTGAGGCCAGATTTGAACTTAGGGAGAGGAGTCCTCTTGACTCCCGGGCTAGCACTCTATCCACTGTGCTGCCTAGCTGTCCTGAGTCATAGAGGCAACTGATGGACTCAGTGGATAGTGTACTGAGCCAGGAGTTAAGATCAATCTGAGCTCAAATCAGGCTTCAGACACTACCTGTGTGACCTTGGGCAAGCTTCTTAACCTCTGTTTGCCTCAGTTTCCACCACTGTAAAATGGTGATCATAATAGGATCTACCTCCAAAGGTGGTTGTTGGGATGACATGACATAATATCTGTGAAGTGCTTAACACAGTGCCTTGCCTGGCACATAGTAGGTGCTAAGTCCATGCTAGCTCTTATTATTACTATTATTACAGAGATTTTCAGATCTACCACAGTCAAGGAGTGCTCATACCAATGAATATATAGATTATTGAAATAACTTGATAACTTTAAGGGAAGAAAAAGCACCATGTCAAGCAGGAAGGGGGTAGATTGATGCAAAAAGATTCCTAGACTTGATCCTTGCTTTCAAAAGGTTTACTTTTCTCAAGGGTAGAATGACCTACACAAAGAAATGTTGTTTTTTTTTAATTGAGACTTGTATTAGTGGGTAGTAAGAATGCTGGTCTTTGGATCTGAAGGCCCCAATCAGAATTCAAGCAATGCCATTTATTAGCAATGTGACTGTAGACTTAACTCCTCTAAGGCTTAGTTTCTTCATCTCTATACCGTGGATAATAACACTTCTCTTATAGGTAGTGTTAAAGAAAGGTCTTTTAAAATCTTAATTTGCTATAGGAATAGGTCAGGTCAAGTGTTGTGGTGCATGCCTGTAATCTCAGCTACCTGGGAGGGATGAGGTTAGTGGATCAATTGAGATTGGGAGTTCTGAGATATGATAAGACAGCCTGGTCAGGTGTTTGCATTAAGTCTAGCATCAGTAGAATAAGCCCCAGGAGTGAGGTTTGGGTCAAGGATGAAGGGGAAGAGGATCCCATGTTGACTAAGGAGGGATAAACTGGTCCAAGCCACAAATGAAGCAGGTCCAAACTCCTGTGCTAATGAATAGTAGGAATGGCACTGCTCTTTCATTTAAACAAGGACCAATGACATCAAGGGATGATATCTTGACTTGTATGTGAATTGGATTTAAGTGAGGCAGAGCTGCAAAAGGTCATCAGTTTTAGTCTCTCTTTCATAGTCATCTAAAACCAGTGGCAAGACAAAAATCAGGATGTCTGGTGATGATCTGGGATGCAGTGGATGACCTTGATATCTTCAATGTCTGACCAACCTCTAAGCATTCCATAGCCTGCTTCAGCTATCTTCATGACTATAGGAACAAATTGTTCTCGCCCACACATTCTGCTGGGGGAGTCTTCACATGCTAGGGGTGTCTTCACATGCTAGGGGTATAGACATTGCTCTAACTCACTGATGAGTTACCCTGTCAGTTACCCTCAAGCTGGTTTAACCTGTCTGCTGAGACAGTTTTATTGGGGTGTGTAAGCTATGCATGCTACAGCTTCTTGAAGCTACAGGTGAGAGCTGGGTGACAGGTAGACACCAAAGGTGGATGAGCAACTCTGAAAAGAGCTCAACAGGCCCTAACACTGGAGGTGCTAGTCCTTACTGAATACCCCATATACCCCAGGAATGGGAGTACTGCTGAGTGAGTGGTTGCTATATTTTCAGACTGAACAAGATATGCAGAACTGGTCAGAAAAATAGAAAGAAAGAAAGAAAGAAGGAAACAGAAAGAAAGGAAGGAAGGAAGGAAGAAGGAAAGAAGGAAAGAAAGAAAAAAGGAAGGAAGGAAAAAGAAAGAGAGAAAAAGAGAGGAAGAAAGAGAAAGAAGGAAAGAAAAAGAAAAAAGAAATGTATGTTAGGTGGAAGATTTTATATTTTACTCTTATGGCTTGAACTATCACCCACCCACCATGGAAACTGGAACAACCTTTTAGACCATAAATAATAACACTGAGCACCAGGTCTAAATGGTTGCTAGTAGGAGTGTTTTGTCGATCAGAAGATAAAGAGATATTAAAGGAGCCAGAGAAAAGAGCAGTTAAAAAAGTAAGAGGAGGACTAGGAAAGTGGGCTGTTTCTGTAGTCCTAGGAGAAGATTGCATTTAGGGTGGGATGGTCAAGAGTATTAAGTAACATTAGTGGGTCCAAAAAAAAAAAGGATTGAACAAAGTCCATTGGGTTTGGTGATTAGGTCGCTGGTAACCTTTGAGAGAACAGTTTCGGTGAAGTGGTGTGAGGAGGTTATTAGTGTTGAGTTAAAGTGGCAAACCATAGAATCAAAGCTGGATGTGGAGCCAAGGGAAGCCAGAGTGGAGCATTTGGAAAGCAAGAACAATGAGGGGTCAAGGGACTAAAAGGCATAATGAGGGAAAAGAATAGGCTGAATTTGAATGAAGAGAACTGGGAGGATCAGAGGTTGTGATCAGAGAGTAAGATTTTAAAATTTGAAGGGTGTTCCCTTCAGTGCTGCCTCCATAACTAGGACAGGTAATTCCCTAGGGTCGGTATCCATTGTGCTGAGGACCTTCCCCAGGTTTTCTTGAGATTGCACAGATCTCATTGGAGAATGCTGGCTGTTCACTGGTTACACTGGTCATGCTTCATGCCCATACTCAACAGACTCCTTTTTTTTCCTGCTTATAAATTTTCTGATGACATAGTTTACTCTAGTTTTGTATTTAATTCCTTGTTTGGAATGTGTTCTAGCTGGCTGAGCCAGACTGTGTGCCTCTCCACTGCCCTCTAGGTCAACCTCAATATCAAATCTTTACCATAGTGTTCTACACATCACATTGAGACAATACTAGTAGAATTTTCATGTTAAAAAGGTGGACTTAGTTTCAACTTGAGATCATTAACATAACTTGATAATTGCCCAAAGGCAATATAGCCTTCTCTCCTCTGTTTCCCTTTCAATTCTGGGCCTGCTTCATAGACTGTTGGGAATATCTGTTAAAGATATGTGGACCATGTCTATGGATTATTTATCTAATTATACATTATGGGGATTTTTCATCCATTTTGTTTTTTCACATGAAGATAGTTAGGCAGCCTAAACTCTTTTTTTTTTTGAGTGATTACATATGTCGTTGAGGAGGACCGATAATGTTTCAGGTCCCAGTCAAATCAGTACAATGTTATTCATAAACCAGAGCATCTGGGGAATAACAGAATCATAATTTAGAGGGGGTCTCTCTCTGAATTGAAATCTGCCCTGGACTTCCCCTTTGACATAGCCTTTGGGGAGATTATGTATTCCCACATTATGATTCAATTGATATTAATCATCTCTATTGTTGCTTTTCTTTTCAAGGAATCTTGAGTGATTTTGACATATACATGGGAAAACACCTTGGTAGAAAAAAGCATTAATTTGCTCTACTCTGAAATACTCTTTGTAATCAATAAACAATAAGGACAGTAAGATTCTATATTCTCTAGACCTCCATCATTTGTGTGATTGCAAAGATATAATTTCCTGTGTAATATTGTTTGCTAGAACCCTCAATCACTTAATCCAAGGGGCTCTGTTTTTTTTTCTTAAAGATACCCCCAATGTGTGTCTATAATATTCTTCTAATAATGTATATAGAAGGGCCAGTAGGTACATGAATGAATAGTTAACATTCTCTTTGTTGCATTTTTTTGGTCTGAAATCCACCTTCCCCCATCCCTCCTACACACATAACTTTGATTTATTCTCCTCTTTAAAATATGTAGAGAACAAAACTATTAAAGCCTTCAAAACTATATCACTACCAAAGTGACCATCCTTTGTATGTACTCGGTTTAGTCCATCTGCTTTTCTAATCTTGGTATTCTTCATTGCCATTTTTGCTTTTACAGATTGCACATCCATGACTATGATGCTGTAGTCCAGAAATTATGGTGTCAGTGTCATTATTATAAAGTTTTCAATAAATTATTTAGTATTATTTTGTGTATATTTTATGTATACTTACTTTTGTATGCGTTATCTCTCTTGATAGAATATAAACTTTTTGCTGGCAGGGTCTGTTTTATTTTTGAGTTTAGGTCCCCACTGCCTAGTAGTATGCCTGGTACATAGAAGGTGCTTAATAAATGCTTACTTATTGATTTATTATATGGACCTTTATAATGTTTTTTCGTTTTTGATCCGATGTCCTCTGTCTGGTCCTTAAGTACCCACTGGCTGACTTTGCTTAATTGCATCTCTTGTTAAGCTTTCTTTAAAATGGGTTTTAGCTTCCATTGCTTCTCACTCTTTTTATGAGGGGAAGCTCATAATCTTCCACCATTCTCTCCTATAAGATTTTACAGATGATTTTATATTTTAAACCTCTGTTGCTCTTGGTTGCTCTTGCTCTCTGTTTGACAAGAATTAATGTTTGCCGTCAGAAGTGGTTTCTAGGATTTTTGGTCTTCTCATTATGATGTTTGATTTATATCAGTTAAACTTCTTTAGGAGATCACTATGATTGGTGTCTATCTGCCATCCTCCCCTTTTTAAGCTCAATAACCTGTTTAAATAAATTGAAATTGTGCACTATAACATTTAAATTTTTATTCTTTCTTCTAGTTTTGTATTAATTTTTATTTTTTCTTTAAGAAATCAGTAGTATATCTGACTACAACAAATATGGGAATAACACCCATATTAGTGAGGGGTCATTTTGTGTCATTACAATATAATATATATTTTTGTAACATTATTTGGTGCTTAGTATGTTCAAGTCCTCTTAATTCTTTCTCTGCCCCTTTTCCAACTATTAGAATCCCTCCTTTCCTTCAAAACAACTAAAAGAATCCCTTCTATATGGAGCCTGTCTTCAACTACCATTAGCAGTCCCCTTCTCAAATTTATCTTGTATTTATTTATATGAATTTATGTACATGTTATTTGATAGAATGGAAGATCCTTGATGGCAGGGACTATTTCATTTTTGTCTTTATATCCTCAGTGCCTAACATATTACTCAATACATAATAAATACTTAATAAATGCTTATTGGGTGACTAATTCTGATATAAAGTTTTTGTGATACATAGGCATGAGGTTTCTATGTAGCCTATAAGCCTTTGGCCTTTCTCATTTCCTATACCTGAACCATATTTTCCAACTATTTTCTGCTGTTTTCATCTTTGCCCAAGTCACCAATTACAGATTTATCTAGTTTTCAGAAGTCTGTAGAATTGTTCTATCTCTTCATCTTCCATAACAGATATCAATGCACAGACTGCAATTACTTTCATGCTGGACTTTTTTGCAAGTACTTATTGTGATCACCCAAATACAAGAAGACCAGTTGTCCCTAGAAAGTGTTACTCTTTGCCTTTGCACACAAAATCCAACTCTTTCTGCCAAAACTTTGATTTACTTCTCCATGCAGAACTTTTGAAACATCTTTCTACTTTGCATTAACTTCCTTTTTTCCCCCTTTGGTTTCACTATGATGCTGTTTCTAAATTTATACAATATCATGGTAAGGGCACTGGACCAAGATTCTGGTTCTAGACCCAATGCTGCTACTGACTAGATGCTTTTTACCCTGAGCAAGGAATCTTTTCCTCTATAAAATGATGAGGAAATCAATTCATCAGTAAGTATTTATTAATACCTACTATGTGCTAGGCACCATGCTAAATGCTGAGGACACAAAGAAAAAGGAGCTCACTCTCTAATAGGGAGACAATTCACATACAAAATATCTGAAGAATGTATAAAATGAATACAAGTAGTTTTGGGATATAGGGCACTAGCATATGGGGGAAGTTTTATGGTCTCTTCTGGTTCTGATTCCAATAATTTTATGATGTATCCTCATTTCTTAGGGTCAGTTTCCTCTGTAAAATGAGGGAGTTGACTCCAAGAATATCAAAGATGATATCTCTCTTACCATTTCTACACTATCAAGTGGGACTGGTTCACTAATTCAAAATCTATTCCAGATTTCATTTTTTTAGGGAAATACAACTTTTAAGAGGACTATCTTACTAAATTCTAAGCAGCAGCTATCAAAATCCCACTCAGTAGGTATGCCATTAACTTCTGAAAGTTTCAACTGGTAGAATAACAGGAACAGAAATAGTCTTGTGAATTTTTTTGTTTGCTTTGTGATGTGATGACCCCAGGACAGTGCATCCCATGATGGCCATGTGAGCAGCTGAGGAAGAAAGCTATATCCAGAGGTTGCCCACCAGGAGTATACAGAAACCTTCTGAGCAGGATGTTAGGGCGACTGTGTGTAACCTTAATATTGCTGCCACAATCAAATGACTCTTATCTGTGTAGATTAAATTCCTTCCTGGAGGAGAAGGTGAAGGTACTAAAAGAATGTCTTTCCACACTCCAGATTGTTAGGGAGAGTGGAGAGTTCCTAAAGGAAATAAAAGCAAAGTTTAAAAGAGAGGGAGGGGGAAAAAGGGAGGATAATGGAGGAGGAAAAACTTGACTCTTGTCTGAATGATCAAAAATGAAGAGTATTCTATTGAGGGAAAAGGAAGAAGAACCTTTGTGCAAATAGTGTATAAAAATAGATTTTAAAGTCTTCATGAAGGGGAGGAATCTGGATGCTCTGAGGAAGTAGAAACTTCTTGTTTTCCTCAAAAAATGAAAAAAAAAATAGAACTGCTATCAAACTATTGCCAGTGAGATATAATTTAGTACAGAGCACAAGAAGAAGAAAAGAAGAGGGATAATGGGTGATCCCCTCCCTAGGGGGACTGAGGAAACTATTTGTTGACCTTATAGCAATGGTACAGAAATCTATTGTCTCCCTGGGGTGATGTTTTCATGACATTAAAGAAAATCTTTCAAAGTATCCAAATGGATGTCAGCTACCCACTTCTGTTGATTCATGTGGGCATGGAATGACACATTGAGAAAGAACTTAAAAAGTATTACCAATAATTATCAAGGGTTGGACAAGAAAATGAAGACCATATGGGCACAGATTCTGTTTCCTTTACTTTTACCCACTGAAGGCAAGGGAGACAGAAGAGAAAAAAGTAATTAGGAAAGTAAACAGCTGACTAAGAAGATAATGTCTAAGAATGGGATTTTGACACTAATCCAAAAGGCTTATGGTGAGAAATTCTATCCCCTTCCAGAGGGGGGAAAAAGTGATAGAGTCTGAATGCAAATCAAAACATACTTAAAGAATATTTTTTCTTTCTCTCTTTTTTTTTGTCTATGTTTTCTCTTGCATCATGGCTAATGTGGAAATATATTTTGAACAACTTCACATGTATAATCTATATAAAATTGCTTGCCTTTCCAAGGATGGGGCCAGGGAGAGAGAAAGGGAAAATATTGAACTAAAAAATTTTAAAGATAAATATTAAAAAATCTTTTTACATCTAATTGAGAAAAATAAATGAATTTTTTTTTTGCTTTTTTGGAGGGGGGAAGGTAAGGCAATTGGGGTTGAATAACTTGCCCAAGGTCACATGGCTAGTTTTGTATCTGAGGCTGGATTTGATGGTAATGCTGCCTAGACTGATACCCATGGTTCAAAGATTTTTTTGCTGGTCAGAGACAGTGTAGTTATCCCTTCCACATCAAGACGTTTCCCCATCCCAGTTTCTATATATCACAAGTTGGCATAAGAAATTAAATAGGAAAATTTTGGAGTTTTGCAGAAATTGCGGATGACATGTGCAGGCCAGTAGATGACACAAAGCCTATGATCAAATACTTAACCCAAATTTTACAATATGCTACTGTAAACAGCCTGTAAAAGAAAAAAAAACAGACTTCTCTGGTATGAAGACAATTTTACATGGATTTTCTGGATAGAGGGGGCACCACATCCCTAACCTGCATGATGTGGAAGGGATAGCTTTATACTGAGCAAAGGCTGGTAGAATGTGTTTGCCAAATGTCTTGTGTATTTAATCAGAAGGTCTTTAAATTTAAAACAGAAGGAGAGATAGAACACTGCCTATATGCACCATCAAGTTAGATACTATAGAGAGTAGAAATGAAGAAGGAAGAAGACTAGTATCTAGGAACCCAGGCAGCCAGAATCAAGACAGATCAAAAAAAAAAGTCAGGATAGCCCATGATATCAAGTGTCTACGCTCAAGTGACCAAAGTTTAGTTGACAAACAAGAGTAACTAGAATCCTAATAGAAGTTGAGAAACGACCTCATAGGTAACATTGAGACTTGGTGGAATGAAATCCTTTATTGGGCTATAGCTCTGGATAGGTATACTTGATTTTTTTTTTTAAGAAATAGGAGAGGCAAAGAGGGGATGGGTGGGATAGCACCATATACTATATTGGGAAGTCAAAGAACAGAAAGGGGACAGGGATGAGGTTGGGTAGGACTCTATCAGGTCAAAAGTGAACAAAAAATAAATGATTTTGTCATTCCACCTACACAAAAAGAGAAAATAGGTGAGAAGTTTGGGAAACTGATTACAAACCTGGCCCAGAGATGTGTAGTAGTGATGAGAGACTTCAATTATCCAGACAACCACTAGTTATTTTCTCTGCCAAAAGCACAACATCTAATATTAATTGACTTAAGTTTAAGATAATTTCATCCTTCAAAGGTTAGAAGTACTTATCAACAGGAATTCTATTCTTGATATGATTCTCACTAATAGACAGGAACTTGTTGCTGGGGTGGAAATGAGCAGAACCTTGGTGGGAAAGTGAATACTTCTTTCTAGAATCTATGATAGAAGAGAGGAAGTCTGGGCATTATATAAGTTACATACTAGATTTTGAGAAGGCACATTTAATAGAATTTAAAAGAAAGATACGTAGGATTCCATGGAGCAAAATTATTTGGGGAAGTTAGCTCAGGATAGATGGGAGATATTCAAGGATGAAATTCTCAAGATAAAATGTAAATAATTCTGGAGCAGCAAAACTGAGATTTGTCTGAAGAGTTGAACTTGAATGCACAGGGAGTTCACCAACTGACTTAGATTTTTTAAATGTACAGAAGATGGAAGCAAGGCCAGGAAACAGAAGAATATAAAAGCATAGTATAGTCTTGTGAAAGCAGTTTCAGGAATGCTAAAGCTCAGATAGAGCTGAGGATGGACAAAAAAGGTATTTCTTAATTTTTATTTTAGCTCTGCTGAGAGAAAACAGCATCAGTGAGTGAAGACCTTTGTTTGGGGTAGTTGGGATGATGATAAATGACATCAGAGAGGAGGCAGAGAAGGCCAATTTTTATTTCATTCCTGTTTTCTTTGCATAGGAGAATGCTCTGTATACTGGAAATGACAGAACAAAAACGAATAGCAGGGAGTTAATATCAGCTATGAGGAAGGAGACAGTAAAAAAACAAACAAACAAAAAACAAGTACCTTCTTGACTGTGATGAGTTCAGATTACCTGACCTAGGTGACCTACATCCCAAGTTCTGAATTGGCATGTATGCTAGGCGTGGTGGTGTATGCCTTATTGCTAGGGAGTTTGGGGCTGGTGGCCTACTTGGTTTTTTTTTTTTTTTTGCTTTTTTTTTTTGGAGGGCAATTGGGGTTAAGTAACTTGCCCAAGGTCACACGGCTAGGTTTTTGTTTATGTGTGCATTAAGTGTCTGAGGCTGGATCAGAACTCAGGTCCTTCTTACTCCAGGGCTGACGCTATACTCACTGCGCCACCCAGCCGCCACTGCCCACTTGGTTTTGATAGTTTTGAGCTGTAGTAGGTCTGAAGTCAGTTTGGTGTCCACACCAACTGGTGTTCAGCACCAAGATAAAAGGATGATCCACCAGACTACCTAAATAAGGGTGAGCTGGCCCATGTTTGAAAAGATGAAACTGGTTAAAAGTTTTTGTGTCAGTCAATATTGGGTTTGGATCCATGAAAGGCCATTGTACTTTGAGCCTGGCCAAGGTAGGAAGACCCAGACTTTAAAAAACAAAACAAAACAGCCTTTTTCATCTGTCCACTAACCCCAGGGAGCAATGAATGGAATTTACCTTGTGATGGCATATCTACTGTTCTGGTTAATGTTTCCCTCAGTGTATCTGAATAGCTGAAGTGAGGAAGTATACCCATATGGATAAACTCCACTTGATGATTTAAAAGCACTTTCATTTATATTTACCTATAGTATACATATCTACTACATATATGCGTGTATGTGTATGTGTGTACACAGACATACATATACACACATTAACTGATAATGGCACTAGTCTTAGAGAATTAAAAAAAAAGCGAAATCAGGTTCTGAGTCTAATTTAACTTTGCGCCCCTGGGTAAATCACTTCACTCTAGGCCAATATTTCTCTTTTGAAAATAAGAAAAGTAATCACTACACTCCTTACCTCCCACAGTTGTGAAAAAAATGCTTTGGAAACTTTATAGTAAAATACTAATGGGAAGTAATCGTATTACTATTGTTGTGAAGAGAATAAGAGCAAGACCAAGACCTGGATTTTAGATAAATTTAGACGTGGATTTATTGATGAATTGAGACTGCCCAGAGTATACACTCAAATCAGGCAGCCCCTAATTAATATACAGGTAATGCTTATAAAGGCAAAAACCACAAAAACAACAACTGGGGAGGGGAGGTAGCATAAGCAATGATATGCAGTAGCCAAGAACAGCCATTGGTTGGATCTATAGCTCAGGGCTAATTTGGGAATCATGGTACAACGTGTGACAGGGGGCCCTCCTAGACCAGGGTGGAGGGCACAGGGGCAGTGGAATTCCCTGAACAGGTTGGGGTCATGGAACAGGTCAGGGTCATGTTCTGGGTGAAGGGTGTGAGGGACTCTGCTTAGTCAGCATTCTGGGTGGAGGACATTGCTAGGCCAGCATCCTGGGTGTGTTGTAAGGTAACCCAAATCACATTCCACCTGATTTGGAGCCTGCCATTAAGCCACCATTAAGTCCTTTTATATTTGTCTTTGTTTTTATCATAAATCCTGTAACTGCTTGAAACAGCTTAAAGGCATAGTCCTGGGTAAGAGTTACCCAAGGCATAGTTTTGGCTCCTTATCTTTTCTTAAGTTAGAACTTCCCTAAATCAGCAAGCCTTGAAACAGCAGCATGTATAAGGATTATGGTGCAAGCCTGGATAGAGATCATGGGGCAAGTTTATGCTGACCAAGCAGGCTCCCCTACAGCCTTCATCCAGAACATGACCCTGTCTACCACTGCCCCTGTGCCCTCCACCCTGTTCTAGGAAAGACCCTGATCACATCATTGAACCCTTGCTCCATGTTGCCCAAATTAGCCCTGAGCTATAGACCCAACCAATGGCTGTTCTTGGCTTCTGTATGCCATTGCTTATGCTAGCTCCCCTTCCCCATTGTGAGGTTTTTACCCTTATAAACTCAGTTTGTACCCCAATACAGGGCTACCTGATTTGAGTGTATACTCCAGGCAGTCGTGCGCTTGATCAATAAATGCACATTTAAATTATCCAAAAGCTGGGTCTCAGTCTCGCTCTTATTTTCTTCACAACAGCTGGAGCACCCTGCTTGGTCAGCATCCCAGAACAGGGTGGTCTCTTGCATGGGATAGATTTGCCTTATGATCTTTATACAGACTTGCACCATGATCCTTATAGAAAATGCTGCTTCAGGGAAGCAGCTGATTTAGGGAAACTGATTTAGGGAACTACTAACTCAGGGAAAGATAAGGGGGGAGGGGACTTATGCCTAGGGTGAGTTACTCTACCTAGGACTACGCCTTTAAGATGCTACAAGCGGTTACAGGATTAAGGATAGAGACAAAGACAAATATAAAGGGGTTTAATGGTGGCTTAATGGTGGGCTCCAAGTAAGGTAGCATGTGATACATACAACACTATGGCATGGCCCAGTTACCCTGGCTTCTGAAGAGATAAGTGGATGAACAGAAGAATGACCCACATGCAGTTAAGTAGCCCAGCATTTTTTCTTGATCTGACCATGGAGGTAATTAAGAATGGCTGCTTTCTGGTGCTTGGTGGGGCATTATTGTAACTGTTCCTCTTTCTTCGTGCATAGGGGAATGTCAAACCTGCCCCCTATAATGTCCCAACTTATGTGGCTGGATGATGGCTTTTTACCGTATTCTTCAGGAGAAAAGTAACTGCTTCTGATGTAGCATGTGCCTTTGTTCTCTTCCCTTGCTGCTCATGCTGGAATTATTGGTTTCATGCCCTTGATGCTTAGGGATGAGTACCCTTTCCACTGGAAATAACCTTCTTATGCCTTCCCTTAATTGTTGGGCTAAAAGTGGGCCCCTAACCTACTGCTCTCATGCAATTATTGACATAGTTATTGATACTATTGTCTCCATCTTTCAGATCATCATATCATAGATATAGAGGTAGAGGCCTTAGAGGCCATCTTGTGTAACTACCTTATTTTACAGATAAGGAAACTGAGATTCAGACAGGTTAAGTGATTTTCCTAGTCATACAGTTAACAAGGGTCAGAAATAGGGGTGGCTAGGTGGTGCAGTGAGTAGAGTGTTGGCCCTGGAGTCAGAAGGACCTGAGTTCGGATCCAGCCTCAGACACTTAACGCACACACAAACAAAAACCTAGCCATGTGACCTTGGGCAAGTTATTTAACCCCAATTGCCCTCCAAAAAAAAAAAAAAAAACAAAGGTCAGAAATAGGACTTGAACCTATCTTCCTGACTCCAAATCTTTGAAAGAACTGGGGCTAAGAGATATTAAGTGACTTGTCTAAGGTCACACAGCTAATAAACAGTGGAGAAGCCAGGATTTTTACCCAAATATCCTGACTTCCTTTCTTTTTTCTTTCCATTGCACAATACTGGACTCAATTACACAAGCATTTCAGAGGAAAATAAGGGTTTTATTGTTTGTTTGTTTTTGGTCTAATGTATCTTAAGCATGAGTTGTTCAGGTAATCTGTATAGAATACATAAGTTCCATGTTTTAAAATCTACTTATAAAACAGATAAATTAGAGATAGTCTACTTCACTTTCTATACTTTATGGGAAAAAAATCATCATAGATTTTTCTTTAAGTAGTTCCTCTCTTCTTCCACCTCCTAGCTCCTCTTTAGTATGGAAATTTTCTTTCTCCTGGAAAAATTTGCAACTTCCTTATAGCTTAGAACCTTGGTTGCCTATTGCAGTATAAGCTTTGTTATACAGTTAGTATGTATAAGAATCTGGTCTTCTGGCATAATCTATACCAGAAAAAAATTATTCCCACTGTGTCAAAACTAGAATTTGACCCCAGGTCATCCTGAAAACAAAGCCAGCTTCTTATTAGGTATTGCTGTTATGGCCCAGGTAATGGTAGACTGGGGAGGTTTGAATTATCTTTCCCACTCCCACTTCCACGATACAAATTGGAATTATTGTGTTCAAAGAAGTTATGGTAGAGACTGGGGCAGTTGGAGTTAACTCCATTGACCTAAGACCCAACTATGGGCCCTCAGCTACCTTTGTTGAATGACTATGTTAGGAAACATTTTTTTTAAGAATTTTTTTTTTAAAGCAATTGGGGTTAAGTAACTTGCTCAAGGTTACATGGCTAGTCATTATTTTTTATGTGTGGGTGCTTATTTTCTGAGGCTGGATTCGATCCTGGGTCATCCCAACTCCAAGGCCAGCATGTTCTTACTCACTGTGCCATCTAGCCACCCCCTCCCCTCTTTTTTTTTTTTGCCTTTTGTCAGGCAATTGGGTTAAGTAACTTGCCCAAGGTCACATGGCTAGGTTTTTGTTTGTGTGTGTTAAGTGTCTGAGGCCGGATCCGAATTCAGGTCCTTCTGATTCCAGGGCTGACGCTCTACTCACTGCGCCACCTAGCTGCCCCCCCTTTTTGTTTTTTAAGAATTTTTTTTTTTGTTAGGAAACTTTTGAAATTCTCTTCTTTAGGGTTTAATTCTTTATATTTGATCATTGCTTTTAAACTCCTTGCTGGCAGAGTTTATCCATTTTATACTCTACATTGCTTTTTGGGGGGCAATTGGGGTTAAATGACTTGCCCAGGGTCACAGGACTAGTTTTTGTGTTAAGTGTCTGAGGCCAGAATTGAATTCAGGTCCTCCTTACTCCAGGGCTGGTGCTCTATTCACTGCACTACCTAGCCGCCCCTCTACATTGCTCTTAATTGCCTTGGGAACTACTTGTATCTGGAGAGTATTGGGAAATGTTTTTAGTAAAATAACTTCATTTGAACCTTTAGTTCCAATGAACTGAGTGATCCATTGTACCAGATAGAGAAGCCATAACTTCTTTGAAATGCACTAAGCTACCTCTTGTTAAACTCCTCAAGTTCATTTAAAAGGTGATTTAGTATAGGTACATTCAGTTTGCATACAACTCTTGGAAGTATGATTTTGAAAAAAAAGAGAAGTGTTCATATCGATTAAAATATCAGATGGAAAAATAGTTACTAGGTGGTTTATTTGCTCTAGAATTACCGAATATTAAAATGTCAGAATTGAATCTTTAGAACATAAAATAATAGAATATTGAATCTTTACATTAAATATTTATTAAAACTTTAATAACTATTAATGAAAATTGAAAAATGAAACAAACATGAAAGGTGGTAAAAAAAATCTTTTATGGGAAAAAGAAAAAGTCTTAAGGTAGAATCAATTAATAAATAAGCAAAAAACATTATTATTCTCTCTATGTCTTCTTCCAGGTATGGCTAATGTTCTGCTATGACAGATTTTTTTTTCTCTCCCTCTCTCCTCACTCTCTCTCTTCCCATCTTTCTTTGTTTCCCTATTTTATCCTACATTAGAGAAATCAATGTGTGATAGTTCTGATTCTACTGATTTTACTCAGTGTATGTCTCCATAATCACAATTTTACACATACCACCATTTATTGAACCATTCTTCAATTGTTGTATCATAGATTTAAACCTGGAAGGGACCTGAGAGATTATTTGGTCTAAGTCTTTCATTTTATAGATGTATAATAACAATAATTATTATTTTATATGTGTATATTACAATTATAGATATAGAAACAGAAGCCTAGAAAGGCGAAAGATTTGTCTAAGGTCACAAAGGCAATAAATGACAAAGTTGAGATTTCAATCAAGTTTCCCCAATGTGATATCAACAGCATTTCCAAGGCAGTAGACTGTTTCCCTAGTGTAGGTGGTTTCATTAAAAAAAAAAAATATGTATATATATATATATATATATATAGAGAGAGAGAGAGAGAGAGAGAGAGAGAGAGAGAGAGAGAGAGCATATATGTATATTTTTCTAAAGATGGTCCTTTTTCTCATTTTCATGGTGTTTTGGGAATAATGTCTAAGCAATGGAATCATTGGGTTGAAAAGTATCATTTTGCAAGTTTTATTATATATCATATTTTTGTTATGTTGGTAGAGATGAACTCACAAACTATGCCATATGAGAGTCCCTTGAGGGAGCTGGATATGTTTAGCTTAGTTCTCAGAAGTCTTAGAGTTGCTATTGTCAAGTATTTGAAGAGATGTTCTAAGGAAGAGGGATATGACATGTTCTGAGTGGCAGAACTAGGACAATTGAGTGCAAGTTACGCTACATAAAGGAAAACATCTTAAAATCACAGTTAGCAATTTTTGGGGAGGGAGGCAATCAGTGTTAAGTGACTTGCCCAGGGTCACACAGTTAATAAGTGTCTGAGGCTGGATTTGAACTCTGGTCCTTCTGGGACAGTGCTCTATCCATTGTGCCACCTAACTGCCCACAGAATTAATGATTTTTTTAAAAAAAACATTTACTTTTTGTTTACAACATTCAGTTCCACAATCCCTTGAGTTTAGAGTTACTGATTTTTAAAAGTGAAATGGGCTGCTTATGGGGATGGTGAGTTCCCCATAATTAAGGGTATACAAATTAGAATCGAGATTTCCACTTGTCTGGAGTGTTATAGATGTATAAATTTCCTGATTCATTCAAGACTTAGACTAATGACTTCTGGAGTTCCTTCAAACACTTATTTTTCATAATTCAATGGAAATTTTTTGTTTATTGATTTTTATAAAGAGATATAATAGTATTTTCTTCACAGATTTAGTAGGAAGAAAATATATAAATTGCAAAGTACTATATAAACTTTATCATTATATTTTTTATTCATAGAAATAGTTTATACTGTTTTCACAGAAATAGTTTGCACTGTGGGAAACACCTGTTTTATTCATACATACAGGCTTCCTTTTGCCTTTCTCCTCAACTCCTCTCACTTCTCTGTGCTATGTCTGGATGCTACAACATGCCTTGAGCCTGATGCAATAAATTCTCAGAGAGCTCTTTCTAAAAGTTGTTATCATCACAGACTTACTTGTCCTGGATGACTGACCAACCCATTCCTCCCACCCCCCTTCTCCCAGCCCACAGCTATCTATGGGTTCCAGGCATTGCTATTACACATAAAACCCTCAGGAAGAGAGAACACACCACCATAAAACACAGTTCTATCTTGTCACTTTCCCAAGGGTCAAACATGGCATAAGCAATACACAGAGAACCACTTAAATTAAGGAAGGCTTTTGGGAATGTTGAGTAATACAGCTACACTCTTCTTAACCCTGAAGGCTCAATTGGATCCAAGTTGCCCTTTGAAAACAACTGATTTCACTACAAGGTTCCATGATATAGTGGTCAGTTTTTAGTTATAAGCAGTAGGATGCATTCTTCATATTTTTAAAAACTTTTCATTATATATTGTCCCTCCACTCCTATCTGTCCAGGATGGCAGTAAAAATACCTCAGTGGGCCCCCTTTTTCTATGCACATCCATTGCTCTCTTGCTTTGCAAACCTTAAAGATTATAGCAAAGTGGACTCTTATCAGTTGATGGAGCTAGGAATGCTTTAAGAGGAGAAGACTTATGGGGGGTGGAGGGAGAAGCAGCATGAACCCTGTTTTCAAGTATTTGAAGGCTATCATATCAAAGACCCTGACCATGGTGCTGATATCAAAGAACTTGAGTCATCAAGCATTATACTAGTTCCTCAGTCTTTATCCACACAGTGTCAGTCCCATAGACTGAAAATAATAATAGGATATTTTTTTTTAAAAAGAGATGGAATGGTCCTTAGAGACTATCAGTTCTTTTGTCTTGCAGATGAAACAGAACAAGAGAAGTTGTGTGTTTTGTCCAAAGTCACCCAGGTAATAAGCAACAGAACTAAGATTTGGATTTAAGTCCCCTCCTTCCAAGCTATTCCCCTTTCCCCTGCATCACACTGCATCTCCAAGGAAATATTCAATTTGTCAGTAGCCTCTTCTGTCAACATGACAGATTTTGTCACTGAATTGATGGGCTCAAACTTCCTTCAGAACCCAGAGAAATCTCAAACTACATGACTAATGATTTTAAAAATCTGGACCTTGATTTATTCATTCAATGCAAGTTACTCACCATAAGAGAATTTCTTCCAGTGGCAAAAATCACAACTTACTTATAATTTTTGGTCACAGAAGGTTGTCTAGGGACACTGAAAGTTTAAATGAGATTGTTGTCATTTTTTTAGTTGTGTCAAATTCTTCATGACTTTATTTAGGGTTTTCTTTGCAGAATTACTGGAGTAATTTACCATTTTCTTCTTCAGCTCCTTTTAGAGGTGATGAAACTGAGGCAAGTTAAGTAACATGCCCAGGGTCACAAAACTAGTAAGTGTCTGAAGCCATATATGAACTCATGAAACAAAGTAGCTACTGTGTATGAGAGAAAACTTGTACCCAAGTCTTTCTGACTCTAGTTCAGATCCTCTATCAGAACTGTATCTTATTATCGGGCCCTTTTCTTTCCATTGAAACTCAACTTCCTGTCTCTGGGTCCTTGGGATCTGATAAATGAGTCTTCACCTTATTTTGCCATATGGATATCATCATGCCACTTCCTGGCCACTTCCAATACATGCCATGGCACCCCAAACTCCCATTCCAATTCTCACTCCCCTATATATGTTGGCTTCTTCTATTAGAATGTAAGCTCCTCAAGGGCAGGGATTATCTTGGTTGCTTGTATTTATAATCCCAGAGTTTATTATAGTGCCTGGAACATGAGTGCTTAATTAATGCTTTCTCATTCATTCACAAAATTAACAATTGGATACAAAAGATTAATATCATTAACCATACTGCAAACAATTTCTGTTTAGTTGCAATGTAGCATCCAGGTTAATTTCCTATAAAGATCATTAAATTTGGAATTAGAAGTCCTGAGGTTGAATCTCAAACTTAATGGTTAAAAGTTATTTGTTTTGAGGAAACTTAGGCAAGGCAGCAGCAGAGTTGGCTCTGGAAACTATGTCTAACTTGATTTTGAGTCTCTATGAACCTCTTAGGCCTGGGATGACTGGTAGTTTTCATGATCTAGAAGTGATAAAGTCTGGAAATCCAGGGAGACTGTGGTCAATTCATCAGTGAACATTTATTAAGCATTTACTATGTGTCAGGCACTGTGCTAAGTGCTGGAGATATAAAGAAAGGAAAAAAAATACTGGCTCTTAAGAAGCTCAAAGTCTAATGGGGGAGCCACTATGTGATTATGTACAAAAAAAGATTTACAGGATAAATTGGAGATATTCAGAAGAGGAATGGCACTGGCATTAAGGGGGACTGAGTAAATGTTTCTCATAGAAAGCAGGATTTTAGCTGGGACTTGAAGTAAAGGAAGGCAGGAGTGAAATTGAGGTGGAAAGTATTCTAGGCATGTTGGACAGTCAGTGAAAATGTCCAGGGTCTGGAGATGGAATATCTTTTTAAAGAAATAACAAGAAGACTGGTGTCATTGAATTGCAGAGAAAATAAGGTATAAGAAGGCTGGAAAGGTATGAGGGAGCCAGATTGTGAAGAGTCTTGAATTACATACAGAGGATTTTATATTTGGTCTTGGAGGTGATAGGAAGTCATTGGAGTTTATTGAATAGAGCAGGGGTAGAAGGGTCAGATCTGTGCTTTAGGAAGATTAATTTGATAGTTGAGTGGAGGATTACTGGAGTGGAGAGAAATTTGAGGCAAAGAGTCCAACCATCACACCATTGCAATTGTCCAGGATGGTAACAGTTGGAAGACAGAGGGGGGTAAGAGAGAGAGAGAGAGACAGAGAGAGACAGACGGAGCCAGAGACAGAGAGACAGAGAGAGAGACAGAGAGACAGAGAGAGCCAGAGACAGAGAGACAGAGAGAGACAGAGACAGAAAGAGAGAAAGAGAGCGAGACAGAGAGAGACAGAGACAGAGACAGAGAGACAGAGACAGAAAGACAAAGATGGACAGTGAGACAGAGATAGAGAGAGACACAGAGAGACAGAGACAGAGAGAGATACAAAGAGAGACACACACAGAGACAGAGAGACAGAGACAAAGACAGAGTGACAGAGACAGAGACAGAGAGAGATAGAGACGTAAGGGAATGGAATAAACTTTTACACAGCACCTACCATGTACTAGACGCTTTAAAAACACCATCTCATTTGATCCTGAGAACAGCCCTGTGAGGTAGGTTATTATTATTATCCTTACTTTACCGTGGAGGAAAACTGGGATTAAAGACTTGGGCCAGCGTCTTGAACTTCCTGCCCTGGGCCAGGGCTCTACCCACTTTGCCATGTAGCTGAGTTGCTATGAAGGTAAAATTGACAGAATTCAGCAAAAGGCTGGATAAGGGGAAGGGAGGGAGAGAATTAAAATTAGTGAGAAATCAGAGGAAATACCTAAGTTGCAATCTGGGCAAATGGGGAGCATGGGGGGGGGGGGAGGGTTTGAGAAGAATAGGAGCAAAAGATCAGGCAGTGGGGGGATAGAGAATGGGATTTGATTGATAATCACTGGGGTTTCAGAATCACTGGGATGGGGAGGGTATGACCAGGTGATAGCCTGTTACTCATTGAGGAATGGGTCTAGATAGGGTTATCAATGTCCCTAGAGGTTTGGTCCCAAGGTGTTGTCATCTTAGAACCCTAGGCAGTTCAGGTGAGGGGACAAGTGGAGAGACCTAAAGCAATGGTGTCCTTGTCTCTCCCGCTGAAAGGCAGAAGATAAGATAGGAAATGTGATAGAATGACATTTCTCCTCTTCCCTGGAAGGGAGAAGACTGATATAGGTGCTTCTCTTCTTCCTGTGGAAGACTGAAGAACAAACAGGAGGGAGATCTGGAAAAATAGATATATTTTTTTAAATGGCTAAGTCACTTTGATCCTCTGTGCCTCAGTTTTCCCATTTGTAATCTAGACATCATAGAGATCGTGGTTACCTCATAGGACTGTTGTGGGGATCATGTTAGGTAATGGATAAAGTAAGATCAAAATCATATTACTGAGAGCCAGAAAGAACCTCAGAGAAAATCTAGTCATTTTAGGTGGTATACAGAATAGAGTACTGGAGTCAGGAGGATCTGAATTCAAATCCAGCCTCAGACACTTACTAGCTGGGGAACCCTGGGCATATCATTTAACCTCAGTTGGCCTCAGTTTCTTGAACTGTAAAATGGGGATAATAACAGCACCTGGATCCCAGGATTGTTTTGAGGATCAAAAAAGAAAACAATTGTAAAGTGCTTAGAACAGTATCCAGCAAATCATAGACAAATGTTTATTTCCTTCTCTCCAGACCAGCTCCTTCATTTTATTTTATTGTTTTTGGAGGGGGGAAGACAAGGCAATTGGGGTTAAGTGACTTGCCCAAAGTCACACAATTAGTACTTGTCAAGTGTGTGAGGCCAGATTTGAACTCAGATCCTCCTGATTTCAGGTGCAGTACTCTGTCTAGCTGCCCTGAGCCCCTTCATATTATAGACACGGAGCCTGCGGCCCACCAATGCTAAGTTATTTAGCTAAGGGTAGCTAATGGCCATGGCTCTTTCATATAACCTCAATTGTAAACTCTCATGTTCTTAAACATTGCAGTAGGCAGGGTAGTGAAGTGTAAAGAGTTCTGGACTGGGAATGAGGAAAGGACATGGATGTCCCTCTGCTTTCCTACTAACTGGCCATGTGACCTTTGCTAAATCATTTAAACTCTCTATAGTCTGCATGAAGAAACAGGACAGAGAAGGGACATCTTTTAAGAAAAGAAAAGTTTTCAAGGGAGGGGGAGAAAATTTGAAACTCAAGGGAATGTGGAACTGAATTTTGTAAACTAAAAAAACAAATTAATAAAGATTTTTATCCAAAAATAAAAAAATAAAATAAAAGTTTTCAAGAACTAGTGAGACCTGAGAGCCAAGGCTAAATGCCAAAAGTGTTATTTCAAAGTCTTTACAAAACACTAAACATTCCTTGAAGTTTTGTCTAAACACACCTGTAAGTCTGCTTTCGAAATACTTGAGAATATGGAGCAATCTCCCATAATGAGGCCTGAGTTTACTCTGTCAATGGTTCCCCAGAACTGTGGTTTTCCCATGCTGGAACCCTTCAAATGATGTGCCCTGTAGATGTATGTTTCCCCTGTTTTCTCTACTCATGTAAGCCTTGTATAATTATGCATCTATCCTCTGCTAGTCTCTATAACTTCAGGCTAAGGCCATGGGGGGAATACCAAAATCAAAAGAAAGAAACAAATATAAGATCAGGAGTCAGACAGCCAGGGATTCCACCCTGACTATCCTTTCCTTACTGTGGAACCTTGGCTAAGTCTCAACAGTCTTCTGAGTCTCAGTTTCCTCATTAAAAAAATGAAGATCGTGATTTCCATGGCACCTATCTTGGAGACTTGGTGTAAGCATATGTTGAGAGATGATAAGATTTAAGATAAAAATAAAGAGCTCATTGAAGAGACATAGAATTACTTCCAAGTCACATACTCTGCTCCATAGAAAAGGATTCCTAAGACACATTTCCAAGATTACTTATCTTGGAAGGAGATGGTAAAGTAGATAGAACTCTGCACCTGTAGTCAGGATGATCTGAGTTCAAATCCAGCTTCAGACACTGACTAGCTAGATGAACCTGGGCAAGTCACTTCACTTTTGTTTGCTTCAGTTTTCTCATCTGTAAAATGGGGATAATAATAGCATCTACCTTGCAGGGTTGTTGTGAAGCTCAGATGAGATACTATTTATAGAATACTTTGCAAATATCAAAGTACTACATAAATGCCAGAAATTATTCTCTGTCTGGTTACCTACACAATCAATCAGCACCTACTTACTCAGTGCTAGGTTCTGAGCTAGACACTGGAGGGACAGAGAAAGAAGTAAAGGAGCCCTTGCCTTCAAGGAGTTTGCATCTTTTGGGGAAAGACAGCATGCACACGTTAAAGTCCATAGAAAATGTGTATATAATTAATACAAGGTAATTGAGGGATACTGCTTGGACATTCAGGCATAACTTGGTCATTTGGAAGCATTTCCTATAGGAGGTGGCATTTGTGTTGAGCTTTGAAGGAAAATGGAGATGAGGAAAGAGTGCACCCCAAGTATGGGGGACAGCCTGGGAAAATGCAAGGACATTTGTTTTATATTCTGCGTGGGGAAAAGCAAGAAGGCCACTTTGGCTAAATCAAAGAGTGTTGTACTATACAATTGGTAGGTTGGACCCTGGTTGTGAAGGGGTTTACATTCAGAAGAAAGTTTGTAATTAACTCTAGCAATTATTTAATCCCCATTGATACAATGGAAAGAAGTCTAGATTTGGAGTCAGAGGATCACAGGTACAAGCCCTCCTCTGCCACATACTATCTGGATGACCTTAGAGAGGTCCCTTGACTTCTCTGTAAAATGACTGGTTGACCTCTAAGGTTCTTTCCAGTTTTATATCTATTATCTTAAAACAAATACTCTGTGATCTGATTCTCCAGAGGTCTCCTTTGTTATTTTTTAAAGCTATATTGGAGGAAAGAGAATCAAAGGAGGGATAGGCCTGATATTTGAGGTGGATTGGTCAATGATAACTGGCACCAGCGAGAAGATGAAATTGCTCAAATCTTACTTGGTTTCTCTTTCCTCTGCCATCGAGATGGCAGGGAAGGAAGGATCCAAATTACCAATAGGGAAATGATACTCTAGAGAAGTAAAGAAAAGTAAGAAAGCCCTTTACTAATCTGGCATCCCAAAATATTTGTATCCTTTGATTCTGAATGAAGGGGCCAGTGTGATTGCCAGGTCACTGCCAGTGATACCCAAAAGGTCATGGAGAGCAGAGGAGGCAGTACTAGATTAGACATGTTTGTGAATATTCAGGAAAGTGAATAGATCATGAACCTGACTTTCATTTCTGGCAAAATTCTAGGACATGTCATGGAAGGTATTTAAATATGTAATATAATAAATGTAATGCAATATGTAAATATAATAATATTAAATAATTTTCTAGAAAACACAAGGATCACAAAACTCCAACTTGCATTTGTAAAGAAGCGGTTTCAGTCAATTTATTTTCATCCTTTTTTTAAAAATAAAATTGAAAAACAAATCAAATAAATAGAGTAGATTTAGTTCATCTAGATTTTATCAGAACCTTTGATAAAGACCTTCATGTTATTCTCACATAACAGTTAGAGAGACGTGGGGCAGATAACAATATAATTAGTTTTAGAATAGCCTGAATAACCAGACTCATAGAGTGATCATTGATGGTTTAATAACAGCTTTATTGGAAGTCTATAGTGGAGCACTCCAGGGATCTGTACTTGTGACATTTTTTGAATTAATGACTTGGATGGAGGCAATGCATTTCACTTTGGGTCAGCATCTCTAATTTGTAGGAAGTCATTTATGATATCAAGCCTAAACTTGCCTCTCCGTAACTTCCATTCCTAGCTAATTTCAAAGGGTTTGGGATAGCATTACCACTGATCAAGATTGGGAGACAATCTTTCACCCTAATCTTTTCTCCTTTTCTCTTCGTTAACCATTGACCACATAGTTACCACCTCTATGTGAAGGCAAAGTAGTATGATCTAAGCAATTCTTCCCACTTCCCCATTGTATTAACAATGCAATATTCACAATGCCTATGGCAACTAGGTAATATATGTTTGTTTGATTAAAGTAAGCTTGTCAACCCATTTTGAGTTACTTTCCTTTACAAAAGCAGATCTAAGAACCTTGACAGCCACCCTGGTGATGTTGGGGTGCTTGCTACTATACCCATCTTCTCCCCCAGTATTTGACAATATCTTCCCTAACCAAATGCTGTGGTCCTCAATTTTTTTCTATTTGAATGTTCTTGTTGAGATAAATCTGCATAGGACTTTGCAGTTTTAAGAACTGGTTCACATTCACTCTCTCATTTGATTCATACAATCACACAATCACTCTGGGTAGGGAACTGAGAACATGACATGTTGATTTGTTGGAGTTATCCAGCTAGAAAGCAGCAGAGATGAGAAAATGACCAAGGTCTTTTTTATTTTTGGTACTGTGTTCTTTCCTTAAGAGGCTTTTTCCCCCTCATGTCATGTGATAGATATAGCATATCATATGAATTTTGGTCAAATGCACAGGAGGGAGTGTTTAAATTATAGGGAGTACTGACCATGCTAAGAGGTTGGGAGAGAAGACAAATATTTTCTCCCAAATATCTGAAGGACTGGCTTGGAGGGGGCAAACTGTTAGTCTTCTCAATAGCCTCAGAGAGGATAATAGGGAAGCAGATATAAGGAAAAAAACTTCTGGAATGTAAGCCTTTATAATTCAATTCAATAAACATTTATTAAGCACTTACTCTTTGCCAAGCATTGTGCTAAGCACTGAGTATACAAAAAGAGAAAGGATAGTTTCTACCTTCAAGGAACTTACAATCTAATGAGAGAGATGGCATAAAAAGAAAGCTATAGACAGAATAATAGGAAATAATTAAAAGAAGGAGTGAAGAAGAATGTATTCCAGGAAAAGAATGCATGGAACCCAGATATGGAGTATCTTGTTTGTAGAATAGCCAGGAAGCCAGTGTTGTTGGTTTGAAGAGGATATGTTGGGAAGTAAGGTGTAAGAAGACTAGAAAAGTAGGAGGGGACTAGGTTATGAAGAGCTTTGAATGCTAAACAGAGCATTTTGTCTTTGCTACTGGAGACAATAGGAAATCGCTGGAGTTTATTGAAGGGGTTGGGGAAAGGGAGAAGGGACATGATCAGACATGTGTTTTAGGAAAATAAGGTTAGTGACTGAATGTAGAATGGATTGGAGTGAGGAGAGACTTGAGGCAGGAACATCTACCATCAGGCCATTGCAGTAAGGAAGGCATGAAGTGATAAGGGTCTGCACCAGAATGATGGCAATGCCAGGAGAGACAAGGGGGCATATTCAAGAAATGTTAGGAAAGTGAAATTGACAGACTTTGTCAACAGCATGGACATGGGGAGTGAGAGAGAGTGAGGAACTGAGGATGACTCCTACTTTGTGAACCAGGACTAGGAGGATAGTGTTGCTGCTCTCTATAGTAATAAAGAAGGTAAGGGGGTGGGAGGTTTTAGGGGAAAAACTAAAGAGCTCTGCTTTGGACATACTGAGTTTTAAGGTGTCTACTGGATACCTGCTTTGTGATGTCTAAAAGACAGTTGGAAATTTGAGATTAGAGATCAGGAAAGAGACTAGGGCAGGAATAGTAGACTTGAGAATCATCAGCTTCATTGATTAAATCCATAGGAGCTGATGAGTCACCAAATGAAGTAGAATAGAGTGAAAAGAGAAGAGGACCCAGGATAGCCCTCAGGCACACTTAGGGTTAGAGAATGATCTGGAGCAGGATCTAGAAAAAGACAGAGCAGTCAGATAGGTAGGAGGAAAAGCAGGAGAAAATAGTTATCCCCAAACCTAGAGAGGAACCTATTATATGTAAGGCATTATGGTTCGTATCAGAGACACAAAGAGAAACAAGAATATTTCCTGTCTTCAAGGAGTTTTTATTTTTCTGGGGTGGGAGGTGTGAATGGGATAAACTATATACAGATAAATATAAGGTAAACTGAGGCAGTACATAGGATGTACAACTATGGAGATCAAAAAGACTTCAATGCAGAGGTAACATCTGAGTTGAGTCCTTGAAAACAGATAAAATTTTGAGCAGTTGAAATGGAGGAGTGTATAACAGTAATTGAGCAAGACATTACACTGTCTCCCTAGTGGAGCAAGTGCTCAGAATTGAAAGATAGATGTCAATTTTGGGGAACAGAACAATAGTTCAGTTTGTTTGGAATACAGAGAGTGTAAATAGGAGTAATGTGAAATTAAGCTTGAAAGGGAGGTGGGAGACAGATTATGTGTAGCCCTAAGGGACAAGCTTCGGAATATGTTTTGCTATTCAGTCATGTCTGACTCTTCATGACCACATTTGGGGTTTCCTTGGCTTGTCTAGCATAGAGAGAAGAGAATTCTAGGCAGAAGCTTGTGAGATACATAGACTACCTTAGGCTTTGTGGAGAGATGGTGGCTAATGAATTAGAAAAGCAAATTAAAAAGGAGTGGTCATATGGTTAAGAGGAGCATCAGGAGAGAATCTGCTTCAGGGCTGTAATGAGTTCCCCATCACTTGATACCTTCAAGCAAAAGAAATGGTGACTTTTTCATTGCAGATGCTATAGAAAAGAATATTTCAAATAGAAATTAGAAGAGATGATTTTTGGCATCGCCTCTAAAATTCTGTAATTCTACGGCCTGGAAAATTACCCTCCCCGCAATCAATTTTGCTGAGGGTTAGCCCTGCTTTTTTGCATCCAAAGGGCTAAATCCAGGCCGCCTTAGAGGTGAGTAGGCAATCAGAGCCATATGGTGCTGTGTTAGCTTGTTGAATGTATCGTAAAGAGGGAAAAGTAGTTCCATGACAGCAATCATCCATCACGTCCAGTTTGCAGCTAGAAGAGAAGGCTGCTAAAAGGGAACCCATCAACTCCAGGATAGCACTCATCATTTAAATGTTTAAGTCTTGAGCCAAGGACATGGGTACATTGTTTAGCTTAAGGAAGAAATAAAAAATGCAGGAAAGGGACATATAGTACAAATTAACCCATCTGGGAAGAATTAGGACTCGTTCATTATCTAAGACTTCATTGGCCAATCTGTAGGAGTCTGTAAACTTTCTCTAGCTGCCTACACACATATTATACACACATACACATATGTACATATGATATGTGTCAATATGATATATGTATATATGTGTGTTTGATGCATGAATATATGTATATGTGTGTATTTATTTGGAAAGATAAATCTGTTTCAGTATGATTAGTTTCTATCATAATCCTCTCCATTTATTTTATGCATTGAAAAACCTTCTGAGGAGTCCAAAGAAGTCCATCACAGAGAATCAAATTAAGAAGCCCTGTTTTAGAGGTATCAAGGAATACATAAGACAGTGCACTGGGTTTGGGATTAGAAGATTTTACTTCAGAAGATTTTAGCAGTTATTACTTGCATGACCTTTTGGAACTTAGGAAATTCACTTATTTTCTCTGAACTTCAAGTTTGTTCTTGGCAATAGGTGTCATTTTCTAGGGGCAGCTAGGTGTTGCAGTGAATAGAATACCAGTCCTGGAGTCAGGAGGTCCTGAGCTCAAATTTGACCCCAGACACTTGACACTTACTGACTGTGTGACCTTGGGCAAGTTATTTAACCCCAATTGCCTCCCTTCCCCGCTCAAAAAAGAAAGAATATTGTATTTATTTACCTGACCTTCTAGAACCTGACTTGTTGGGATCAGAATAGGTCAATGAAATTATTACTTTGCTTGCCCCTTCTTTCCTCAGTATCTCCACACCTTGGTACCAGATTCTAGCAACTGTTCCCTCTTTCCATTCTATGTTACAAAAGTGAACTTGAAATCGAACACTGATCTGTAGAAATATGAATAGAATTTCAGGTAACACAGAGGCAGTGATACACTGGTAAATGTTTAACAACTGGCTCTCAAACTTGTATGCAGTACACATTTGTAAGTTTAATCTTCTTTGTTACCATTTTCTTCATTACTTTTTTTTTTGCCTTTTAGAGGGGCAATTGGGGTTAAGTGACTTGCCCAAGGTCACATGGCTTGTTTTGTGTTAAGTGTCTGAGGCCATATTTGAACTCAGATCCTCCTGACTCCAGGGCCAGTGCTCTATTCACTGTACCACTTAGCCACCCTCTTCATTACTTTCTTAAGCCTAGAAACAGATAAAGCAATAAATCAAGTCCTGATCTCGTGTTCACTAAGTTCTGAGGTGTAAATGCTCACACTGAACATTTAATAATTGTCTCTCAAGAGCTAGTTGGAGCTAACTCCAGCACACCTTGTATTTAATTTTTTAAATTGTATTTATTTAAATTTTAATTTATGGAATACAACAAACATTTCCAAAACGTAGCATAATAAAAGATTATTGCACAAGAAACTGCAAATCTGTTATGTAAAACTTGCTATTCCTTTTAAATATATAATGAAGTTATCATGTAAATTTATTTTTCTTCTTTTCTTTTTATTCTTCCCTTTCCTCCCCCCCATCCTAGATATGGCTACCATTAGACACACACACACACACATACACAAATGTACACACATGTATATGTATATACACATGTATATAGAAATCATTCTATACATACTTCTGTTAATTCTTTCTCTGGTTGCAGATAGCATCTTCCTTTATATGTCCTTTGTAGTTAATTTGCATATTTATAATAGTCAAAATGACTTATTTTCTCAAAGTTATAGAGGATATTTAAAAGAATTCCTCCCCCCAAAGTTGCCTTGTTCAAGTCCCCACTCAGCATGATTCAGAGAATCAGAAATTACTGAGTCTAAACAATACCTAGATAGGAAACCCTGTTAAGTGGTTGTTCCATCTCTGCTTGAAGATCTCCTCTCATGGGGAATTCATAACCTCCTGAGATGGCTAATTTTATTTGAAGCAGTCCTAGTGTGGGAGGTAATATATTCATCTACCCAACATACAGATGTGCCAAGTGGGGCTCCTAAAAGTAAAGTTTTGGGGTTGTTTCCATAATGCTATTCTGCCTCATAAGCATGAGAGACTACTTCCACCATATCAATGTTCTTACAATGGAGTGCCCTAATTAGCCTTTATATTTCTAATGTGGTTTGACTGGGGAAGCAGACATTAGGACTACCATTCTCTCATGCTGTATGCTCTGCCTTTTTTGATGCAGCTTAAGAGGGAATTACTGTTATTAGACTACTATGTTACACTGTCAATCCATATTAGCTTGTGATCCACTTAGTCCTCCAGGTCTTTATTGGACAAAATACTGTCAAGATGTGTCTCCCAATATCTTAGTTGTAAGGTGGATTTTGCAAGTATAAGACTATATATTTAGTGAGCTCATATTTCCCTTAAACTCTTCAATTATTTTCATATTAATTTGGGAAAATTGTCTTGCCATGTATCCAGAAGTTGTAAAGATAGGGTAAAACCAGCCTGGTATCTAGCTCCAAATCATAGTCTTTGAAAATCATTCTGGCATTGAAGTTACTGACTCTATTAGGCAATCTAGACAGAGGACCTATCAATTTTTACTGTGATAATCCAGATTTTTACATTAATTACAGATTTTTGTCTAGGTCAAAGACACTCTGAGGCCTGGTTTGTTAGTCTGTTGGCTCACAGGTTAAATGACTTGTCTAGTCATGAGCTCTATGTCTTGTTTAATTTTTACTTTGGGGATGAACTGACTTCTTTCTCTCTTTCAATCAATCCACATTTATTAAGGACCTACTATGTGCCAGGCACTTTCCATGGCAAATTCCCTTCCCTACCCCATCCCCACTCCCACAATCCCATCACATCCATTCTGTTTTTAAAGTAGCAAAATGCAGTTCCAATTAATTCCCTAAGAATATTAGGCTTCCCAACTGATTGAAAGTCAGAGATCATAAATTACCAATTTATGATATTTATAAATTTATAAATATCAATTTATAAAAATACCAATAATTGGTATCTGGAGCATCTGTATGGGGGACTAATCTGAAACTGGAAGGTTCTTTTTGGAGAATATAGCCTCCTTTCTGGTTTTAGGGCTGGAAGGGAAGAAGAAAGACTTATAAGCTCTGGACCAGAAACAGGAATTCAGGTAAGGAGGAAGAAAGCCATAACCACTGGAGCTGTCCAAAAATTGAAGGGGCCACCATGCAAGGTAGTGAATTCTCTGATAATAGAAGTCCTTAAACCATTTGAATGGCTACTTGTTGGGCATAGTATAGGCCACTTGCTTGTTCATGTATGGGTTGGACTAGTTGGCCTCTGAAGTGCCTCCCAACTCTGAGATTCTATGATTCTAGGATCTATAAAATCAAAGATTGTGACTAGAAGATCTCTGAGTTTCCTTATGCTTCTGAATCCTCTGATTCTGAATGCCTGCCTTGAACTGTATGGTTCATTGGTATTAAATGCACAGCTGCATGACAGGGGAAGTGGGGGAAGTTTCAAAGAGAGCCTTAGGCATGGAGAGTTGTGTGGTTTGCAAGTTACTAAAGTTATGGAGCAATTTGTGCCAGCTCAGTGGAGTATTTACAGCATTTTCTGCTCCCTTCTTGTTTCCCTTCTCCCTCCCATCAAATTATTTATTTTTTATTAATCTTTTTAATTTACAGAATAAAACAAACATTTCTGTAACAAAGTACCATAAAAGATGATTGTACATAAGACTGTAAATCTACTATGTATAATTTACTATTTATTTCAAATATTCAACACTTATCATATAAATTTATTTTTTCTTCCCTCTCGCCACCCTACAAATGGCTACCATTAGACACACACGTATCTATATCTATGTATATACACACATACACATACATGCACACATATGAAAAATTATTCTATATCTATTTCTGCTTGTCAGTTTTTTCTTTGGATGCAGAGAGTGACTTTCTTCATTGTCCTTTATAGTTAATTTGGGTATTTATAATAGTCAAAATAACTAATTTGTTCAGTCATTCTTAAAACAATATTGCTATTATTGTATACAATATTCTCTTGGTTCTGCTCATTTAGCTAACTGTTATTTTGTGCAAGCCTTTTCATGTTTTTCCAAAATTTTTGAGCTCATCGTTTAACATAGTAGTGTTCCATCACAATCATATATCACAATTTCTTCAGCCATTCCCCATTCCCTGCAATTTCCAGTTCTTTGCTACCACAAGAAGAGCTGCTATAAACATTTTAGACCATATAGGTTCTTTTCTTTCCCCCCTAATTATCTTCAGAAATAGGCCAACTAGTGGTATTTCTAGGTCTAAAGGTATAGATAGCTAAATAACTCTTTGGGTGTAATTCCAGATTGCTCTCCAAACTGGTTGGATCAGTTTACAATTCTACCAACAATGAATCAGTGTCCCAATTTTTCCATATCCCCTCCAACATTTGTCACTTTCCCCTTCTCTCATTTGAGCAAATCTAGTAGATGTAAAATGATATCTCAAGGTGGTTTTAATTTGTATTTTTCTCATTGATAATGATTTAGAGTATTTTTTCATATGACTGTAAATTATATTGACTTCATTAGAAAACTGCCTCTTCATATCCTTTAACTATTTATCAATTGGGGAATGAATCATATTTTTATACATTTGACTAAGCTCTTTTTGTGTTTTAGATGTGGACTTGTATCTGATAAATTATAAAAATTTCCCACCAATTTTCTGTTTTCTTTCTGATCTGGGCTACATTTGTTTTATTTGTACAAAACCTTTTAATTTAATGTAATAGAAATTATTCATTTGACATCTAACTTTGCTCTCTCTATCTCTTGCTTATCCATAAATTGTTCACCTATTCATAAGTCTGATAAGTAGCATGTTCCTTGTTCTTCTAATTTTCTTGTACAATCTCTCTAGGTCATGCAAACATTTTGACCTTACCCACTTTCTGCCACATTGCTTTCCAGTTTTCTCAATAATATTTTACCAATTAATGAATTCTTATCACAAAATCTTAAGAATTTTACTTGTCAAATACAAGGTTATGATGTTTATTTGCTGCTCTAAATTGTGTATCTATTCTATTCCATTGATATACATTTTTATTTCTTAGCCATTGCCATAGTTTTTATAATTACTACTTTATGACCTGGTACTGCCAAACATCCTTCTTTTACATTTTTTCCATTATTTCCTCTAATATTCTTGATTTTTGTTTTTCCAAATGAATTTTATTATTTTTTTTAATTCTGTTTTTTTAATTAAATTGGAATGGCATTGAATACATAAATTAGTTTGGGTAAAATGATCATTTTTTAAAATTACACTGGCCCTGTCTACCCATGAACAATTAATATTTCTCCAATTATTTAAATCTGATTGGGGCAGCTAGGTGGCGCAGTGAATAGAGCGCCAGCCCTGGAATCAGAAGGACCTGAGTTCGGAGCCGGCCTCAGACACTTAATCCGCACAAACAAAAACCTAGCCGTATAACCTTGGGCAAGTTACTTAACCCCAATTGCCCTAAAGGGGCGACTAGGTGGAGCAGTGAGTAAGAGCGCCGGCCTCGGAGTTGGGATGACCCGAGATCAGATCCGGCCTCAGAAAATGAGCACCCACGCATAAATAATGACTAGCCATGTAACCTTGAGCAAGTTACTTAACCCCAATTGCTTTAAAAAAAAAATCTGATTATTTTTTGTTTAAGAAGGTTTTTTATAATTTTGTTTATATAGTTCCTGGATTTGTTTTGGCAGGTATACTCCCAGGTATTTTGTAGTGTGTACTTCTTTTCGATTTAAATAGTTATTTTTCCCTTTTTCTAAATACACTCAAACCTCATATAATGTTCCCCTGCCCCCATTTCATTCTGCCATTACAGTGCCCCTCCTCTCTCTTGGACCTTCCCTTGTAGTAATAAAAATATTAAAAAACAACAACAACTGTAAAGTGACCTCACATGACCAAACATATAGCACATATATAGCAGTAATCTCTTGCTTCTTACTGAGAGCAAGGAAAGGTATTTCATTTGCTTTTGTTTTTCTCTACTCTTTATTACAATAATTTATTTCAACTTCTTTTAATTTTTTTCATTTGTTATTCTTGTTTATATTATTCTCCTGGCTGTACTTAATTTATTATGTATCAGTTCATATAGATTTTCCTATATTTTCCTGCATTCCTCACATTCATTTTTTTTTTTATTGCACAATATATATAATTCCTATGCCACAGTTTTTTCAGTAATTCTCCAATCTAGGTAAACACTTTATTTCTGTTCTTTGTGACCACAAAATACTGATACACACACACACACACACACACACACACACACACATATATATATAAATAAAACATGTATGTATCATATTCATGATGTGGATCTAATATATGTAAGTCATATAATTATAAAATTGATCATATATTAATGATATAATGTATATTTTATAATATATACACAAATACACATCTCTCTTTCTCTCCCTAATCCCTACATAATGCACGATGTGCCTAAATATATTACACTGTATATATATATATATATATATATATATATATATATACACACACACACACATACATACACACACACATATATGTGTGTGTATATATCACCTATACATATGATATACATATATCTGCTTGGGTAGACATACATATTCTGACCTTCTTGAGGTCTGCCTCCAGTATTAGAATCACTTGTTAAGGGGTATGAAGAGCTGGTGATTTGCTTGTGTGACTCCAACTTGTTTTCTATAGTTAGACCAGTTCACAACTTCACTGACAGTGTCCCTCTAACAATGATGGTTTCAATACTTTACATTTATAGTAATTTCTTCCAGTTTTCTGAATGCAAAATGAAACTTGAGTTGTTTCAAATTTTATTTTTCTTATTATTAATGATCTTGATTGATCTTGGCTTCTGATAGTTTGTAGCTCTTCTGAAAGTGATGTTAATAACCTTTGAAAACTTATCCTGTAGATAATGGAGCTTAGTGTTAAACATTTATATTGGCGTGTTATATTTCTTGGATAGCAAATTTTTAGTAGTGATATTCTATGCAAAGCTCCTTCATCCCCCAGACAGTTCTGCATGCATTGATTTGCTTGTGTAAAACCTTTTAAATTTTCCACAACTGAAATTGCCTATTTTATCTTGATGATTTCCTCTATCCTTTCTTTGGTTAAAAACTCCCTTCACCCAGGCATCGTGGTGAAAAATGTCCTTTTCTGCCCTCCTCAATTATATTAAATTTTTTTACTGAATTTTTATAAAGAGGCTGAATATTTATTTGGAGATTATTGTGGAGTATAAAGTACAATTTGCTTGTCTAAACCTAATTTCTGCCAAATTGCTTTTTATTTTCTCAAAATTTCTTATCAATTAGGGGTTCTTTCCATGAGATTTTATGTTTTGGGGTTTGTCTATAACTAGGTTACTACTCTAGGTTAACTAGAGTTAACTAGAGTAACATCCACCACTAGGTTACTGTTCTAGGTTAATTAGATCATCCATAACTAGGTTATTGTTCTTGGTAAACTAGGTTTTCCATAACTAGGTTACTGTTCTAGATTACTTCTATTGCTTCTAGATCTTGATTATCTGATCTACTTTTAAACTGCTATCAAATAATTTTAATGATTCCCATTTTATTATGTGGTTTGAATTCTAATGTTGTTATAGCCCTGTTTGTATTGCCAGTTTTCTATGGCCAGTAAATGAAGATTGAAATTGAATTATCCACCTGGTGTGCTCTAGTGTAATCTGCTAATTTTGCTCTACCCAATGTCTATTTCCCTTTGTAGGCCTCCACTTTTAGGGCTATCACATTCTTCATTTTCTCTTCACTCAGGCTTGTCTTGGGGTCCTTCATACTCTTCTTCTCAGGCCCACAATTCCCCTCAACCAGGTGGTATGCTTGTAAATGTTTAACACCTGGTTCTCTGAAAAATAAATGTATGCAAACAACTTTTAAATTTAATCTGCATTATTAACATTTTCTCTATCACATTCTTAAGTCAAGATTACACAATCAACAAAACAATAGATCAAGCTTTGATTCATAGCATTTGCTTCTTTCTGAGGCATATATGCTCACACTGAAAATTCAGCAATTGACTCTTGTGAGCTGGTATGAGCTAGCACTGGCACTTCCCTAACTTCTTTGCACCAATCCTTTACATATACTCCTTTCTAGACATTGTTTCTATGGCACAAACTATCCTTTGCAATAGTGTTTCACCTAACATCATATTTTTTGGAACCAACTTAGATTATATAAGTTATTACCTGTACAATAGAATTTGTTCTATTGCTATTTCCACTGGACAAGAGCAACCTCTTTGTCAGAGGCATTTTGTATCATGTGAATACCTTAGATATAAAGATAATATATTTAGAAAGAACTTTCATAGAGTCACTGAAGGAAAAAAATGGACAAAAATTACATGGAGATAATTTCACCTTAAAATAAAGTAATACTTCCCAATACTTCCCAACATTCCCTAAAAATTTGAGATAGTTTAAAATAGGTTTGCTTTACTAGATAGTGAATTCCTTTTTATTGGATATACTCTTTCAACTCACAAAAAATATGTTTAATAAGAATGTTTAGGGGGAGGAGCCAAGATGGTGGAAAGGAAGCAGTAACCTCCCTGAGCTCCTTGGTCACTAAGTCTCAAAGGGTGAATCTGAGTGGATTCCAGAGTGACAGAGCCCACTGGAAGACAGAGTGTGGCAGAGTCCAGCCCAGGAGGTTGCCCAGTGTGTCTGGACAGGATAAGCGCAGAGCTTGTGGGGGCTGCACAGCTCAGACCTAAGAGCAGACAAGCAGACTGCACCAGAGAGAGAAAAAGCCCCAGCCTGCAGACTTACCAAGGACAAATTGCAGTCATCTCCCCTTCATCTCACTAAGGGACTGGAAGGGTCATTGGAGCCAGGTAGGAGAGTCCAGCTCCCAGGGGAGAGAGGGGCTTCTCCAGCTGCATTCAGCCCCCAGCCTGGAAGGTTGAAGACTGCCTGACTGTATAAAACAGGGGCTGGAATGGCAAAGTAAATTCTAGCTGCTCTGATCCTCCCATCCCTCCTTCATGAAGCAGAAAACTCAAAGATAAGTCTCCCACCCAGATTGAAATCCCAAGTTAATGGAAAGAGACCCAGGCTTGAGAGTCTCCAAGAAGGGGTGTAACTGAGACAGCCAGGAGTCTGAAGAGAAAAGAGAGAGGGGTCCCAACAAGCCCCACCTCACCTCACCAACAAAAGCCTACTTATAGCCCAGGGGTATTAGAGGCAGAAATCTGAAGTGGTCAGACTCATTCCCACCTACACATCTACATTCCTCACTGACTTCCCTGACTTAGCCATAAACTAGCCACCCAGAGGTATTCAAAGTCAAGGATCAGGCCCTAAACTTATAGCCTGAGAAACTAAGAAACAGGAAGTCACAATGGGAAAGAAGGAAGCTGAGAAGGAAAAGGGGAAGGCAAGAAAGTCTATTCGAGCCTACTATGCAGGGCAAGAACAACCAAATACACAGGCCAATATAGACCCTCTACGGACATCTGAGACCACAGAAGGAAACATGATCTGGTCTCAAGCCCAAATAGCATTCCTGGAGGAGCTTAAGAAAAATTTTAAAGACCAAATCAGGGAGGCAGTGACCAACTTGGAAAAACATCTCAATGAAGTAATTGGAGAAAATACCTCCCTAAAAAAGGAACTTCAAAAGATAACTGAAGACCATAATTCGCTAAATATTAGAAACAATCAAACTGAAACTCAGAACTCTATGATGCAGCAAGAGTCAATCAAACAAAACAAGACAATTGAAAAATTGGAAGAAAATGTGAAATATCTCACTGGAAAAATAATAACAAAATTTATTTGGAAAAACAAACGGTCTAGAATATCAAGGGAATTAATGAAAAGAAACTCTAGGGAAGGTGGACTAGCTATGCCAGATCTTAATCTGTATTATACAGCAGCAGTCATCAAAACTGCTTGGTACTGGCAGAGGTGTAGAGTAGTGGATCAATGGAATAGATTAGGTGCAGGAGAATGAATATAGTAATCTATTGTTCAATAAACCCAAAGACCCCAGTTTTTGGGATAAGAATGCACTATTTGACAAAAACTGCTGGGAAAACTGGAATACAGTATGGCAGAAACTGGGCATAGATCACTATCTAACACCATATACCAAAATCAAGTCTAAATGGGTGCATGATCTAGGTGTAAAGGATGATACTGTAAGCAATTTGGGAAAGCAAGGAATAGTTTACCTGACAGATTTGTGGAGAGGGGAAGACTTTAGGACCAAACAAGAATTAGAGAGCATTATAAAATGCAAAATGGATAATTTTGATTACATTAAATTGAAAAGCTTCTGTACAAACAAAGCCAATGTAAGCAAGATCAAGAGGGAGGTGGGAAATTTTTACAACTTGTGTCTCTGATAAAGGACTCATTTCTAAAATTTATAGAGAATTGAGCCAAATCTATATGAATACAAGTCATTCCCCAACTGATAAATGGTCAAAGGATATGAACAGGCAGTTTTCAGAGAAATTAAAGATATCTATAAACATATGAAGAAATGCTCTAAATCACTATTGATTAGAGAAATGCAAATCAAAACAACTCTGAGATACCACATCTCACCAGTCAGATTGGCTAAGATGACAAAACAGGAAAATGACAAATGCTGGAGAGGATGTGGACAAATTGGAATACTAATGCATTGCTGGTGGAGTTGTGAACTGATCCAACCATTCTGGAGAGCAATCTGGAATTATGCCCAAAGGGCTATAAATAATTTCACACCCTTTGACCCAGAAATACCACTTCTAGGGTTATATCCCAAAGAGATCATAGAAGTGGGAGGAAGACCCATATGTATAATAATATTCATAGCAGGTCTTTTTGTGGTTGCAAAGAATTGGAAACTAGAGGGGTGCCCATCAATTGGGGAACGGTAAAAAAGTTGTGGTATATGAATGTAATGGAATATTATTGTGCTATAAGAAACGAGGAGGTGATGGATTTCATAATTACCTGGAGAGACTTATACAAACTGATGCTGAGCAAGAAGAGTAGAATCAGAAGAAATCTGTATACAATCACAGACATACCATATCTGTGATGACCAATTATGACAGACTGGACTCTTTTCAGCAATGCAGTGATATAAGTCAATCCTGAAAGTCTCAAGAAAGAGAGAAATGCACCATCCAGAGATATAACTAGAAAGAACTGAGCCTGAATCCTGATGGAAGCAAACCAAATGATCTTTTTCTTTTGATTGTTTGGTTTTATTTCTTCTTTACCATCTTTCATCCCAACTAGTACAATACATCTTTGTAATGGGAATAATGTCTAATATGGATGTATTTGCAGATCCTATACTGGACTATAGGCTGTCATGGTGGGGGGGAGGGAAGTAAAGGAAATTTGAAAATCAAGGAAATATGGAATTGAATCTTGTTAACTGAAACTAAACTAATAAATTAATTTTAAAAAAAAGAATGTTTATGTAGAGCCTATATTGGATTGCATACTGTCTTGGGGAGGGGGTAGGAGAGGGAGATAGAGAAAATTTAAAACTTATGGAAGTGAATGTTGAAAACTAAAAACAAATTAATTCATAAAAATCAAAGTATGTAAAAGCCCTTATTGAACTTTAAGAGCTATATAAATGGCTGTTAATATTTAATTTCTTTGAAGTCCTTCCACTGTCTAATCCTGAACTGTCTATACAGTAGGTACTCAACAATAGTTTCAAGGGCCATGAAGGTAGCTAGAGCAGATACTGTGGAGTACTTAAGATGCCAAGGTACTGTACCTCAGATCATTGCCAGATATCCTGACTTTTGTTTTGCCACTGAACTTTGATGACTCAGGAAAAAAAAAGAAAGTTGATGACTTTGTGCAACTCTGCCCCACTTAAAACCAATTCATTCAAAGTCAAGACATCCCCCGGGATGTAATTGGTCCTCTTCATGAATGAAGGACAAGCAAGCAACTACAACAGCTCAAAAAATAAACAAGGATGTACAAATAGCTATTATGTGTTGGTCTTCATTTTTATAGTTGGCATTCAGAGTTCATAGAATGATCCTAGAGTTTAAAACTAAATGCAACCTTGCAACACAAGGGCATAAGGCCTGGAAGGGTCTTCAGGACACAGAATGCTAGAACTAGAGTTAGAACAAAATAGAGTTGGAAGCTCTGTAGAGATAACAATGTTTAGAGCCATTATTTTGCAATAAAAGAAAATGAGGCCCAGTGAGAAGCTATCATTTTCATAGTGCCGTGCAGCATACTAAATAACAGAGTCAGGACTGGAACTCGGGTCAGCAGGCTCTAAATTCAGGGCCTCTTCCACTATGCAACAATTGGAATTCTCAGCCTGAAGGAGGGATGATCAAAATGATTTTTTAAACAGTATTAAATATCAGTTCATCAAATCCTTTTAGTCATGCACAAGCATGGAGTTCCGGGGAGAAACCGAACACAATATTATTTATTGTAGAGTGGTTACATTTCATGTTCATTTGCTCTCAGGCATTCTTTATGAGCCGCAGATTTGTGTCAGTCTAATTCCATGTAAAATTAAACAAACTGAAAAATTACACAGTTCTTTAGGCTACTTCCCTTTCCCATCTAAGTCAGCAAATTTCATGCCTTTTCCTAAGGTATTTGGTGAATATTTATCATGTGGTTTGAGAAACTGAGAAGAGCTAAGTGTTAAGAATGAGAGTATTTAAGAGTATTAATGATCGGTAAGCTCAGAAGATAGTGCTGCAGATAACTTTAATTGTTTTTGATGTGGTATGATAGAAGGCCAGCCTTGAACTCAAGAAGACCTAGGGTGAAGATCTCCTTCTGACATACACTTTGACAAGGGACAAGACCCTGAACCTCTAGGGAACCCTCTGAGCTGATCTCTCCAAAGCCTTAATTTATCAATCTACATGGAGGAGTTTCTGCTTTGAGAGTTCTCTACACTGATAAAATTGAAGGAAGGAAGAAAAGAAGGAAAGAAGGAAGGAAGGAAGGAAGGAAGGAAGGAAGGAAGGAAGGAAGGAAGGAAGGAAGGAAGGAAAGAAGGAACAGAGAAAGAGAAATATTTTCATTCTTTCCAGTGACCACCTTGCAGATTCCTAGGCAAAACAGAAGTAATTTGGGCTAGAGGAAGGGATTATATTTCTTTCCCAATATCTTCTTTCCTTCCTTCCTTCCCTCCTTCCTTCCTACTTTCTTCTTCCCTTCCTTCCTTCCTTCCTTCCTTCCTTCCTTCCTTCCTTCCTTCCTTCCTTCCTTCCTTCCTTCTTTCCTTTCTTTTTATTCTTCTGTGCAACTGTTGTTTATGATATGTTTGTTTATGTATGTTTATGCAGAATGGTTTGATGCTACTAATTTGTAGTCCCTTTGAGGTCTAATCTTTTTAGTTCTGTTGCTGTTAGCTAGGTTCCTATAGTTGTGGGCTCCAATGTGTTTAAGGTAATATTGTTTAATACAGTTTTAGAGCAATAAAGGACTGCCATATCAAAACTTATTTGATTCAATTCAATTCAGAACATTTCTTTAGCACCTATCATGTAGGTGGGGCAGCTGGATGGCACAGTAGATAGAGTTCTGGACTTGGAATCAGGACATTTCAAATCAGAAAAAGTTCAGATCTGGCCTCAGACCCCTACTTAGCTATGTGCCCCTGGGCAAGTTACCTAACCCTGTTTGCACTAGTTCCTCATCAGTATGAAGAATTGGAGAAGGAAATGGCAAATCACTCCAGTATCTTTGCCAAGAAAACCCCAAATGGGGTGACATAGTTTTGGAAATGACTCAACAACAACAAAAATGTAGCAGGTACTATTCTGGACACAGGGAATACAAAGACAAAAAAATGATACAACCTCTGCTCAAGAGTTTCTAATCTGATGGAGGTAGGTGCTTAGGACAAACAAGTACAAAGACATCTACAGTAGAATATACAATTTGATAAGTATCTCATCTCTTCCAAATTATATGACCTGAAGAAAGTCACTTAATTTCCTTGGTCCTCAATTTCCTCATCTATTGAATTGGATTAGATGCTCTCTGAGGTCCCTCATAACCCTAGACCTATGATCCTAAAAATAAGGGGCACAAGTAAAGTGTTATGAGAAACTGGAGAAAGAAGAGATCATTGATTCCTGGAAGATGTGGAGTCAGAGGAGGTTTTGTGAAGAAGATGGCACCTGAGATGGATCTTGAAGAAAGGGAGCAATTTTTATTTTTATTAATTTGTTTATTTTTAGTTTACAGGATACAATTCTATAATTCCTCAAGTTTCAAATTTCCCTTCCCTCCCTCGCCCCAACCCCCACGATGGCATATAGGATCTGCAAATACTTTCACAATAGACATTAGTCAGACTACAAAGGTGTATTGTACTAGATGGAATGAAAAATGGTAAAGAGGAAATAAAACCAAACAATGAAAAGAAAAAGATCAAATAGTTTGCTTCCATCAGGATTCAAACTCAGTTCTTTTTAGTTATTTTTCTGGATGAAAGGGAGCAATTTCAATCAGCAGAGATGGGACTCAGGATGGAGAGGGGCAGAGTCTGTTCTAGGGTTGGGAGATGGTTTGTGAATACTGACACAGTACAATGCAGAGCTTCACTAGGAGATGGAATTTTTTTTTCCAAACTGGCTAGAATATAGAATTTGGGGTGAAGGGTAGTATGTGAAATAATATTGAATGGTAGATTGGAGCCAGATTATGGAATGTCTTAAAGACTCTGCTAAGAAATTGATGTTTTATACTATGTGGAATAGGGAGGTTTTGGAGCAGGACAGTAACATGGTCAGATTGTATCTTGACAGATTTATGGCCATACAACTAAGTATCCATAAGGATGGACTAGAGACAGGAGAGACTGGAGGGATAGATCAGTTCCAGGGGAGGTACTTGTACTTAAGAATGTCCCTAAGCCAAGATCCCTGTACATATAACTTTAGCTAACTGGCCATAATAGCATACCTTGTCCTTGCAAAGTTGGTCTGTCAGATTCTGATCCTGGCCCTAGTTTCCTAATAACATTCCCTTAATCTTCCTTGTCACTCCTTCTGTCCTTGGTCCTGTTTTCTACAAGTAGTTATCCTTGTCAAAACTACCTCCAGTGAGACTCCTGCTTCCATGTAAATTATTGGCATTCTCTGATCCACCATGAGGTAGCCAGGCTCAACCCTTCTCCTCCCTCCAAGCCTTTTCTTCCCTTGGTCTGCAACAGAGATGTTGCAATAGTAGAGATGATAATGGATTAAATATTAGTAGTGAGGGAGAGAGAGGAAAAGTCAATGACCTTTTCTAGGAGTCCAATTGTGAAAGAGAGAGAATATATCAGAAAATTTGGGAGAATGATGGGGTCAAATGAAGTCTCTTCTAAGATAGGGAAGACCTCTATGTGTTTGCAGGAAACAGAGAAGGAAACAGTAGATATGGAGATATTGTTGAAGAGAGGGCATGATTCAAATAGCAAGCTCCTGTAGAAGATGGACTTGGGTGGTGGTTATGATGAAATCAAGTATACAAGTGGCATGATTGGCCATGGTGAGGGATAGTCTCCTCTTTGGTCAGAGAAAAATACTGGAACAGAGTAGGAGAGAACTGGAGTTGATGTAGAGTTTTTTGAGGGGTGGAGTTGAGGAAAAGAAAACGTTCATAATGGTGGTCTCTTTTCTCTATAAAGTAGGAGATGAAGGTTAGGGAGAAAGAGAGAGGGAGAGAAGGAGAGGGAGAAGAAGGGAGAGAAAGAGAGAGACAGAGAGAGAGATGGAGGGAGAGACAGAAACAAACAAATGGTATTGTGGGAGATTTGAGGGAAAAAATATTTAGCTATGGGAAATTCAGTTCAGCTAGTCACAGAAGGATAAAAGGCCTGCTGTGCAGGAGCAATGGCCAGTTGAGATCAAAACAAATTTGTAGTACATGGTTATGTGGTTTCCTCCAGTGATGTTTAGCAACACTTGAGTTAGATCAGAGAAAATTATTAGTGAATGGATACATGATTTACAAATAGTGGGTAATACCATAAGCAAATTAAGAGAGCATAGAATCATTTATTTGTCAGATTTATGGATAAGGGTAGAGTTTAGCATCAAAGAAAATATATAGAGAATTACAAAATGTAAAATAGATAATTGAGTTTATAAAAAAATTAAAAGTTTTGCATAAACAAAACCAATGCAACAAAAATTATAAGGAAAGAAGAAAACTGGGGAAAATGTTTTCCAACAAGTGTCTCTGATAAAGACATCATTTCTGAAATATATAGAGAACTGAGTTAAATTTATAAAAACACAAGTCATTTCCCAAGTGATAAATGGCCAAAGGATATGAACAGGTAATTTTCAGACAAAGAAATCAAAGCTAGATCTATAGTCCTATAAAAATTTTCTAAATCACTATTGATCAGAGAAATGCAAATTAAAACATCTCCGAGGTACCACTTCACACCTATAAGATTGGCTAATATGGCAAAAAAGGGAAATGCTGGACGTTGAAAGGGATATGGGAAAACTGGGGCATTAACACACTGTTGATGGAGTTGTGAACTGATCCAACCATTCTGGAGAGCAATTTGAAATTATGGCCAATGGGATAAAAACTGTATGTACCCTTTGATCCAGCAATACCACTGTTAGGTCTATATCCCAAAGACATTCAAAAAAGGGAAAAGGATGTACTTGTACAAAAATATTTATAGCAATTCTTTTTGTGGTGGCAAAGAATTAGAAATTGAATAGATGCTCATCAATTGGGGAATGGCTAAACAAGCTGTGGTAAATGATTGCAATGGAATGGTATTGTGTTGTAAGAAATGATAAGCAGAATGATTTCAGAAAAACTTGAAAAGATTTACATAAACTGATGGAAAATGAACAGAAACAGGAGAATGTTGTACTAAGTAATAGCAATATTGTTTGATTGAAGAACTTAGCTATTTTCAGTAATATAATGATCAAAGAGAATCCCAAAAGACTAATGATGAGCATACTATTCACTTCTAGAGAAAGAAATGATATTGATTAAATACAGACTGAAGCATACTCTTTTCACTTTCTTTTTCTTTTATTGGAGTCTTCTTGTACAAAATGACTAATATGGAAATGTTTTACATAATTGTACCAATAACCAATATAACCAATATCCAATTCCTTCCTGTATTAGGGAGGGGAAAAGGGAGAGAGGGAGGGAATCTGGAACTCAAAACTTTAAATAAAAATGCTAAAAATTGGGGAAAAAAAGAAAGTGGATAGTGGGGATGACTCAGGATTTGGGTTTGGGAAGTTATCAGCTGAAATGGTTAACTCTATGGTCAAGATTGCAAAGGGATAAAAGTGAAGCCAAATCAGGGTTGATAGACTGAGAGCAAGGAGTGAAGTGACTAGAGATCTTAGTGAGGAAGCAGTGTTTTTTTTTTGTTTGTTTGTTTTGTTTTATTTGTTTGTTTGTTTTGTTTTGTTTTTATTTTTTGTGAGGCAGAAGGAAAAAATGAAGAGCAAAGAAATTGTAATCTGGGAGAAGGATCTAAGGGTTCTGGCTGATGGAAATGGAATATTGGCTGAGGGTAAGATTAAACATATGATTGTGCCATGGTGTGGCTTAGGTGGGAAGGAGGCTGAGGTGAAATGGTATGATATAGTGGAGAGAATGCTAGTTCTATCTATCTATCTATCTAGTTCTATCTAGTTCAGGATTCAAACCCCACCTCTAATACTTTCCACATGTGGGTCCCATTTTTTTCATCAATAAAGTGATGGAGTTGGACTAGATAACTCAGAGACCCTTTCTACCTCTAGAATGGTCACCTGTAATCGTGTGTACATGAAAACTGAGAAGAGATTGAAGGAATAGAAAGGCAGAGGATGTCTGTCCCCAGTTGGAGGGGAAATCACCATATGTATTGAGCTCCACAAATATGAGAAGTGAAGAAGCATTTATTAAGCATCTACTATGTGCCAGGTATTGTGTTCATTTTTTTCAAACAAATATTATCTCATTTGATTCTTACAACAACCCTAGGAGATAGGTATTGTTATATATTTTTTATAGTATAGTATACATATACATAAACACACTCTATCTATTTATATATTTACAGTTGAGGAAACTGAGGTAGAATAGAAGTTGAATGACTTGCCCAGCATCACAGATTTATTGGGTGTGTAAAGCCACATTTTAACTCAGTTCTTTCCTGACTCTAGGATATCACCTTTGCCTTGGGCTTGTGCTAAAGAGAAATCAGGAAAGTCATGGAGTGATTCCACTCTCCTCCCCCATCTTCAGTGGGAAAAGATTGTACCACAGAGCATCCAATCAAATGAAACCCCAAAGTTGTTATGTACAACCTCATAGAGCTCATTTCCCTCCTGGTCTAGAATGACTTGACACATATTAAGAAAAGACTTTAAACTGGAATGGAAGGATTGGATTCAAAGAGAGATATCAAAAAGAAAGTGACAAAATACTGGTCTGGAAGCTAGAAGACCTGGATTCTTGTCCTTTAGCTTAATGCATCTTCTGGGTCAATCTGGCCCTCCTCTCTGGTCCTCAGTTTCTTCATATCAAAAATGGAAATAATAAATGTCTCATGCTACTCTCATTTTTGAGTTTATTGTGAAGAAAAGGGGAGAGTGGAGGTGAACATGCTTTATACACTGTAAAGCCCTATGCAGATAGAGGACACTATTACTATTACTATTTTAAGGGACTTTAGAAAAGTTCTACTCTGCTTTTTGAAGTCAGATTATCAGTCTGAGCTCCAGGTTTCCTCTTCTACTGTCCCACCTGCTACCCAAGATTATTATGAGATCAAAGGAGAACCTGGAGGTGAAAGCATTTTTTTGTTAACTGCAAAGAACAGTACTTACGGAAAGGATTGTGATAAATTGGCTAGAGCTGTAGAAATTAGAACATGACATCCTTGCAAAGGTTGGAGTTTATTATTCTTTGGGTTTTTGGTCCTTTTTAGCCATTCTGAGAGCCAGGACAAACTTCTTTCCCTATCAGTTTCTCCATCTCCAAGAGGAGGTATTGGGTTAGGTCTCTTTAATTAAAGGTCTCTTTAATTTCTGGTTCTCCAGTGCCTGGAACGTAGTAGTTGCTTTATGTTTATTGATTGATTGGCTATCTGATACTCAGTAGGGCTAGGCTAGTGAAAGGAGCTATCAACAGTTAACACTTCTGCTGTCCATTGACTGTGAGAGAGGCCAACTTCCTTCTCTCTCAGCAAAATACAATGGCTGTGGAAAAGGGAGGCAGGAAATGCTGGCTCCTCTTTCTTTGCTCTGGGTAGCTGCCTAGCAAACATTGCTTCACATTATGCAAAAATCCTCTTGGCTCTAAGGTTCTTGACCTCCCCCAGGGTTCCTTCAATTTTCTAATCTCCCTCTGGGAGGGCTGTGCCTGGGGATTGATTAGTTCTTCCAAGGAACATATAAACAGCTTCATTTCCTGTCCAAGGACTGGACCTCTAATTTCTGGGAAGTTGGTCAGAGAATTACTTCAATTTGCTTTTTCTCCAGAAACATAGATAGTGGGAAGTTCAACATGGCATGGTGGGGAAAGCCACTAGGGCTGGAATCAGAGCAGCTGGATGTAAATCTCTGCTAATCTCTACCTACCTGTGTAATAGAAGCCACATCACTCAGGATCAAAGGATTGTAGACTTAGATCTGGAAGGATCCAACTCCTTCATAGTAGAGAAGAGGAAACAGTAGCCCAGGGAGGTTGTTATATGCCCCAAATCTCTTGCATAGTAAACCATAGAGCCGGGATTCAAACTTAGGTCCCTTGATTACATAGTCAATATTTTTCCTATTGCACCACAGTGCTCTCTCAGTCTCACTTTCCTCATCTGTGAACTCAGGGTAATAATCCATGTACTAACTACCATTTAGATGTTTTGTTGTTGGTTTGTTTTGTTTTCTGAGGACAGGATTATAGATTTACTGGGCCATTTGTGGGACCACAAAGCTCCAAATGGAAGCCTTCCTCTCCCTCCACTGACATTTTGATATGTAGCTACAATTTGGGTAACCAAAATTCAGAATGCATGTACTGAAAAAGAAAATATAATTTATTTATTTGAAATGGATTTTTATACATAGCTATGATTTTGGGAAGCAAAGTTCAGGGATTCATGGTCTGAGATTTATTTATTTGAAACTGAGATTGTCTGGGAGAACATGGGGCATATAATCACTCTACAGGGTAGTAGATAAGTTCTGTGGAATCGTCTGAGACACAGAGTCATTAAGTAACTTATCTAGGGTTACAACATAGCTAGTGAGGGTCAGAGGAGAAATTCTAGTCTTGCTAACTCTTAGCCTAGCACTCTAGCCACTATATTAAGCCACCTCACTGTACTTACAAATATTTATGGGCTTAAATTGGTATCAAATTACTTTAAGTAGTTCACTCTGAAGGGCAAAGGAGAGAATGCTCGCAAAGTCTTCTTCAACTGTGAAGAGCTATTTAGCTATTCTCATGTGAAATTGTCTTGAGAATGCTGAGATCCACTCACTGACAAAAAACATCTGTGATTCCGTGCTTGACCTTTCCACCTTTGGTCAAATGACCTAACCATTGGTTTTCCTCCTGGACCCCAACCTCAAAATTTCACACTGCTTTGTATTTGTGTCTCTTTTCTTATGAGACTTTGCTACTTAGGGCAGTGACTATGTTTTACCCAAATTGTGGGAGTACAGTGGAGAAACTGCAGTCTGGATGTACAAACTGGTCTTGAGTCCTGTATCTGACTTTTCCTAGATAGGTGATCCTGGATAAATCACTCTACCTCTTAGAGCCTCAGGCTTCCCATCTATAAAATGGAGGTAATAATATTGCAGCACTTGCCCCCCAGTGCCATTCCAAGGAAAGAGATGTGCAAAACTGAAGGTGTTCTAACAATGTGAGGGGCAGTTAGGTGTTACAGTGATTATAGCTATGGGCTTAGAATCAACCTGATACATCTTTTTGAGTTCAAATCTTGCCTCAGACACTTACTAGCTGTGTGACCTTGGGCAAGTCACTTAACCTTGTTTGCCTTAGTTTCCTCATCTGTAAAATGAGCTAGAGAAGGAAATGGCAAACCACTTAAAAATCTCAGCCAAGAAAACCCCCCCAAAATAGGTCACGAGCCATCAGATGCAACTGAAAATTACTGAACAAAATAGAAATGTGAGCTATTGCTATATCTTACAGTGATCTAAGGAGTCTAGTTCAATGTAGAAAGCAAGGTAATATATCTTAGATGCTTCAGAAGGTAGAAGGAAGGACAAGGGGAGAAACTCTACCTGGACTTGATTCTCAACTCTCCAGGAAAAAAACTGGTTGTTAAGATACAAATAACTGAAATCTGGGAACAAAGCAACCACTCTATCTTAGGACCATAGATTTACAGCTTAAAGGAAATCTAATTCAAATTCTCCATTTTGGCCAAGAGGAATCCGAGGCTCAGAGAAGGAGAAGTTACTTGCCTAAGATTATGTAGGAATTAAGCAGCAGAAATAGGACTTTAACTTGGATTCTAAAACTCTAGATCCCAGCTTGTCATTCAAAGAATTTGAGACTGATAAGAAGAAGAAAAACAGGCACAGTCTGATATGGATTGTGCTGTAGACTGTGGGCAAAGGGAGGGAGGGAACCAGATTTCAAAGAGTTCAGAGAAATGAGAGAGAAGATCCAGAAGCCATCCTCTCCTAGTTCCCAGGCTGAATTTGTTTAGCTGGTTTATCTTCATTCAGAGATAATGATATTAAGTACGTGGGTCTGAGTTTTTGCAGTTGATCAGCCTCGGGTTTTTGAATTCTTATTTTCTGTAGTGCCTGTCATCTTGACATACTCTTCAGAAAGCTCCTTGCTGATGATTGGCATTCCCCTAAAGCTTGTTTACTTAATTGGGACCCATAAATTCTTTTTCTTCTTTAGGACTGTGCCTAGAACTCTCCCATTAAAGAGGTAATGGGGTCCTGATTTTCATTCATTAACTGCTGGAGCTGAATGAATGAGTGAAAAAGTAAACACACAAATGGAAGATATGCCCTTTGCCTGGGCAACTCATGTCAACTTCTACTTGCCAGTCCCTTTCTTTCCCACTTCTGAGTCTGATTTCACAGGCTTCTTCTCAGGCTCGAATTCAGTCCCTCTTTGGATCTCTCTCTCTCTCTATCCATCTATCTATCTGTCTGTCTGTCTGTCTATCTATCAACCTACCTATCTGTAGATTTATTTATCTTCTTTTTATTATCATTATTATTTTGAAGGCAATTGGTATTAAGTGACTTGTCTAGGGTCACACAGTTATGTGTCTGATGCTGGATTTAAACTCAGGTCCTCCTGAGTCCAGGGTGACTCTAGAGCTTACAATCCCTGATTTTCTTCAAAATGTAGCCTAAACACCACCTTCTACATGAAGGCTTTCCTGGTCCCTTCAGCTAGCTGTTAGTGCACTCCTTCCCCTAACTACTAGGAATTCATTTGGGACATGGTCAACATCCATATCAGCTATCTCTCTCTGTCTCTGTCTCTGTCTCTTTCTCTGTCTCTCTCTCTGTCTCTCTCTGTCTCTGTCTCTCTGTCTCTGTCTCTCTGTCTCTGTCTCTGTCTCTCTCTCTCTGTTTCTCTCTCTCTCTCTCTCTCTCTGTCTCTCTCTGTCTCTCTGTCTCTCTGTCTCTCTCTCTCTGTCTCTGTCTCTCTGTCTCTCTGTCTCTGTCTCTGTCTCTCTCTCTCTGTCTCTGTCTCTCTCTCTCTCTCTCTCTCTCTCTCTCTCTCTCTGTCTCTCTCTCTCTCTCATCTATTTAGATAGATGATAACCTTACATATACAGATTTACATGTCATCTTCTCCATTAGAATGTAAGTTCTTTGAGGGCAGAGACTTTTACATTTCACATTTCTTAGCACATTGTCTAGAAAGTGGAAGTCACCTAATAAATGCTTGATAATTGATCAATTCACCTATTGTAATACTCTTCCCATCATCTATTCCTGGTGAAACAAGATTTGGAAATGAAAGGCAGCTTGGTTCTTTTTAAGATGGTAACACATCCAGATTGTGCCCTCCATAGAGACCTGGAAAAGGTTTGAGTTCTGGAAAAGGGAATAGGCACCATCTTCTAGAACAGGGGTGGGTAACAAGTGACATCAAGGCAACATGTGGCTCTCTTGGTCCTCAAGTGTGGCCTTTCGACTGAATCCAAACTTCACAGAACAAATACTCTTGATAAAAGGATTTGTTCTGTAAAAGTTGCACTTAGTCAAAAGACCACACACAAGGACCTAGCAGGTCATATGTTCCCCACCCCTGTGAGGCATAAGAGAGTGGAAGAATTGTGGATGGCAGCTGGGCTAGCAATAATAAAAAGGTCCATCTTCTGGGGGTGGAGGGAAGGTTGGAAGCAGCATAATCGGAGAGATCAGAGATGGAAAAGGGACAACTGGGGGCATTTGCTGATAGCAGTGACATGAGGGAGTAACTAAAAATAAGCCATATCACATAGGCAGAGGTGATGCAGAAGGGAGTACCGAGGGGAAGAGCAATCCTCCAGCTCCTAACTGAAGCCATACTCTGAGCAGTACTCAGATTATAAAGACATCTGAATGGAAGGCAGACACTGGTGGACATTCTTAATCTCAGTGGATTCAGAGATGAATCTAATTTGCTTTCATTAATTTTATAAGCAGAACAATTCAGATTTTGAGTCTTAAAAGCCTGAATTCTTGCAAGGGGATCTGGTGACTACCCTTGGAGGTGAATCAGAAACTGGGGTTCATAGATCTCTTGGGTTGGGACAATAACACAGGGAAGTAAGATGTTCCAAAAATGTACCTGGACTCTTTGTGTTAGGAGAATGGCTTGGAAACAAAGGTCATACTGTTCTCAAGAGTCACTATCTGCTTTTCCAATTATTATTTTTATTATTAAAATTTCGGGGAAAGTTGGGAATTGTGCACCATTTCAAATCATTGAAAGAAGCATCTTGCTTAACAGGAAACATTATTCCCTGGACTGCCTTTGTAGGTTGGAATATTATAGCCTGAAAAGCTCCAGCATTTTTTTCACTATTTTAGAAAGTCTTGTCATTTTCCTGGTTGCTTGTTGAGCACAACTATTAAAACAGATGTTATATAGTCTTGGTTGGGGGAAGTAATTTATGCCTCATTATACAACCCTCCTTTTTGAGTTCAATTCAATTAAAATTGACAAACCTTCTTTATACACTTATACACATACACACACAGTTTATAGATAATACCTCCTGATAGGTGCTAGGGACACATAGTTGAAAAATGACACAGTCTTTGAACTCTAGGAGTTTATAATTTAATAGGGAACATATGTCATGCATACAAATTGCAATGATATAAGATAAAATGTGATGGGGGTAAAGGAAAGCTCCAGACAGAATACTCTAAGAAATTATTAATTTTTTTCTTTTTGGAGGGAGGAAGGTAGGGCAATTGGGGTTAAGTGACTTGCCCAAGGTCCATACGGCTAGTTTTGTGTTAAGTGTCTGAAGCTGGATTTGAACTCAGGTACTCCTGACTCCAGGGCCAGTGCTCTATTCATTGCACCACCTAGCCACCCCTCCTCTAAGAAATTTTGAGGAAGAAGGAAGTACTTTTATTTTAGGGGATCAGAGGAGACATCTTGGAGAGGTGTCACTTGAATTGGACCTTGAAAGATTTTCAATAGGCGAAAGTGAAGAAGGAATATGTTTCAGTCAAGGGAGGATTTCCAAAGTGAATGCATGGATGGTGATGACCATGCCTCATTCAGAGAACAGCTGGTAATCTAGTTTGGCCAGAATATAGAGTTCACAAAGGGGAAAGAGCAGTGTGAAATTTGGCTGGAAAGGTACGGAGAGAAAGATTGTGGAGAGCTTCAACGACAGACAAGAGAATGTATGTTTTATCTTATCTGCAGAAGAGAGCCACTGCAATTTTTTAGCAAAGAGTGATGGATTCAGATCCAAACTTTATTAAGATTATTTTGGTCATGGGGAGAGAAGAAATTGTGTGGCTTTTTACAAATGACAAAATAAAAATACAAAAGATGGGATTAATGAGCATTGCACTTTGGGTAAAATGTAAAATTATCATCATCATCATTATCAGGAAACAACTGTGAAAGTTGAAGGAACTATGATCCTTATTTTTTTTTTGACCTGGTAGAAGAAAAGACTGAAGGATGATCTTAAGGTCTTTGTATTTTCCCAGTTCGTTCAGGTTTTGTGCTAATTCATTATTCATTCATTCAGCATATATTGCATGCCTACTATTTGTAATATTCTATACTAGCCATTGGAAAAATACAAAACTAAATAAGACATGGTTCCTGCTCTTGAAGAATTTTTAGCCTAATGAGGCCAAGGTTCTATGCTAAATATTTATAGATTCACTTATCATTGAACTGAGAAAAAAACAAACAATTCACATGACCATTTTCAGCCTGCTTTAGCCAAACTGGCTGGTCATACAGTTGCAACCCACTATTCACAAGGAGGACCTGGCAAGAGAATATGGATGGCTTGAAACAAAGCCATCTGCACTACTGGAACTATAGTCTGTATGACTTAGTGATCATGTGTTTGTAGTAATCATTCTCAGCTATGATGAACATGTGGTGACTGAGGTCCGGGCTGATGCCCTGCCTAATGCCCTGGGACAACTCCACTTGAAACCAAAAACCTCATGGACAGTGATAAACACATGCTTCAGTATACCTCATCACACTCACCCCATTCCAGTCATTCTGAAGTCCTGGTTGCCATAGTTCATGCCTCATTCTCCACCACCATTTACTACTTCTTTACTTCCATTCTCTTTGATCCATTGACCCCAATCTTCCACTCTAAACTACCTCACCTGTGATTTCTACAGTGTCTGCTCCATACACAACAAGCTAGGTTTCATATTTAACTTTTCCCTTCTTGATACTTCCATCTCTCTTTGCAGTCACTGAGACCTGACTCCCTTCCGATGGAACAGTTTCCCTGGCTATCCTTTGCAGTTCTGGTTGACCTTTTACTCATTACTCCCCTGTCCCTACTCACTGGTCATGGTGGAGGAATTGGGTTACTCCTTACTCCTCATCACTATTTCTAGGTTTTCTCTCCACTCCTGTTAGTAACCTCTCCTCCTTTGAAGTTCACTTAATCTGTATTTATCACTCAATCAACATTCTGATACCTGATGTTTACAGACCTCCAAGACCTTAATGAGTTCAGTACTTAGTTCACAGTCTTTCTCTCCTTCCTCATAGCTGTTTCATAGAAGGGGATTTCAACATACATATTGATACTTCTTAAAACACTCTAACCTCCCAATTCCTCAATTTACTCATTCCCTCTGACCAACTCCTCCATCCCACCACAACTACATACAGAAGTGGAAATATTGCTGATCTTAGTATCATTCACAAATGTTCTACATCCATGTTCATAAATTGTAAAATATCATTTATCAATACACATTCATTAAGCACCTACTGTATGTCAGATAGTGTGTTAAATGTTGGAGATACAAAGAAAGGCAAAAGATAGTCTGCCCTCAAGAGGCTTATGGTCTAATGGAGGATCACATAGATCACATAGGTCATAATCTATTGTCATTCTACCTGTGCCTTTGCCTTGTGACTCCAAACCTTGTTTGTCATTCTCATCATTATCTTTAATCACTTGGTCCCTTTCTTTTTTCCTAGGTCATCATCACCTCTGCACTGGTTATACTATTCTTACTTCCCTGTCCTGATCTCTTAGTGAATGACATTAACTATAAATGATTCTCTCCTCTCCAGTCCCTTCATCCTATCAAAGACCTTTCTCATCCAAACCCTTTCTTTGGATTACTCCCACCATCCCCTTGCCTTTGCTTTTACTCATGTGCTACTGAATGTAGTTGGAGAAAATTGGGAAGCCAATTGACTTGGCTGAGTGTAGTGTTTATGTTACATAATATCAACTTGGCCCTTACTACAGTAAGGTAATCCTATTACACCTCCCTAATTGATTCACCATCCCACTCACTGTCTAGACCTGTATCTGGCTGCTGGACTCCTATGATTCTGGAGGACTCGAGAGTGAGGCTGTTGAGCTCTGCTTCACTTAAATCCAATTCACTTGCAAGTCAAGATATCACCCTCCTGATGTCATTGGTCCTTTCTGAGATGAAGGACAAACAACAACATTAGAAAGTCTTTTCCAAATGTTTTTTATTCCTCCTCCAACCTCCCACTGTTCTCCCTCTCCCCACCTTCTCAGCTGAAAATCTTGCATTGTATTTCACTGAAAAAAAGAAGCCATTTGCTGAGAGTTTCTTTTTCTTCCCTCCTGGCTCATCTCATATCACTCAAATGTCTTCCCTCACTATATCCTCCTTCATCCCTATTCCATTTGATAAAGTGATTCTTCTCCTTGCCAAAGAAAACCCTTCTGTGTGGATAAGTGGTCCCATTCCACACTGGGATGTGCAGCAGATTGTCCCCTCTACTCTCCCTACTCTCTTACTAATTTTTCATCTCTCCTTGTCTCCTGGCTGCTTCCTTACTGCCTTCAAACATGCCTATCTCTCTTCCATTTCTCCTAAAATTTACTTGATCCATCTATTCTCTCTTGCTGTCTTCCTATATCTCTTCTTTCCCTTGTGACTAAACTTCAGAAGACCTGCTGCACTAGATGACTCCATTTGCTTTCCATATGCATCTAGGCGGCACAGTGAATAGGTCTGGCATCAGGAAGACCTGAGTTCAAACCCAACCTCAGAAACTTATTAGTTATGTGACCTTGGGCAAGTCACTTAACTTTTGTTTGAATCATTTTTCTCATTTGAAAAATGAGGATAATCATAACACCTGCCTCTCAGGATTATTGTGAGGATCAAATTGTTGAGGTTGAAGGTTTAGATTAGGGGTGCTCAAGACCCCAAAATACCAACATGCTGTGTCTTACTGAATGAATTCAACTCAAGTCTTCTCTCTGCCAAAGTAAGACAAAGTTTATTAAAGATTTTCCTTGATGAGTAGACTCTTAGAGAGCCTAAGTATATGTAAAGCTTGTATTTGACAAGCAGGCCAGAACAATCTGACAGAGTAAGTCTGTGCTAGATTGAATCTCAGCCCCCTCATGGAGGCAAGATGGATCTTACATATAGAAAGATTGTGGGAGGATGTAGGGGTGGTCTAGAGGAGGAGTTTGGGGAGAGCCTTGAGGAGGAGTCTAAAGGGGATCTTGAGGGAACTGAGGTCAGACTCCAGTAATGAGAATAAGGGTGGGAAATAGCTGAAGATGACATATACCTGGAGATGACAGACAATGGAGGGCTAGGCTAGTTTGAGGGCAACAGATTTGGGTATAGATATTTTGATAGAATCAAGGGTGGGAAGTAGCTGGACAGTAGAGGACTAGGCTAGGTTAAGAGTAACAAAGACTTGAGCTCAGCTATAATGAAGGTTTATGGCCTCAGGCAAATGTCTCATCAAGTGGGAAGATTCAGAGTTCAAGGGGTTTCCCAGAGCCTGTACCCTATCAAAATGAGATATTTATAACATGCTTAGCACAGTGCCTAGCCCAGAGAAATCACTGTATAAATGATAGCTATAATTGTTATTACCATTATCTTTATTCTTTAGAGTTTGGCTTCCAGTTTCATCATTCAACTGAAACTGCTTTCTCCAAAGTTATTAATGATCTCTTAATTGCCAAACCTAATGACCTTTTCATAATCTTCATACTTCTTGACATTCTCTGCAGCCTTTGATATTGTCAGTCATCCTCTATGCTCCAGGTTTCTGTGGTACTTCTCCTTCCAGGTTCTCTTCCTACCTGTTTGACCCCTCTTTCTCCACCTACTTTGCTCAATCTTCATCCATGTCATGTTTCTTAACTGTGGGTGTCCCCCAAGGCCCTATCCTGGTCCCTCTTCTCTTTTCCTTTTGTACTTTTTTCACTTGGTGACCTCATCAGCTCCCACGATTTCAGTTATCATTTCTTCTTCTAACTTCCTTTTAAAAAATATTTTTAATTTATGGAATAAAACAAGCATTTCCATAACATAATGCAATAAAAAGATGATTGTACATGAAACTCAAATCTACTATGCACAGCTTGATACTCCCTTCAAATATACAAGATTATCATCTAAATTTTTCTCTTTTTTCCATATATATACATACATACATACACAAAATTATTCTCTATATACTTCTATTTATTAGTTCTTTCTCTGGATGCAGATAGGATTTTTCTTCATGTGTCCTTTATAGTTAATTTGGGTATTTATAATAGATAAAATAATTTACTTGCTCAAAGTCACTCTTAAAACAGTGTTGCTGTTACTGTATACAATGTTGTCTTATTATGCCCAAAGGGTATAGATATTTTAATAATTCCTTGGGCATAATTCTAGATTTCGCTCCAAAATGGTTGAATCATTTTGCAATTCTACAATGAATATGTCCCAATTTTTCCACATCCTCTCCATCATTTGTCACTTTCCTCTTGTAAAATGGTGTTTTAATACTTGTTTTAATCTGCATTTCTCTAATCAATAATGATTCAGAACATTTTTATATAACTATAAATTGTTTTGATTTCTTCACTGAAAAACTTCCTGTTCATTTCCTTTGACCATTTATCACTTGGGTATTGACTCATATTTTTATGGATTTCACAAAGTCCTAATTACTATTTGAGACTTTCCCTCCATCTTATTTTTACTCATTATTTTCCTTCTCATCCTCTCTTTTTACTAGATCCCTGTAACCTTATCTTCTCCCCCTACTCTCTTATTTCTAGTTTTATCCACCCCTCTAAAATCTCCTCCCTTATCTTCTCCCCCAACCCTTTTCATCTTATTCTACACACCCTTTTAAAAATCTCCCCCTCCCCATCCTCCAGTTTTCTCACTCTCTAGTTCATAAGACTTCTAAACCTTTTCAGACATGTTTTGTTTCCTCTTCAATCCAGATGAGAGTAAGATTCCAACATTGCTAGCCCTCCAGCCACACCTGTTTCCCCATGTTAATTCTTCCTCTCATGCCATCTCATTTTATGAGATAATTGCTCCTTTTTAACATTTTCCTACCCAATTTTGTTTTTAGAATCATTCCATCATAAACAGCTCAGCCACAACCTTTCTTTCAAAATACCTTAGCAATGACAACAGCTTTAAGAATACTGATAACATTTTTATATATCATAAACAAAGAATTTAACCTTTATCAGTGCCTTATAATTAGTCTTTAATGATTTCCTTATATTATTTCTGAATCTTTTATATTGCATTTTCCATTGAGTTCTGGTCTTTTTGTTACAAATACCTGAGAGTCTTTCAGTTCATCAAATGTCCATTTTTTAAAAAAAATTTAGGATTATACACAACTTTGCTATATGTTATTCTTAGATGCAACCCCAGCTCCCTTGTTCTTCAGAATATAATGTTCCAAGACCTGTGGTCTTTTAGTGGAGAAGCTGCTAGGTCTTGTGAAATTCTCATTGTTTTCCCAAAATTTTTAAATTGTTTTCCATTTTTCTTGTTGCTTGCAGTATTTTCTCTTTAATTTGGGAATTTTGAAACTTGGCTATCATATTCCTAAGTTTTCTTCTTAGGATCTTTTTCAGGGGGGTGATCAGCGGCTTCTTTCTATTTCTACTTTACCTTCTCGTCCTAGAACTTAAGGACAATTTTCCTCAGCAATTTCTTGTAATATTTATTGTATTCATATTCTTTTTTTTTATCATAACTTTCAGGTAATCTGGCAATTTTTAAATTCTCTCTCCTCAGCCTGTTCTCCTGATCAGTTGTTTTACTAATGAGTTGTTTCAGATTCTCTTCTAGTTTTTCTAGTTTTATTTTATTTTGGTCATATGATTCCACTCTCCCAATTCTAGTTTTCAAGGAGTTACTTTTTTCCTTAAGATTTTTGTTTCTCCCTTTGTAATTGGTTAGCTTTCTTTTCATAATTTTCTTGGATTGCTTTTTTCCCTAATTTTTCTTCATTCTCTCTAATTTGATTTTTGAATTCCTTTTTTATTTTCTTCCTTATAATTTTGTATCTCCTTTTTCAATTGGTTAATTTTCATCATTTTCTTGAATTTCTTTTTTTTCTAATTTTTCTTATGAGAAATTTCTATGAAAATGACTTTCAGTTTTACTTGTCCAGCTCTACCCTCTTCCCTCACCTCCCATCTCCAATTGTATATTATGCATCTTAAACTGGATGTGTCATAGACATCTTAAACTTGACATGTCCAAAACCGTACTCATTATCTCCTCTCCCCCGACTTTTTCCTTTTCCTAACTTCCCTTTTACTATCAAGGGCGCTACCATTCTCCCATTTACCCAGGCTCACAACCCAATTGTCATCTTCAACTTATCACTGTCATCCCCTATGTCAAATCAATCGTTAAATCCTTTCTGCCTTTGGAAGTTGTATATACCCCCTTCTCTCCTCTGACACTGCTCATCACTGTTCAGAATCCAAGTCCCTCATGCCTGAATTATTGCAGTAGCTTTCTGGTTGTTCTACCTAAAATCTCTCCCCACTATAATCCATTCTCCACTCAACTGCTTAAGTTATCTTTCTAAAGCACAGATCTGACCATTTCACCTCATGTTCCCCTGAGCAACTGGCCAACCCCAGCAGATCCTTCCAGGATCAAATATAAAGCCCTCTGTTCAGCTTTTAAAGCCCTTTATAAGCTAGCTCTTTCCTGCCTTTCCAAGCTTCTTATGCCCTACTCCCCTCCATGAACTCTGATCCAGAGACACTGACTTTGCTGTTCCTCACACGCTTCATTTTGTGACTCTGAGAGTTTTCACTGACTGTCCCCCAGGTCTGGAATGCTCTCCTTCCTTCTCTCTGCCTCTTGGCTTCCTTAGTTTTCTTCAAGTCCCACTTTCTGCAGGAGTGCTTTCACATTTTCCCTCAACCTTCATTCCTTCCCACTGAGATGATCCCCATTTTATACTGTCTATACTTATTTGTACCTACTTATTTTATATTGTCTTCCCTATTAGACTTCGAATCCCTTGAGAGCAAGGACTGTTTTGTGCTTCCCAGAGCTTCACATAGTGCCTGACACATAGTAGGTGCTTAATAGAAGCTAGATGATAGTTGATAGAAAAACTTAAGCTAAATAAATGGCAGTAGTATATATTATTATACTCTAGTATGATATGGTGCAGTGGATAGAGTTCTGGATCCTGAGTCAGGAAGATCTGAGTTCAAATCCATCCTCAGACACTTACTATGTGACCGTTGGCAAATCACACCACTTCTGTTTGCCTCATTTTCCTCATCTGTAAAATGGGGATAATAACCCCAACCTTTTAGGGTTGTTGTGAGGCTTAAATGAAATAAGAATTGTAAAACACTAAGCATGGTGCCTGACACATAATAGGTGCTATAGAAATGCTAACATTCATCATTATCATAATTACTCAAAATCATAAAACTATAAAGTATAGGCAATGACTGCTCAGCAGGCAATTTTTATTTCACCTTGGCTTGGCACTATTCTCCTCCTGGTAGCTGTTCTTCTGGTAAGCTAAGCCAGCAGTTGAGCTCTTTTCTATTTTAGTGGTCATCCTCTCCCAGAGCACTGGATTAGTGAATGGGGAGTTCTTCCAAACTGCAGAAGGTACTAACTAAGGACATAGTTTATCTGGACTCCTGGAATTCACAAAGCAACCTTGAGTTTGATATGTTCATCTTGAGACTGATGGTGGAGCAGGCAAATATACACAAAAGAGAAGAGGTGTCCATATATCCTGGCTCAGATTTGCCTAACTAAGCCCCTCTACTCCAACCATCATGTGGGGAAAGTCAGTATGCTCTGGGATGGATTCCCTCACCTGTCAAGGTAACTTCCAGAGTTACCTAATGCCACCGGGAGTGTGGTGGGAGCTTCTTCAATAGAAAAGAGATAAAGGAGCAGGGATCCACTTCCCTTTGAAAGCCCAGCTAAGTCATTGACTCTTTATACTCAGTGACCACTAAAGAGGCTGCTCATCATCCCTAAAGTACCTGAGTCTCCTGCAGTGCTAAGTCACACATGGCTGGCCTTAAGCAGCCAGGAGGTTTTGTCATTCCCAAAGCACTTAAACTCTAAACTTGTACACATGCATTGGCTGGAAGCAGCAAGGGCATCTATGCATAAATCTCATTATATTCTGAACTAGAAATCAGTAAGAAATAGGAAAGTTCATCTTTATGTCCACAATCATTGTTCTGGAGAGAAGTATCCTATGAAGGGGCTAAAATGAGGATATTCCTGAAGAAAGGGGCCACAGGATTTAGGGCTAGAGCACAGAATTCTAGGATTTAAATTCTATTTAGAGGTTGGCTCTAAAGCATATGTTCCCAACCCATAATGTAGGGTGAAGGAAGAATATTCCAGAGAGCTAAAATACACTTCATACTATGAAGAACAGTCAAATGTATTGAAAAGAATACTGAACTTGGAGTCAAGAAGAACCTGAGTTTGAATCCCACTTCTGGCTCTGACTTGCTGTGGGACCATGCATATGTCAGCTAGCTTTTATCTCAGTTTCCTAATCAATAAAATGAGGGAGTTGAACTAGACAGCCTTAATTTACCTTCCAGACCTAAGTCTATATAAAAAGGACGTAGTTCCCTTTGGCTTGTGAATACTATGTAACATCAAGGATGTATGATTTTTTTTTTTTATTGCAGGGCCTGTCTATCTTTTTTCCTAAAAAAAACATCCTTTCTTGAATAGATGATTTTTTGAATACTTTGGTCAAAACCATTTATGTCTTCATGGCCAACCTAGAAATGTGCCTCTCTGAATTAGATGTGGTTGCCCATTATGGTAACCTTTCACAAGACCCATTACTCAAAACCTCAGACTCTGAGTTTCCTTCCAGCTCTCAGTCTCTGATTCTGTGATCTGCCAGAGCTTGTGGTCCATAGATGGTGCCTTTAAGAACACAGGATCACCTCTATTTTGTGACAATAAGGTACTAGGGGAGGGTTTTAGAGAAGGTGTTGGCAGACCTTGGCAAACCTTTGTAAATCAACTTTTTCTCTATTCTTCCCTTAAACTCCACAAATGTTCCACCTGTTGCACTTCATGGGAATCCCCCATTAAAGGACTTAAGAGGTTTAAGAATGACTTAGGAAAGAAAGGAAGAAATAAAAGAAGGTTTTAAAGAAAAGAAGGTTTAAAGTGGTTGCTTCATAAAGTCCTCTTCCTCAACATGTATATGGGGTAGATGATACAAAGATTATTTTACAAGTGAGTAAACTAAGACACAGATGAATGACTGATCATAGGTCACATAGGTAATTATTGCTAATGCTAGGATATAAATCTTGCTAATTATATTCAACCCTCTACTAGGCTGGAGGACCTGGAGGCCTAGTGGAGGGTAGTTTATGCAGCCATAGAGCTAACAGTCCAGTAGGGGACATATGACAGGCACATAGCTGTAATACCAGTGGAAATGTGAGAAGTGCTTTAAGAGAGTCAAAGAGCACTGACAGAGAGTCAACGTGTTACATAGAAACACAGAGGGGAATGATGGCTTCTGGCTAGAGATGAAAGGCTGAGGAATCAAGCAAAGCTTATTGGAGGAGAAATCTTTTTAACTGGCGCCCCTGCTCCAGTGAAAGTACACAATCTGTCCTCCATTCTTTCTCGGCTACCTTTTGAAGACCTAAGCATAATTAAATCACTTCAGAGTTGGAAGGGACCTCAATAGCCATCTGTTCCAATCTATAGCTAAACAAGAATTTCCTCTCTAGCATATCACTCAAGTGATTATCCTGCATTTGCTTGGACGCCCCAGTGAATGGGTAACCACTGCTTCCTAAAACAGCCCAGTCCAATTTGGGAAAACTCTAATTGTTAGACAGCCCAATCCACTTTGGGATAGCTCTAATTGATAGACAGCCCAGTCCACTTTGGGATAGCTCTGTTAGAAAGGACATTTTTCTTTCTTTTTTTTACATTAAATTTTATTTTATTTTTAGTTTACATCATTCATTTCCACAAGATTTTGAGTTACAAATTTTCTCCCCATCTTTCCCCTACCCACCACCCCAAAATGGTGATCCTGCTGTATACCCCCTCCCCCAATCTGCTTTCTCTTATATCTTCCCCTATTCCCCTCTCCGACTTTCTAGTAGGGCAAGATGGATCTCTATATCCCAGTGCCTTTATGTCTTATTTCTAAGTCACATGTAAAATGTATATATTTTAAACATTTGATTTTAAAACTTTGAATTCCAGATTCTTTCCCTTCCTCTCTTATCACCCATCCTTACTGGGAAGATAGGCAATTCAATATAGGTTGTACATGTGTAGCTACTCAAAATATTTCCATAGTGGATATATTGTGAAAGACTGACTATATTTCCCTCCATCCTATCCTGCCCCCAATTTGTTCTATTCTCTGCTTTAACCCTTCCCCTTTTCAAAAATGTGTGCTTCCAACTTTCCTCCCCCACAACTTGCCCTCCTCTCTATCATCCCCCCTCTCATCACCTTCCCCCTTACTCTCCTGTAGGGTGAGATGCCCTATTTAGTGTGTATGTCATTCCTTCCCTAAGCCAAATTCAATGAAAGTAAGGTTGACCCATTCCCTTTTGCGTTCCTGTTCTTCCCCTCCATTGTAACAGGTTTCCCTTGCCTCTTCTATATGAGATAATTTACCCCATTCTGTCTCTCCCCATTTCCTCTCATTATATTCCTCTCTTACCTCTCAATTTCACCTTTTAAGTATCATCCCTTCCTATTAAATTGGTCCTGTGCCCTCTGTCTATGTATACCTGTACACATATATGAACACACTCACATATGTATTCATATGCCCATATACCCTCCTATATAGACACATATATGTATGTATACATATATACATACACCTACACACACATACACACACACACACACACACACACACACACACACACACACACACACATATATATATATATATATATATACACATTTATATTCCCTTCAACTATTTTCATACTGAGGAAAGCTCTTTATAAGTTACAATTATCATTCTTTTTCCATTTAGGAATGTAAATAGTTCAACTGTGATAAGTTCCTTATGATTTCTTTTCCCTGTGTACCTTCTCATGCTTCTTTTGCTTCTTGTATCTGAATGTCAAATTTTCTATTCAACTCTTTTTTTTTTTTCATCAAGAATGCTTGAAAGTCCTCTATTCCATTGAATGACCATATTTTCCCCTGAAACATGATACTCAAGTTTTGCTGGGTAGTGATTCTTCATTTAATCCCAGCTCCTTTGACCTCCAGAATATGATATTCCAAGCCCTTCAATCCCTCAATATAGAAGTTGCCAGATCCTGGGTTACCCTGATTGTGTTTCCACAATATTAAAATTGTTTATTCTTGGATACTTGTAGTATTTTCTCCTTGATCTGGTAACTCCAGAACCTGGCTATAATATTCCTAGGAGTTTTCTTTTTGGGATAATTTTCAAGAGGTTATTGGTGGATTCTTTCAACCTCTATTTTACCCTCTGGTTCTAAAACATCAGGGCAATTTTCCTTGATAATTTCTTGAAGGATGATTTCTAGGTTCTTTTTTTTTTTATCATGGCTTTCAGGTAGTCCAGTAATTTTTAAATTATCTCTCCTGGATCTATTTTCCAGGTCAGTGGTTTTTCCAATGAGATATTTCACATTGCCTTCTATTTTTTCATTTGTTTGGATCTGTTTAATAGTATCTTGATTTCTCATAAAGTCATGAGCTTCCATTTGCTCCAATCTAATTCCGAAGGAATTATTCTCTTCAGTGAGCTTTTGAGATTCTTTTTCCATTTGGCAAATTTGACTATTTAAGGCATTCTTCTCCTCATTGGCTTTTTGAGCCTCTTTTGCCATTTGAGTTAGTCTATTTTTTAAGGTGCTATTTTCTTCAGTCAGGTTGTTGACTCTCTTTTCATGATTTTCTTGCATCATTCTCATTTCTCTTCCCAAGTTTTCCTCCACTTCTCTTATTTGGTTTTCAAAATCCTTCTTAAGCTCCTCTATGGCCTGTAACCAATTCATATTTTTCTTAGAAGCTTTTGGTACAGGAGTTCTGACTTCATTGTCTTCCTCCTGTTCCATGCTTTGATCCTTTTTGTCCCCAAAACAGGAATCTAAAGTCAGATTCTGTGCTTGCTTTGCTTCCTTTGCTTGCTTATGTTGCCACTCAATTACATGACTTTTGAGCTTTTTGCCACAGTAGAACTCTGCTTCCAGAGAGGAGACCTTTGACCCAAATTGCTGGGTTTTTCTCAACTGCCAAAGCTATTAGCTGGCTACCCTCTCTGAAGCCTCCACTGGCTCTGGCACCTGGTCACACACCCCAGGTCCTCCACCCTAGACAGCAATCCAGATCCAAGCAGGTTAAAGCAAGAGTGATTATCCCTCACAATGGTTGCTTGGTCCCCTTATAATCTGCAGGCCAGGAGCTCTGAAGCAGCCATGTAGTGGTGGCTGCCCCACCTCAGCTGCTTCTCCCTCTGGGGGCAGAGGCTAGAACTCACTCCTAGACCCCCTCTTCCCAATGTCTACACTGACCTCTCACTTTGTCTGTGGCATTTATGGGTTGATAATTCTGGAAACTGCCACAGCTTCTGTTGATCTACTCTCCTGAAGTCCCTCCAGCCATGGTTGGTCGTGGCAACCCTGAGGGTAAAACTGAAGGCTCATGCAGGGCTGGGTTCTGTTCCCAGCACTCTGTAATGGACCGTTCCTATCCGCCTGCTGGGCTGCTTTCAGTGGGTTTCTCTCTGTCACTTTGTGTGTTCTGTAGCCCTAAAGTTTGTTTAGAGTCATTTTTATAGGTATTTGAGGTGGTTATGGGGGGAGTGCACCAAGAGGATTTTTTTCTGTTAACATTAAGCCTAAATTTCTCTCTTTGCAAGATTAATCCACTTATTCTAGTTTTACCCTTTTGGTTAAGGTGCTGAATGAGTCTAATCCCTTCCTCAATGACAACCTTTCAACTACTTGAATATAGGTATTCATTCTACCCTCTCCATCTCTAATCATCTCTTCTCCAACTTGACATTAACAGTTCTTTCTATGGCATGATCTCAATGGATCTCCTTTGGTTCTTTTCCTGATCCTCCATGGTAGGAGTGAAGATGTGCGCCCCTCCCCATTTGATTATCCTAAGTCTTTCATTCTAATTTGCCTTTTAGATGTCTTAAACTACCTTCCAAATCCCCTTACTAGTCCACCACTGCCACACCCTCCCCCCGCAACTCCCACTCTTCAAACATAGGCAACATGCCAAATGTTTAAGGAAAAGGATCATGTGTCTTTGTATCCCTAGCACTGGGACTCATACATAGAAGGAGCTAAGAAACATTTGCTACTGCTGCCACATTTTGGAGAATCACTTAATGTCCCAGTGCCTTACACTACTAAGGCTGTCAGTTGAAGAGAAGATACCATTTTTTTTTCATATAGGAATTTACTTGCTTGGAGAGCTACCTACATTGATGAAATGAGAAATATAGTTAAAAAGGAAAAAAAAATTAATTTGTACTTTTGCTCAGTCAGTAAATCCAGTTTGCCTTCAAAACCTATATATATATTATTAGGGCTTTCCATTAAGAGGATTATTCTGGAGAATAATCAAGGAGAAGATATTTTGTAAGGGGTGAAGGTAGAGAAGGAAACCCTATTAGTTCAAGTCAGTGGTAATGGAGATCTGGATTTGAATGAGAGCAGTAGAAATGAAGAGGAAAATATAAATGGGTGAGAGATTGCAGGGACATAATCTATAGACCATATTAGCAAGGATTAGATGTTGGAATTAGATAAAAATAACCTTGATAAATAGGGCTCAAATTAAGGGGAAATACGTGATTTGAGTGTGACAATGACTATTTTGGGGGGAAGGAGGGTGATGATTTTAGTGGGAGGGTACAGTCTGTTTGCAGGCTGGTCTTAAACAGTAATTTTATATAGCACTTTTATGATAAACTATCACTGTGAATCTCTCAAGAATTCTGAGATGTGATATAAGTATGATAGGTATCATTAGTCCCATTATTATAGTTCTGAGAGGTTCAGTGATTTGTTAATGAGCCCTACAGCTAATAAGTATCAGTGTCAGAATTTGAACCTAATTATTCCTGATTCCAAAACCAATCTTCCATCCTGCTTCTTACTATGTTGTGCTTTTTCTTGACCTCTGATCATGCCTGTGACCTTGGAGTTACTGGGGTTACACACATCAATTGGGAAGGTACTCCAGAAGGAAGCAATACTGACCACTTCACATGTTTCCTTGCCTTTTCTGCTTAGTTGGCATATTCAGCTGTAAAATTCTTGGTATTCCAGGGGGTACCTGCCTTTTGCCACATTATCCAAATGGGATGTGATTTTATATGAGGTTGGTAGTACACATGGCGGACAACTTATCAAGAGACATTTCTCATCAACCTATCATAGTACCTAAACTTGTCCCCATTAAAGTTTTTCCTCAGTTTCTTCTGGAAACATATGCATTTAAGCAGAGTAAGCATATATTATGGAAGTGCAAAACAGATTAGAAATAATTGTTTAAAATGCAAAGTCATTATAAATCTAAATCACCCAGTAACATTTTTTTTTTAATTTTGGAGGGAGAAGGTAAGGCTCTTGGGATTAAGTGACTTGTCCAAGGTCACACAGCTAGTAAGTGTGTCAAGTGTCTGAGGTCAGATTTGAACTCAGGTCTTCCAGACTCCAGGGCTAGTGCTCTATTCACTGCTCCACCTAGCTGCCCCACATGTGTTTTCTTGACCCATAATCATGCCTGTGACTTTGGGGTTACTGGTTACTACACACTCATCAATTGTAAGGTACTCTAGAAAGAAGCAATATCAACTCCATGTACATTTCCCTGTCTCTTCTGCTTAAGCAGAGCATATATAGCTATAAAATTCTTGGTATTCTAGAACCAGTGCTACTGGATTTGTGATATTGGACCAGTCACTTCTCCTCTCAAATGAGATAATATTTTAAAATCGATAGTGTTTGGCACATAGTAGGCACTATATTTCCTTCCCTTGCTTCCCTCTCATTTCTCCCACTGGTAAAGGGGGAGAATGAGACATATCACCTAAATCACTGGGTTGCTGTTTTAGATGCCTTTCTTCCACTTTAATCTGTAAATATTCTTGGCATGACCTGACTTAGTTGATTCTCAGCTGTCAGTGAATATTCAGGGTCTTATGAAGTGATACTGTTGGTCATCTTTATTGATATATCTATCTATCTATCTATCTATCTATCTATCTATTTATCTATCTATCTATCTATTGCAAATGAGTTTATACTCTAAACCACTGTTGCCTTTGTACCTCTCTTGGTTTTTAAGAAGAGCAACCAGTGCATGGAAAGAATGTTGCAATTGAAGCCTAACAATCTGGTTTCAAATTTATTTTCTCCTACTTACTACTAGTGTGACCTTGAGCATAATAAGTTACCTTTTCTGGGGCCTCAGTATTGTCTTCCATAAAATAAGTAGATGAATTGTAAAGGAGCTTCTGCCTCTAAATTTGTGATTCTCTCACATCCAAGCTTCCTTTTTAATGGAAGCCCCTTGAGGGCAGGGACTATTTTTTTATATCCACTTCTTAGTCCAAGGCCTAGCACTTGGTAGATGCTTATTAATGCATCTTGAAGAATGAATGATTACACATAAAATGGAAACTGAGATTCTACCTTGTTAAATAACTGGTATCTGTAGAAGAACAGAGTGCAACTGTCCTTCTTTTGTCTTCTTCAACAGCTCAGCCTGAGAGCAACATTGTAAAAAGTTTACATCTTTAAGACTTAATGAACTATAAAATAAAAATGAGCTTAGAGCAGAAAAATTATACTTGAAATTATGTGGTTTTATGACTATGTATCTAAGGATGCTCAATGGGTCTCCTAGTGGTCTTACAAGACGCAATAACAGATACTAGAGAGAGATGTAGTAAATATTCATAATATGATGCCAGTATTCTATTAAACACATAAAATAGTTATGGAATGAAAAAAGTTAAAAAGTAAAGGCAACTCAGAGAAATAAATACTTTAAAGTAGTTGGATTTGAGATTCCCTGAAGGCAATGCCAAATGGTAGAAAGAAAGCTGGATTTGGAACCGGGAAACCTAAGTTTGAATCCTCAATCTATTACTTTCTAGCTATGTGACTCTAGGAAATCATGTCACCCCTCTGGGCCTCAGTTTCTGCAATGGTAAAGGTAGGGAACATTGGACTAGGTGACTTCTAAAGGTCCTTGGAACTGTAAATCTGAGTTCAAATCTGTCTTCATATACTTACTATGTAACCCTGGGCAAGTCATCTAATCCTGTTTGCCTCAGTTTCCTCCTCTGTAAAATGAGTTGGAGAAGGAAATGGAAAATCACTCCAGTATCTTTGCCAAGAAAATTCCAAATGGGGTCATGAAGAGTTGGACCTGACTGAAGCAACTTAACAACAAAGAAGTTTCCTTAGAATGTTAGAAGACATAATATAATACAACAAAGATGTAGTAAGTGCTGCTGTGCACAGAACTATGCTAGGCTTAGAGATAATACGAAGTTTGAAAAAAGCATGGGTCCTGCTTTCAAGGAGATTCCAGTCTAGCAAAGGACAATATTATTAATGCAGATAGGATCATAGGATTATGAGTCAACCAAAAGGCATTTATTATGCACTTAACACATATATACCAGGTACTGTGCTGAGTATACAAGGACAAAGAATGAAACTATCTCCATCCCCAAGGAATTTACATTCATGCATAGCTCATTCAGTGATATTGTATAAATAATACACTTAATAAATGCTTATTGAGTGACTGACATTCTGTTGGAGGAGACTTGTATATAAATTGGTGCCTACAAAATAAACACAGTTGTTTGGTTTTTTGTTTTTTTGTTTGTATTGAGGGGGAAAGAGGAGCAAGCACTTATTAAGCACCTATTATGTTCTAGGAATTGTACTAGGAGCTTTATAAATATTATTTCATTTGAAGGCACTAACAGCTCTGGGGGTGGGGACCAGAAAAGGCTTTGTAATCATCAATTTAGAGCTGGAAGGGAACCTAGAGACCATTCTGTTCAACCCTCTCATTTTCCAGAAGAGAAAACTGAGACCTAGATAAAGAGAGGTTAAGTTGTTTGCTTAAGGTCTTATAAGTGTGAAATACTGGGTATGGGATTTAAATCAGGGTCTCTGATCCTCAATCAACTACATCCCATGAAATCAGGGTCTCTGATCCTCAATCAACTACATCCCATGTCTTCTCTGCAGCATATACAATTGTGTGATGAGCAAGTTATTGCAGATATACAGAGTAAAGTGTGGTTGGAGTGGGGGTGGAAGAGTGTGTTAAGAACAGGCAAACGCTTCTTGGAAGAAGTAGCATGTGAGTTAAGCTTTTAAAAAGTGAGTAGCAATTCAGTGAGTACAAAGGAGGGGTGGAGGACAAAATCAGGGGCATAAGAAAAAGCAAGTTGTGTTTTGGGGGAGTCAGAAGGTAGTCCAGTCTTCCTGGAGCAGAGGCTACAGTTCAAAGGGCCTTTAAAGATCGCTTTGTCCAACATGTTCATTTTCCAAATGAGGGAATGGAGGCCCAGACACATGAAGTCAGTTGCTGAAGGTCATATGGCTATTAGCATTGATTTATTTATCCAAAAGGTTTCCCCAGCATTTTTTCAGCTGAGGAATTCAGAAAATCATTCCTCTGATTTTTCAAAGCACACTGATAACATAGGACAATGAGTGGTTTTAAGCATGCTGTTGCTAAATTATTAGTCAGCTGAGTGGGAGGAACAGGGAAGATAAGGAATAGGAAAAAGGTAGGAAGATAGCCTGGGTGGGAGGTGTACAGTGGAAGTCAGCAATTTTCATTTGAAATGACAGGATTTAATAATCAAAGTAAGAGTCTGGGACCTGGGGACAGAGCTGCAGCTGCCACTGCCAGTAGCTCAGGATTCAATTCAATTTAATTCACATTTATGTATGTGGTTTCTACTATAGACCTCTGCTGAAGTCCTACTCTGATGCCTTATCATGGCACAGATTTAACCAGGACAGGGTCATCAGAGCTGTTCCCAAGGACATCAATAGATTTTTGGGGGTAAGTGGCAGTCATTTATATTCCAAGGCAGACTTCCATTAAGGGGAAGATCAGAGAAATGAGGAAGACTCCATGTCACCAGTAGGTCTTAGGAAAAAGGTCAGTGGAGAGATATTGTACCTTCAGAAGAGGTATACCCATGGGGTGGCTAGGTGGCACAGTGAATAGACCACCAGCCCTGGGGTCAGGAGGACCTGAGTTCAAATCTGACCTCAGACACTGAACACAAAAAACTAGCCATGTGACCTTGGGCAAGTTACTTAACCCCAAATGCCCTACCTTCCCCCCTCTAAAAAGCAAAAAAAAAAGAAGAAGAAGAGGCATGCCCCCTAACCAGAGGGCTAATATAGCTCCCAAGAAGGGCTGCTGTTGTCTGAACCACTTTATGCCCGTGGAGAGGGCATGTCATTCTTTTCTTTCCTCAGAAACCAGTCTTCACTCTGGGAAACTGAAGGTAATAAATGCAGGCTAACTCATAATTCACCCCAGTGGAATGTAAACTTCTTAAGGGAAGGAACTTTTTCAAGTTTTGCCTTTGTAACCTTAGCGTATCAGCACAACTTTTGGCACATAGTGGGTGTTTAATAAATACATGTAGAACTGAATTGTATTCAATGCTGCTAGTAGAAAGAGGGTACTTCAGGTACTCCCCAATAGTTTTCCCATGGGGAAATAGAAAACAACAATAGAAACTGTTTTAGCAGCCCAGAGACCACTGATCACGTTTTGTCCATAGAGAATAGTGGGGCACATGAGGGCCTTAGGCCTTCTAGGGACAGAGATTGGTTAAAGATGGGGCAGGGGAGGAATTTCTCCAAATCAGATTCAGTTGGAAAGTGAGGAAGAGCACAGCCCCTGGGTATTTCTGAAAGAGTGATTCACTATTGATCTACAAACTGAATTTGCCCTAGACACTACAATTTCTAGTTCTGTTTCTGCATAAGAGTGACCCAGAATCCTTTTTTTTTCTTTTTGGAGGGATGAAGGCTGGGTAATTGGGATTAATTGACTTGCCCAAAGTCACATGGCTAGTAAAGGTTAAGTATATGAGGCAAGATTTGAACTTGGGTCCTCCTAACTCCAGGGCCAGTGCTCTATTGTAACCCAGAATTCTTAAAGGCAGTGAGAGCAGGGTGTAAGTTTTGGCTGACTTTGCCAAGCTGCCAAGACTTTAAGATTGGATCTATCCTAGAAGCACCAGTTAGTTGAGAGGTTTACTTTAAGGTAGGCAGCAGTAGGATATGCTGTTTTAGTTTATTTATTTTTTTTGTTTCTGAAGTCAAGGAGGTTCTTAAAGACCTATTATATCCTAGATGAACTGGGATCTATATCAGTGAAGGGAGTGCCCCCACTGATGTCACAGCCTGCAAGTATGAAGGAAGGTAGGTGTGAGGTCCACCTGTATCCTGAGTCAAACCTCACTCTCTTCTATACGATGGTTGACAAATAGTGCAGTCATGGAATCATGGACTCCCAAAGTTAGAAGGGACTTCTGAGGTCAAATGCAGCTGCTGACATCCCAGACAAACATTTAGGTCAAGAATCTCTCACAAAGAGGAAGCCACTTCCTCTCCATTGGCAGGCAGCTCCAACAGTTAGGAAGTCCTTCCTTAAACTGAGCCTGTAGCTTTTATGTCTTGGTATTGCACTTTGGATTAGTAGCACAGTATATATAGCACTTGGGCTGGAGTCAGGAAGAATCATCTTCCTGACTTCAAATCTAGCCTTAGACAGTTTCTAGCAGTGTGACCCTGAGCAAGTCACTTAACCTTGTTTGCCAAAGTTTCTTCATCTGTAAAATGAGTGGGAGAAGGAAATGGCAAACCTCTAGTATTTTGCTAAGAAAACCCCAAATGGGATCATGAAGAGTTGAAAGTGACAGAACAGCAACAGCAAAAATTTTTACTTCGGGACAACATGGAATAAATCTAATTCCTATTCTATAGGACAACCTTTCAGATAGTTTAAGATGTATTATGAAGTCTCCCCCTCCTCCTTTTCTCTCTCTAGAATATCATATTAATTTTTTTTCTTTTTGTGTTTTTTCTCTCCCAAATGATCTTTTTACAAAGATCTCATCTCTTTCCTCTGGACTCAATCCAGTCTGTTAAAGCATTTCCTAAAATGTCCAGACACAAATACCATGTTCCAGATGATGTCTGACAAGGGCACACAACAGTGAGTCTACCACCATGTCCCCTCCTGCCATCTAAAAGTGGAATTTATAGTCTGTCCATGCTGGATTCTACATTTTCCTTCTCTATGGCTTCCCATGCCATGCTTATTTTGTGTATCCAGTCTACTTATTCTATCCTCTGCCTCTAACCCTAGTCTTGGTGCCATGAGGTTCTGGTCTCTGTTCCTGCCTCCAAACAGCCCCAAGCTTTGGACCTCCTATATCTCCCTCTGCCCCTCCCTGCCTATACTTTTCCATTCCATCTCCAATTCTTTCCAGGTCTTTTTCCTTCCTGTATACTTTGAAAGTGGGAAGGATTTTAGGCAGTTATGGATGTATTATATGAAATCTTATAGTGCTACTTTAGTGAATGGGAGGAAGACAGTGTGTGTGTGTGTGTGAGTGTGTGTGTGTGTTTGTGAGTGTGTGTGTGTGTGTGTGTGTGTGTTTGTCTGTCTATGTCTCTCTGTGTATGCCTTTGGTTTGAGGAAGAAGAATGGTGCTAATTTGATAGTGCCATGTTAGAGCTATGCTCAGTGTGGAGACATCATATCCTAGAAAATTATACCCATGAACTTGGTGGTTGGAAGCCAGTCTCAGCAAAGGGATACTTGGGCACAGGTATGGCCAGTGACTTTCAAGGATCTGGGAGAGCCTACTCAGATACAGAATCTCAGGGTTAAAATATCAAAATCCATACATAATTGAAATAAGTAAATGATTTGTTATTTATTTATGGTCATTGAATCATAGACACAGACGTGGAAGGAATCGAAGTGGTTTTCTGATCTAACCCTTTCATTTTTCAAGTGGGGGAATTGAGACCAAGAGCAATTGCCCAACCTTATGAAAATTGCTACAGGATCATGGGATTACAGCTGGAAGGGTTCTTTGAAGTCATCAAGGCCAACCTTCTTTTTGAGGCTTATTGAGGATGTGACTTATTCACAGGGCTATAAAGCTAGTAAATATCAGATGCCTGACTCCAAATTGAATGTTCATTCCACCACAGGGTCTTCCCTTTCTGTTATGGAATTCATAGCGCAAAAAGATGGAAATATGGAAGGATATCTTAGGATCTTTGCTATTTGTTCTTTAAAGTGATGGTTAATCATTAGGCCGAGGCAACTAGATAGTATAGTAAATGGAGCACTGGGCTTGGAATCAGGAAGACACATCTTTATGAGTTCAAATCTGGCCTCAGACACTTCCTAGCTGTGTGACCCTGGGCAAGTCACTTAACTTTGTCTTAATTTTCTCATCTGTAAAATGAGCTAGAGAAGGAAATGGTAAAACACTCTAGCATTCTTGCCAAGAAAACCCCAGGTGAAGTAACATAGAGTCAGAGACAACTGAAAGGACAACACTTACCAGATCAACAAGCCACCCAGGGTAACATTCTCAAAGTTATAATTTCATAGCAGACTCCTAGGGATATAACACCCCAAGCTGAAGAGATAACATGAAAATGGTAGAATTTTAGGGATTGTCACTGGTTGAGGTGAAGCTATTTTTGGAGAAAAGGACCTTCCTAGAGCTCCTTAAATTAACCTGTTCTCTGACTCTGCTCATGGTGGGTAGGTACCACAGAGAATGTCCCTTTTACATGAGTAGAAGTGTGTTTGGGGGTTGGGTTATTTTATCCTTTCCATTATTGTGTTGTGGAAGCTTATAGTACAGTTCAATTTTTCTCTTGTCTGAAGAGCAATGAGAAAAGTGGATTACTGCATCAATGACTCATTGGATATTTATTAAATGCCTACTATGTGCCAGGCCCTGTGCTAAGCAAAGTAAAAAAAAAAGAAGCAAAAAACAGTAGTTAACCTTAGGTTGTTGTTGTTCATCCTTTGTTTATGAAGAGGACCAATGACATCACATGAGGATGCCTGGACTTGCTTGTGAATTAGATTTAAGTGAGACAGAGTTGTTCAAAGTCATCGGCCTTGCTCTTTGTTCCAGAGTTATCGAAGTCCAGTGCCAAGATGAAAGTCAAGACAACTGGCAATGGTCCAAGATTCAGTGGATGACCTTGGCATCTTCAATGTCTGACCAAGTTCTAAGTGCTCCCCAGCTTGCTTCAGCTGCTTTCATGGCTATGAAAAAAAAATTGTTCTCATCCACCCGTTCCACCAGGGGAAGTCTTCACATGTTTTCACTTGCCCTCAAGCATCTTACAATCTTATGACCATCCTGCAGTGGCAGGAATCAGAATCACGGTGCAGAAAAAACAAAACTGGGGACTAGGATTAAAAATTAAGGGGAAGAAAAACATGAAGAAGAAGCTAGTCAGGGTGGACATGATCCAATCTGAAGTGCTCTCATGGTGATGAGAGATTAGGCTTGTCTTTTCTGAATCCACAGCAAGACAGATTTAGACTTGATGTCAAGAGAAATTTCCTAACAATTAGAGCTATCCCAGGATGGAATGATTGCCCAGGATGGGTTTTCTAGCAAAAAGCCATATGGTGAGTGCTAACAGACGCTTTTGAGGGGACTTCTGTATAGGGAAATATTGGACTAAGTCTTTTCCAACCCTGAGACTTTGAGAAAATGCCTGTGCAATAGATAGATGAGTTCTTGTGTTGAAAGGACCAGAGGTGAGACATAGGATTCAAAAGAGGAGCAAGGTTACCAAAGTGTACTTTGATATTGGGCGAGGAATGGGGTGTGGAACTAGATAAACCATTATTGAACTTGGTGGAATGTAGGTGTTCTGTTAACTTGTCTGACTTAATTTCTGCTCTGTGTGACTGGTCTTGGTCTTCTGTGAGGCCACTTAACCTGGGGAACTCCTGACACAGAGTCCTCATTATTCTCCATAATTATGGCCAAGTCTATCCATCCTCCAAATGAAGATCTGCTTTTTATTTATGCTGGAACAGCCGTGTTGAGAGTTGGGCCTGAAGCCAGGAAGACTTGAGTTCAAATCCAACCTTAGACACTTATTGGCTGTATGACCCTGGGGCAATTCATTTAACCTTTATTTCTTTCTTTAACCTTTAAACTTCAGTTTCTTCATCTGTAAAATGGGGGAAATAATAACACGGAGTTTCCAGAATTGTTGGGAAGATAAAATAAGATATTTATGAAGTGCTTTTGCCAACTTTCAAACACTATGGAAATGGTGGTTATCATCACACATCAGCAGCAGCAGCAGCCTTTCCTTAAACATGGCGTCTTATCTTGACCATACAAACCCTAATAACCACCTCTCAGGGCTCTTGTGAGAATCAAATGAGATAATCCTTGTAAAATACATAATACATAGTAAATACTATATAAAGTCAGTAGTTATTATTATTGATTATTATTATAATACTCACTTGGAATTAATTCCTTCTGGGCTCCCTAGTTCCTATATCTACCTACTGAAACATTTCTTTTCTTCCTGCTAAGGAATTAGAGATTCTACATCTTTTCCTATTCACTTTAGCTTAAGCAATCCCTTGTGCCTACATCTCTTATAGATTAAAAAAACAAAACAAAACCGTACCCCTCCTTCATTGACACTTCACTTAGCAAAATCTCATTTGTATTATGGGTGCACTCTCTCTTAATAGGACCACATATTTAGACTTAGACAGATTCTTAGAGGTTATATAAACCACCTCCCAAATTTATAGGCAAGGAAACTGTGTGTCAGGGAGATGAGGTGATTTGCCCAAAATTAACCACACAGCAGGGGCAGAATTCAAACCCATGTCTTTTGACTCTAAACCAAATCCTCTTTCCATTGTACCTCGCTTGCAGGGCTCTAAAATCTTTTTATTTTAAATGGTTTTGGACTTTCGTGGGAATCTAGAACAATGGTTTTTGTGTTAAATTGATCTGACTCCACAGAGGCAGTCTCCTTTATCACAGACATCTTCATTTTGGGGATTGCCTCCTGTGACAGCTGGAAATGCTTCCCTCACCCAGGATTGAGAGCAGAAACACAAACAAAAGTCAGGTGACTACTCACTGAAGCACCATCTGTTTCATCAGCCTCCCTCCTTCCCCTTCAGTGCCAAGGGCATCACAAGAGCCACATGGGCATCCAAATCGAGTGTGCACTTGGACCTCAAGGTATCAGGGATTTAGCAACAGATGGCTACCATTAATGGCCATCCTCCTGTGCACCTTAAGCCTAGAGTAAGGGCCTGGCCCAGATTTCAGTGTATTTATTTACATGGGGAAATTGCATTTTTGTCATAATTAGCCACTCGAATGTGCTCAGATGTATTGTGGAAATATGGTTAGTCAGTCTTTCTCTTCAAGTGGGGCATACTGCTGCTCAACTCAGTGGGCTATTGGGCTACAGGCAGTAAGAAGAAAACTTCTAGAGATCTGTGAATTTTATATGAGGAGATTTCTAGGGATATTGGACCTTATTTGAACCTTGTTACTTGGAGGAAAAGGAAGCTTTAGAATAGGGCTTATTAGCTTTTTTCTGTGTCATGGACTCCTTAGAAGACTGGTAAAGCCTATGGATTTCTTCTCAGGTTGGTGTTTTTAAACATATGAAAGTAAATGATAGAATTACCAAGGAAACCAATTATATTGAAATATACTTATCAAAATATTTTTTAAAACAAGTATATTGCTCTCCATGTTAAGAATGTCTGCAGAAGTTTAAAGGCTTAGCTAGATTATGCGTGATAAGAAGCCAACTTTAGTTTGTTTGGAGGGAGAAAACACATGGGGAGACAAAGGGAAGGAGGTGCCCATATCGGAATCATAAATCAGCATGGCTGGATGATAACTTCATAGGGAAGTGGTCTTGGGATGGGCTCTTTTGGTCCATGGACCCCAAGTTGAAAACTCCCTAATCTGGTGTAGCCCTCTCATGTTCCAAATGAGGAAACAGACACCAAGAAAAGTGAAGTAATATTTCCAAGGTTTTGCAAGTTAGTTATACAGCCAGAACTTAAACCCTCGCCTTCATTGTCCTTTGACTCAAGTCTTAATGACCTTTCTATTATATAATCTATTTTTTGCTATACTTTATGCAACTTGTTTTTGATTTTTGCTTTTTGGAGGTGCAATTGGGGTTAAATGACTTGCCCAAGGTCACATGGCTGGTAAATGTTAAGTGTCTGCGGTCAGATTTGAACTCAGGTCCTCCTAACTCCAGGACTGGTACTCTATTCACTGTGCCACCTAGCCACCCCATATGCAGCTTGTTTTTTGACCTCAATATAAAATGTCACATTTATCTATTACATTAGATCAATTAGACTTCATTCCATTGTTCCTGGTTATTGAAATTCTTATGGACTATGATTTTATCATCCAACTAGTTGGCTATCCTCAATAACTTTTACTCCTAAAAATTTGATAAAAATCTAGTGAATATAAAAGTATTGAACAGAATAGGTCAATGGATTGAGACCTGGAACACTCCAGCAATAACTGACATTTTTATAGTACTTTATACTTTTTTTTGCCTTTTTTTTTTTTGGAGGGCAATTAGGGTTAAGAGACTTGCCCAAGGTCACACAGCTAGTTTTTGTGTTAAGTGTCTGAGGCTGGATTTGAATTCAGTTACTCCTGACTCCAGGGCCAGTGCTCTATTCACTAAGCCACCTAACCACCCTTACTTTGTACTTTTCAAAGCAGTTTTCATACATTATCTCATTTTGTCCTCATTGAACTGTGAGGTCATTTTAACAGATATCTCCATTTAGCGGCCTAGAAAAGAGACTGAGATCACATTTCAACAGGTAACAGACATTGTTACATTGCAACAAACTAGTTTTGTGACCTTGGGCACAAGGTCTTCAACCAAAGGGATTTCAGCTTTCTCCTTTGTACTGATGCTGTGCACATAATAGGTATTTAAATATCTATTGATTCGGATTTGATCTTAAAGAGCCATTGCAGTCCTAATGTTGTTGTTCAGTCCTTTTCAGTTGTGTTTGACTCTTTGTGACCCCATTTGGGGTTTCTTGGCAGATACTGGAGGGGTTTGCTATTTCCTTCTCCAGCTCATTTTGCAGATGAGGAAACTGAAGCAAACAGGGTTAAGAAAGTGACTTGCCCAGGGTCACACAGCTAGGAAGTATCTGAGGTAAAATTTGAACTCAGGTCTTCCTGTGCTCTATCCACTGAACCACCTTGCTGCCCTGTCCTAGTATTACTGAATTCTAAGTGTGAGTCATTGTGTCAGTCTCTGAAGATCATAATGTCTGATATATCTGAGTTGGGCAGTGCAGCTATCCATAATCCTGCAGTTACAAATGGTGATGGTGGCTTACATTTTTAGTGCTTGAAATCAAGGCTGTGACATATACAGTGCTTCTCTGTACATCCCATGGTAGTGTAGAGAGAGCTGGGCACATGGGAAGCACTAAGTGATTCCTTGTTGATTAGTTGACCGATCGATGTTACAGACTATCTGGAAAACCTTATGATCCACTAGGGCAGACAGTGACATTGGGACCTTAGTAAAGCCTCAGTTTCCAGAATCTCCCAGAACTTGGATACCACTGATACACAACTTACCTCTATCCCTATGCAAATAGAGGTGAAGAAATATCTGTAGGTAGGGTTTCACCACCCTGCTCTGCTGCCTGCTGAGAATTTCATATTACAGATGTGCCAAGTTTCTAGAAAACCTTCATATGGTAAAGGAAGTTGTGCATAGTACCATATTATAGTGGGAAGAAGAGAGTGAGATTTGGAGGCAGAAATCCTGGGTTTATGTACCATTTACTAATAGTGTGATGGATGGCAAATTACCCAACACATTTGATTTCTCATCTTTAAAATGGGGAGAATAAAACCAACATCAGCTACTTCACAACATTGTTGGAGGACTGCATTGTAAACACTAAGAACTATCAAAATGTAAACTTGTTATTAATTAAATGCTGCTGTAATTTCACTTTTATGAATACCTTCTATACTAATATATCTGACATAAAACCTTACGGTTTGCAAAAATGCTTTACATATATTATGTAGTTTTAATTCTGACAAAAACAAACAAAAACTTTCCTAGGAGGCAAAAGCTATAAGTATTATTATCCCAGATAAGAAAGCTGAAACTCAGATAAGGGAAGAGACTTGCCCATGGTCACCCAGCATGGAGGCGTTAAAGGGTGGATATGAACCCAGATCTCTCCTGCTCTCAGTCAACTACTACTACTACTACTACTACTACTACTACTACTACTACTACTACTACCACCACCACCACCACCACCATCACTGACTTTTGGCATTAATACTATAGTATGGCTATTCTAATCCAGATTATAGCCATTGGAGAAAATGCTAAGAGCACATGAAATATCTGATTCCTAGCCAATCTGGACTAGTAACTATTCCCAGAAATTTGATATTTCATTATTTACTATAATAATAGCTAGAATTTCTATAGAATTTTAAGCTGTATAAAATACTTTATAAATATCTCATTTTATTCCCACAACAGTCCTGTGAGGGGGTCCTATTATTATTCTCATTTCAGAGATGAGAAACCTGAGGCCATAGGTTGTCACTACCATTCCTATGTGCACTTGAATAGGCCATCCTGCATGTCTCAATATATCCTTTTCTGATCTCTGATTTTCAGAATCCTTGTATTTCTTTAAGGCTCATGTAAGGTGCTCCCTTCTTTGTGAGTCCTTCCCTGATAGATAGATAGATAGATAGATAGATAGAGACAGAGAAAGAGACAGAGAGAGACAGAGAGAGAGAGACAGAAAAAAGAGAGAGAAACAGGGACAGAGAGAGAGAGATAGAGACACAAAAAGAGAAACACAGAGACAGAGATACACAGAGAAAGGGAGAGAGAAACAGAGACAGAGAGGCAGACACATGCAGAGACAGAGAAAGAGACACACACATATAAAGACAGAAACAGAGATGCAAAGAGAGAGACAAACACACACACACACACACACACACACACACACACACACATACACACAGAGAGAGAAAAGACAGAGATACGCAGTCCAACCATGTTCAGACCTGCTACCCTTGTTGCAGCTACCTTCAGATCCAACCATTAGAAGCCAATCCTGTGATTAACTAGGGCAGAGAGAGCTCTGTACCTCATTGTACCAGACATCTTCATCTTCATCGTGGCCAGGTTTTAATAATTGTAATCAAATCCCCACTCCCCTTATCTCAGGAAAGAGCATTTCTATTGCCTACTCTATTTCTTCACTCACCATCTTCCTGACTTCCTAGGCCACACCTCCTTTCCCTGTCCACTACTCCTCTAAATTGTCTCCCCCATTAAAAGGTAAACTCTTTGAGAGCATGAATTATCTTCTTTGTATTCCCAGTGCTTAGCACAGTATTTAAGACATAGTAAGCCTTGAACAAATTTTTGTTTTTTGGTTCTTTCATGGATTGATTGCATGATTCACTCATTGCTTAGGTTTTAGGGTACTATGGTTTTGGGGGATATAGTCATGAAAACCACCGCAAGTTTCCAGAAGTGGGGGACTGTGTTCCCGAATGGATCTGGGATCAAATCTGCCAGGGACCAATTTCATGGTGCTATCTGAATTTTCATGGTACTGTTTCCTCATTTGGGGAGGTGCACAGTGTATCCCAATTCTAATTACTGCATGGGGTGGAGAGCAGAATCCTAGTGCCAGCAAGGGAACAGCAACAACTTGGGTCTGAAATGCCAGAAGTAGAAACTATATTAAAACCGAAATCAGAACAAAGGCAGAAAAGGCCAGTGAGAGGTGGGGTCAGGGCAGTTGCAGGAGGCCCATAGCTGGGTAAACAACAATACAGAACATGTTAAAGCATCCTCCTAATTTGCTATGCTCAGTGGTTCTGTGGACATGTGTTTGTTTTTAAGTTGATCATGGGTAGCCAACCCTTCCTGCCTGTTTCCTCTGAATTCTTTCCAGCTGAACCGGTCTTTGGAATCTTGCCCTAATTGTTCTCAAGGACAATGCTAATTCTAAGTAGCAGTAGGGCTCAAAGAGATCATACAAGTAAGAAGAGAGAGGGTCACAGACAGGGGACATAAGGGCACATAGAGCCCTCGGCAGGGGGGCTTGTTTACCTATTGGAAGTCCTACTCTTTTTTTTTTTTTTGAGCAATTGGGGTTAAGTAACTTGCTCAAGGTTACACGGCTAGTCATTATTTGTGTGTGGGGTGCTCATTTTCTGAGGCCAGATTCGATCTCGGGTCATCCCAACTCTGAGGCTGGCGCTCTTACTCACTGCGCCACCTAGCCGCCCCGGAAGTCCTACTCTTAAAGTCCACCCCAAATGTCATTTCCTCTGGGAAGTCTTCCTTGATCCCCCTGGTCACAACTTTCCCCCCTTAGACATTATCTAATATATATATATATATATATATATATATATATATATATATATATATATATATATATATATATATTTTAACCCTCTAATATACTTATCTTGCAATAGTGTATATTTTAACTCCTTGTACTGGTATTATCACCCAACTAGTCTCTAATTTCCAGGACACAGGGGTCATGTCTTATCTAAACTTTATGTCTCTCTCACATTTATCCCAGTTCTCTGCACTAAGTAGGTACTTAATAAATGTTTTAAGTTATTAGTGTATCATGCAGGGACAAGGGGCAAGAACTGAAGATTATAAAAATGTGAAACTAGAGGGAAGGGTTAGTTACTTGGAAGGACTTGGGGAGGGACTAGGAGGAACTAGGCTTATCACTCCAGGGAGATAGAAATAAGTAAGGTAGAATACTTCAGATATGAATATTGTATAAGACCTTATAAGGAAAGAACACAGAGCTGTAGACCTGGAAAGGACCTGTGTTAGAACAAAGGGTCAGAAGAGACCTTAGAACAACAAATGACACACCCAGAAGGCATCTCACAGGTCATCTGTAGCAATGACATTGTTTTACAGATGAACCAATAGAAATGTTTGTCAGTAGAAATTGCTTCCTTTTTCTCACTTTCCACTCATCTCTGCTTCTTTGTGATATAGATTCTAATTCCACCTCTCAAGTGAAACTGCTCTCTCCAAAGTTGTCAGGAATGCCTTAGCTGTTAAAACAAATGGCTGTTTCTCATTTCCAATCTTTCTTGATCTCTGTGAAACTTTTACTATGATCAGTGTCCTCTCACTCTTAGATACTCTTTACCTCTCAGCTTCTGTAATGAATGTTCTTTCAAGGTTCAAATAGTTTTTTGGTCAATTTCTCTCAGTCTCATCTGCTACATTATCAACCTCCTTCACACACAATTTAGGTCTTGCCCAAAATTTTGTCTCGGGGCTCCTTCCTCCTGAACCCTCTGTCTCCTCTGTCTCCCCCCTTCCTCCTTCCCCTGTCTTTCTGTCTGTCTGTCTCTGTTTCTCTCTCTCTCTCTCTCTCTCTCTCTCTCTCTCTCTCTCTCTCTCTCTCCCTCCCTCCCTTCCTCACTCCCCCACCCCCATATCTTTCTGTTTACCTATCTGTCTCTCTCTGATCTCATCAGATTCCATGGTTTAAATTATTATTTCTACTCAGATTATTTCCAGATTTAAATATCCAGACCTAGCCTCTCTTCTGAACTCCATACCTATATTGTCAACTGGTAGATACTTACATTTTCTTCAAAACCCATCCTCACTCCAAACTTTCCCACTTTTGTTGATGACCCCACAAACCTTTCAGCCACCCAAGTTTGCAGCCTTGGAATGATACTTGAAATTTCCTCCTCCTTCAGCCTCATATCCAGTAAATCTTGTTGGTTCTACCTCCACAACATCTCTTGTATCCATCATTTTATCCTATAGGCAAGCTGTAGGGAACCATTGAGGATTTTTGAGTAGAGGAATGACAAGTTCAGTTCCATTTTAAGAATAGTGAGGTGATTGCTGACTGGAGGATAAATCGGAAAAGAGATACTTGAAGAAAGGAAGTTAGTAGATGCCTATTGCTATAGTCCAGGTGATAAATGACAAAGATGTGAATGAAGGTCAAGTTCATTCACATACCCCTCCCTATTGCTTGTAGAATAAAATAAAATGAGCAGGTAGCCTGCTTCCTTTCTTTTTCCAGGCAGTTGGGGTTAAGTGACTTGCTCAGGGTCACACAGTAGAAGTCTGAGGGTTGGTTTGAATTCAGATCCCCTTAACTCCAGGTGGGGTGCTCTATTTACTGCCCCACTTGGCAGCTTTCACTTACTTGATAGTGTACTTTCCAGGGATGTACACATTGATAATGAGGTTGAAGCACACAATGTCAGAGCTAGCTCAGTGTTTGGGAGACTCCGAAGGGAAGTATGGGAGAGAAGAGGTATTAGACTGACTACCAAACTGAAGGTCTAAAGAGGCATTGTGCTGACCTCATTGTTGTATGCCTGTGAAACTTGGGCAGCATAACAGAGTCATGCCAGAAAACTGAATTGCTTCCCTTTGAATTGTCTTAGGAAGATTCTGAAGATCACCTGGGAGGATAAGGTGCTGAGGTCCTTACTTGAATTAAACTGTGTAGCACTCAAACTCTGCTTCAGAAAGAACAACTCTAATGAGCTGGTCACATTGTTCTAATACAAAATGTACACTTGCTAAAAAGACTATTTTATGGAGAACTCACACAGGGCAGGCCCTCATATGGTGACCAGAAGAAATGACACAAGGATACTTTCAAGGTCTCTCTGAAGAACTTTGGAATCAATTGTATGACATGGGAGACACTGGCACAAGACCAACCAGCATGTTGTGTGCTCTTATCAGAGAAGGGGCGGTGCTCTATGAGCAAAGCAGAATTAAAACAGCTCAAAGGAAACACAGGATGCGCAAATTTGGAGAATCTACTCTGAATGTTCACACGGATTATTTGTGCCTAACCTGTGGAAGAGCATTCCACGCTCATACTGGTTTGATCAACCACGGTTGGACACACTGCAACTTGACTCTAGCATAGTGATGTTATTTCGGTCTTCTTCCAGAATGAAGGACAATAACCAACCTGAATAAAATAAAAATTCTCACACAGGCTTGGAAAGCCTTCTATTATATGGCTCCCACCTTCTTTTTCAGTCTTATTCAGATTATTCCACTTTCATACACTCTCCATTTTAGTCAAACTGACCTACCAGCTGCTCCACAGACATGATATTTCATTTTGCAATTCTGTACCTTTGTAGAAGTAGTCTCCCAGATTGTTGTCTCTTTACCTCCCTCTTATACATCCCTAGCTGCCTTCAAAGCACTCAGAGGGACCAATAATAAGTCCCAGACTGAACTGTATTTGGTCATTGTTAGGTTGAGTTGGCTGGGAATGAATATCAATAGCAATTCTTTCTGTTTTGGCTGAAACCCTGAGGGTCTTTCCTTCCCAGATCTTTTTTTTTTTTTAAAGGCCATTCTTTGCTTCATTTCTTATTAAGCCTTAATCACTGAATAGGTTTTGCCTCAGTTAAACTGAGATCTGTTAAAGACCTTAACTTCAAAAGGCCAAGGTCCCCCATTGCATCCTGGGCTACCTCTAGTTGTGATCTGTATCTGGCCACTGGACCCAGATGGCTTAGGAGGAGAAAGTGAGGCTGGTGACTGCACAGCCTTCCCTCATTTAACTCTAATTCACTTGCACGCCATGGCATCATCTTCCTGATGTCATGGTCCTCTTCTAGAACAAAAGACAAATGTCAAGCAAGGAGGGTCCATCTACTCTGCAGATCCTTTCAGAATTTCCCCAGTTGTAAGTGTGCTCACTCCCTATTGGAATGACTTTTTATTTTATGCACTTTGCATTTGTTTGTGTAAATGTTCCAATTTCCCAGAAGAGGAATGGGTTTATTTTTGTCATTTGTCCCCAATATCAAACATAGTGCCTTGCATATGGTAGACACTAAATAAATATTTGTTGAATTGCATTTAATTGGAAATAGATAGGATAAGATAAACTATAGCCCACAGATTGTTTACTCCAGGGGTGGGGGGATTTTCAATCTTATATAAATAAGGTGGGGAGGCTAGGTGGCTCAGTGAAAAAAGCACCAGCCCTGGAGTCAGGAGGACCTGAGCTCAAATTCAGCCTTGGACACTTAACACTAGCTGCATGACCTTGGACAAGTCACTTAACCCCAATTGCCCTGTTCTTCCAACCCCCCCACAAAAAAAGCATAAATAGATAGATAGATAGATAGATAAATAAATAAATAAATAAGGTAAGCTAAGTTGTGACAGATACCGCAAAAAGGTAGAAACTGGATTAGTCTGGGATCACTTTCTTCCAGTTGCTCTCTGAAAATTTTAAATGGCCTAGATAAGACATGGTGGTATCTGCTGGCAGAATAGGTGGCCACCTAGAGGATATGATTTTAGGGACACCAAAATATTTATCCACAAATACTTTTTACTCCTTTGGAAACTATGGTGCCTTAAATAATCAGTAGCTATTGTAGACATATTTGGTGTGTTGGAAAGAAACTAAATTTGGAGTTGGAAGACTTAGGTTCAAATAGTTTTTTTTTTTTAATCACTTACTAGTATTTATTTTATTTATTTATTTTTTTGTGAGGGGGAAGCAGCTAGATGAAAGAGTAGAAAGAGTGCTAAGCCTGGAGTCAAGAAGACTCCCCTTTCCTGAATTTAGATAATAGCCTCAGACATTTTCTGTGTGACTCTGGGGCAAGTTACTTAACCCTGTTTGCCTCAGTTCCTCATCTACAAAGTGTGCTGGAGAAGGAAATGGCAAACCTCTCCAGTATCTTTGCCAAGAAACACCAAAAAGGGTCATAAAGAGTCAGACATGCATATGAAAAAGTATTCTAAATCATTGTTGATTAGAGAAATGCAAATTAAATCAACTCTGAAGTACTACATCACACATATCATATTGGCTAGCATGACAACAGGAAAATGATAAAAGTTGGAGAAATTTAGAAAAGTGGGACAATTAGAACACTAATGCATTGTTGGGGTTGTGAACTGATTGACCATTCTAGAGCGCAATTTGGAACTATGCCAAAAAGGCTATAAAGCTTTGCATACCCTTTGATCCAGCAATACCACTACTAGGTCTGTATCCCAAAGACATCATTAAAATGGGAAAAGGACCCACCTATACAAGAAGCTCTTTTTTGTGTAAATTGAGAGGATGCCCATCAATTGGGGAATGGCTGAACAAGTTGTGGTATATGAATGTAATGGAATAATATTGTTTCATAAAAAATGATTAGCAGGCAGATTTCAGAAAAACCTAGAAAGACTTGCATGAACTGATGCTGAGTGAATTGAGCAGAACCAGAACATTTGTAATGCCAGTGTGATTTCCCATAGCAGTTGCAATATTATTCCCAGGGTTTGTTCAAAAAATCTAATACACTCTCCTACACCAAGACAAAACCAAAATCTTTATTTGGGACATTGCTATTAGAATACCAGAAGGTGAGAATTAACAAGGTACTCATCACCAATCCAGAAACCGTGGACATCTCAAACAGTTCTCCCCCTCAAGCCTCCCTGCATGTTCCCCTAGGCCTCCCTCAGCCTATTTCTACAACTCAACCTGCTTCCTCTTTCTGACCACACCTCTCCTTCCAAGCAATACAATATATACTGTTTCCAATCAAAGACTCCTAACTTGATTGGTTTAGTGTTGAGAATCTTGAAAATCAGCACTAAATTGGAAAGGTGTGGGATCCCTATGGCCCACAGCCTAATTGACTCTGAGTCTGGGCTCCATGCAAGGCCTATTAATGGGTGAGGAAGATCCCATTAACCTTAAAACATTGTACACAATATCAGCAACATTGTACAATGACTGACCCTGATAGATTTAGCTCTTCCCAGCAATGCAATGATCTAAATCAATTCCAAAAAGACATAAGATGGAAAATGCTATACACATCCAAAGAAAGAACTATGGAGACTGAATGAAGATCATAGCATACTATTTTCTCTTGTTTTTTCTTTCTTTCTTGGTTTTCTGCTTTTGTTCTGCTTCTTCCTTTACAACGTGACTAATGTCGAAATATGTTTAATATGATTGTACGTGTAGAGCCTATATCAGATTGTATGCTGTCTTAGGGATGGGCAAGGGGAGAGAGGTGGAAAAATCTTATAAAAGTGAATTTTGAAAACTAAAAATAAATGAGTATTTTTTAAAAAGAGTCAGACATGACTGAAAAACTACTAAACAAAACTTTTGGGGACCCTGAATAATTTACTTAACTCCTCTGAGCTTCAGTTTCCTCATTTGTAACTTGGGAAAGATAATAATACCTTTTCCAGGGGTGGGGAACCTGTGTCCTTAAGGCCACATGTGGCCCTCTAGATCCTCAAGTGCAACCCTTTGACTGAATCCAAACTTCAAAGACCAAATTCCCTTAATAAAAGGATTTGTTCTGTAAAACTTGGACTCAGTCAAAAGACCGCACCCAAGGACCTAGAAAGCCACATGTGGCCTCAAGGCCACAGGTTCCCCCCCTCTGAAGTCTAAGGAACACATAGAATCATCATGATGATCAAATGCAGTGGTGACATATATACACTATAAAGTGATAGATAAATGTCAAGTATTATTATTTTCCTTTGGATTAAAGTATTGTTTTCTAAGAGAGCTTTGACAAGGGTACGCTTGTCACTTTTGTTTCTTTCAGCACAGGCCCGTGGAGACGGGTGGTCTTTTTGTATAACTCAGCCCATAAGAGATTTGCCATTGCTTATATATGTTCTCTCAGTTGGCAGCTTCATAGACAGAGATCATAGCCCTAAGAGTTGCCTCCTAATTTTAATTTCACACTAGCCAATTGAGCCAATGTAATTTTAAGTGATAAAAACATATTGTCCAGACACCAGTAGAAACAAATTGTCCAAACATATTGTCCTTCACAATGGTGAAGGTGATAGTCCTGCTGTCTTCTGCCTTAGACGGCATCTGGAATATGGTGATCTGAGAACATTTTAAGAAAAGCATTAAAATACTATAATGTGTCCCATTCAGTACAAGGAAAATAGTGAGGGGAAAGGGAGGAGATTTAGAGGAATCAATTGAAGAAACATGGGCTGTTTAGTTTAGAGAAGACTCAGGGAGAACAAAATGGCTGTCTTCTAATATTTGAAGGACTGTCTCAGGCAAGCATTAAACATGCTGTGGTTAGCTGTAGAGATCAGAGCTAGGGATATTGGATGGAAATTGAAAGGAGGAAGTTTGGGGCACCACATTCAGTAGAATATTAGCTCCTTGAGGGGAAGAACTGGATTTTTGTTTTTTGTTTTTGTTTTTTGGTCATTGTAATTCCAGAAAGTAGCACAGTCCAGTGCACATGGTAGGCCCTTAACACTTGTTTGACTTTATTGAGGAAGAACTTGCTCCCACATGATGTAATAAACTCATTATCATTGGGGGTGCTGAAGATAGATGATAATTGTCAGGTTTTGTAGACTTTACACAGTAAAAAACCCATATAAGTAAGTATAAGTTATTGCTATAATACTTAGTTTTCTTCAAGGCTCAATTCAGATGCTTTCACTTAAGGGAAACCTTTTTTCATCTCTCTAGTTGTTATTTCTCTTTTCTCAAATTATATTTATCTCATTAAATGCTGTAAGAGCCTAGAGGGCAGAGATTATTTTTTTCTCTCTTGTCTGAATTTGCAGGACCTAGCACAGGGCTTGGCTCATAAGAAGTACTTAATAAATATTAACTGAAATGGCTTTATTGCCATTCTATTATTGTGGTTATTTAATAAAAGGATTCTAGGAAGGGGTAGGAGGTTAGGCTAGATGACTTATACAATTATGCAACCATAGAATGTTATAGCTAGACAGGTTTAGAGGCCATTTTCCCTCCTTCAATGTCCCCATTTAATGGTAAAGCTATTTTTTTCCCTTTCCCAACCCTTGGATTCTGCAGTTCCTTTCAGTGGATATCCAGCTTTCCAGAAAGGGTCAGGCATGACATCAGAAATGGACTGGGTGTGTCTTGTTTTTTTTAAAAAACAAGGAAGTCCTTGGGTGTATCCCCTTGTAGCAATTTGGTCTTTGTTCCAGCTAACCTTGGAAGACACCCAAGAGAGGGCCAGAGGACCAGGCTGGTGCATCTCTGCAATCATTTGTCTCTGGTCCTTTTCTTCTTTTTTAAATACACACTTGGAAGGGGCTTCTGCAAAGCTGTGAATATAATCACTAGAGAGATAATGCTGTTTGAAAGCCTACATCTGAAGTCTGTTCTGTCCCCACCACTCTGAGGAAATGAGGCTGCCAACAACACCTCAGGAGCAGCTAACCTGTCACTAAGTCTATTTAAAAGGGCTAAGAATGGGGAAAGAAAGTGTTCTGGTATAATGAGAAACTGAGGCTTTCTATGGCAGCAAACTTGGGTGGGGGTGGCTTTGTCCACAGAGCACCCTGGCTAAGTCAAGTTGTGCTGCTGGGCATTTCTAAAGTCAATCTGAACCTCTCTATCAAAAGAGAGGGTTGAATAAGGCTATTTCTAAAGTTTCTTCCTAATCAAAAAATCTGTGAAATCCAAAGTGCATTCTGTCTGTATTATTTCTGATCCAGGGTAGGTTCTTGGGACTAGTAAACTAGATTCCTGAATGTTGGGATGCCTATGGTCCTCACTATTTTTAACTTTGAGTTTCTTTGTTATTATAGTTACTCCTTCCACATCATGGGAGTTAGGGGCATGGTGCCCCATGATCTGCAAAATCTGCATAAATTATTTTGACCTTTCCTTTGTACCAGAGAAAAAAAATTGATTTTTTTTTTGTTTTTTCTTTTATGGGATGTTTACAATACCTGATCGTGAAATTTGCAGTGCTATATATACAGTATTTCGCTGCATAATCATCACAGATTTTATGCTAATTTTTATTTTGCAAAAAAAGTGGGGTTTGAACATTATGTGAAGCTTTTTTTTTACTTATGATGGTATTACTTAAAAATTCTTTATTACTAAATTGTATCTCCAGCAGATGAATTGTACAGTTTAGCTAGTGCAGGAAGATGCAAATCTTACCATATCACATGTCTTACTCATGGTAGCTCCCCATGCCCACCGATTCCCCTTGCTCCTAGGGCTCTTCATTGGGTTGAATGACAATACCCTTAGTACTGCAATGCTCTAAATGCAAGTCAACTTTCCAAAATATACTGACAATGCACGTTTGCTGAGAATTCTAGGCTAGGCTTATTGCTTTTAATGAGAGAGATAAATGGGTATCCATATGCCACTGGTGAATACATTGCTGCTCTGTTTACCTGTGTGAGGAACAGAATTATGTCATGCAACGATTATGTGATAAAAACAAATAAATCAATTTTTGGACTAAAAAAATGGGGTGTGACGGTTATGTGGTGGTGATGATTATGTGGTGGTGACTATTATGTGGTGAAATATGGTATATTTGATGCATTTCTGAGTTTCTAATGTTTCTGTGTCATCTGCTGGCCTTTGTGCAGTCTGTATCCTCTGCAAATCTCCCCCTAAATTTCCATTTACTTCCTTATGCTGACACATGAGATACTGAAACTCTGATGGGGAAAAACCACATAGAAGGAATAACTGTGCTGCCTTGCCATACTTAGCAATGCTTAACAATGTCTGCTCCTCCTAATGGGATCCTTGGTTTTTAACTTTGTGTGTATCTTAGACCCTTTTGGAAGTCTGATAAAGCCTATGAACTCCTCCAAATAATGTTTTTAAATGAATAAAATAAGTTATAAACACACACACACACACACACACACACACACACACACACAGAATTACAAAGGAAACTAAATAGATTGCAATACCTCTTATCCATACCCTCTGTACCTTTGACTGGAGAGTCCCCAGGCCAGCCATCTCTTCTTCCACAGGGCTACTCTTCTTTCAACTTCTCCATTAGGGCCCCCACTGGTTGTTTATCTTTTTACCTTGTTTTTCTGCCTCCTACTCCTTCTTTTCTCACCCAGTCAATGAGAACCAGAGTGATCTGGGGTTAAGGATGGTCTTTAAGAAAGAAAAAAATAGGTTTGAGAGATTAAAATTGACATTCCCTTTGGGCAGAGCACCCACAGGCAAGGCTCTATGTGGACAGAGAAAAGAAAGGAAGAAACAAAGAAGGAAAGAAAGGAAGAAAGAAAGAAAAGAAAGAAAGAAAAGAAGGAAGAAAGAAAGGAAAGTAAGGAAGAAAGAAAGAAAAAGAAAGGAAGGAAAAGAAAGAAAGAAAAAGAGAAAGGAAGAAAGAAAGAAAATAAAAGAAAAAAGGAGAAAGTCATGTTGCCGAACTGGCGAGTTCCAGTTTGGTCTCCAGTGGGCATCTTCTTTTCTATTCACAGAGGCTGCTATTTGTCTTTTGTTCTTGAAGAGGACCATGATATGAGAGAGGCAATGGCATGTTTCATCAGTGTTTGTGCCCTGATTAGCTCAGAATGAATGTAAATATCAATTATTTCTATATTGGCCAGAAAAGCTGAGGGTGTCCCCATCTTGGCTTGATTTTTTTGGAGTGGGGGAAGGCAAGACAATTGGGGTTAAGTGCCCAAGGTCACAATTGATTTTTTTTTTTTGACTATATAAAAAGGCTGTTCTGTGCCTCATTTCTTATTAAGTCTTAATCTATGGATGGACTTTACCTCAGTCAATCTGAGACCTGTTAAAGACCTTAGCTTGAAAAGGCCAAGGTCCTCTACTGCATCCTGGGCCATCTCCAGTTGTCCCAATCTATATCTGGCCACTGGACCCAGATGGCTCAGGAGGAGAAAGTGAGGTTGGTTGACTTTGCACAGCCCTCCCTCACTTAAATCTAATTCACTTACTGGTCATGGCATCACTTTTCTGACCTCATGGTCCTCTTAGAGAATGAAGTTATCAACAACAACAATTATCCCCCCTTTTAGCTCCCGTTTATATGCCATCTTTATTCATTGGATTGTAAATTCCTTGAGGGCAGGGACTATCTTTCTTTTTCATATTTGTATCTCCATGCTTAGCAAAGTACCTGGCATATGGTAGGCATTTAATAAATATTTATTGACTGACCTATCAAAATATTTTTAACAATTAAGAACTCCATGCATCCATCCCCTTTGAGCAAGTGATAGCCCAAAGCTTTTTTTTTGTGAATTGGAAAATACCATGCAGAAGAGACATTATTATTGTTTTTATTTTTAATTGAATTAAAATTTTTTCAATTAACAACAATCTATTTTCTCTCCCTCTTATTTTTCCACAATAGGGAAAAGAAAGAACAATGTGACCAATATGGCTAGTCAAGCAAAACTAATTATTACATTGGCAATGTCATAAAATATATGTCTTAATCTGCACCTTATTTGTGTCTTAGAAGTTTAACTCTATCACCAAGTTGGCATGGTTTTTTTTTTTAGATGGAGGGCATGATTTCTATTCTTAAATATCTGGAGATGAGAAGGAGTGTATAATTGAAAGAGAAGGATCTTCAATCCAATGGTCCAAGCACAAATCCTGGCTTTCCTACTTATTTAGTCTCTGTAACTATGAGCAACTCATTTTGCCTTTCTTGGTCTCAGTTTCCTTATTTTTTTTAAACAAATGCTTTATTAACTTCTGTTTTACATCATTCATTTCCACCAGATTTTGAGTTACAATTATTTTCCCCCATGTTTTTCCCCTACCCACCCTCCCAGAATAGCAGTCACACAAGATATCGCTTCCTCCAATCTGCTCTCTCCCATATCTTCTCCCATACTCCCTTTGACTTTTCCATTAGAGGAAGGTGAATCTCTGTGTTCCAATGCCTGCACATCTTATCTCCCAATTACAAGCAAAAGAGTATTAATAATAGTATTTATATATATTTGATACATTTAATGTTAAGACCTCGAATTTCAGATCCATTTCCTTCCTCCCTTGTCACCCATTCCCTCTGGGGAGATAAGTAATTCAGTATATGTTGTACATGTCTAGCTATGCAAAACATTACCATAGTAGATATATTGTACAAGGCTGCTTATAATTCCCTCCCACTCATCCCACCCCCCACCTGGTCCATTCCCTACTTGATCCTGTCCCTCTTCTATAGTGGGTACTTCCAACCTCCCCTCCCCCCAAGGATGCCCTCCCATCCATCATCCCTCCTCTCATCCCCCTTCCCCCTATTCTGCTGCAGGTTGAGATATCCCATTTAGTATGTATGTCATTCTCTCCCTGAACCAAATTCAATGAGAATGTGGTTTTGCCTTTTGCCTTCCTATTCTTCCCCTCCCTTGCAACCACTTCCCCTTGCTTCTTCTACATGAGATAGTTTACCCTACCCTGTCTCTCCCCATCTCCTCTTGCCACTTTCCTCTCTCACCTCATAATTTCATCCCTTGAGTATCCTCCCTTCCCAACAAATTCAACCTATGCCCTCTATCCATATATAACTGTAACCATATATACACACATTCACATATGTATTCATATGACCACACACCCTTCTTCCATTATTTTCATAGTGAGAAAGATTTCATCAGTCATAGTTATTGTTTTTCCATATAGGAATGTAAATAGTTCAACTTCGATAAGTTCCTTTTGATTTCTTTTCCCTGATTACCTTCTCAGGCATCTCTTCCTTCTTGTGTCTGGATGTCAAATTTTCTATTCAATTCTGGTTTTTTCCTCAAGATGCTTGAAAGTCCTCTATTCCACTGAATGACCATATTTTCCCCTGAAACAAAATACTCAGTTTTGCTGGGTAGGTGACCCTTGGGTTCATTCCCAGTTCTTTTGCCCTCTGGAATATCATAATCCATGCCCTTCGATCCCTCAGTGTAGAAGCTGCCAGGTCCTGGGCTATTCTGATTGTGTTTCCACAATATTGAAATTGTTTCTTCCTGGCTGCTTGTAGTATTTTCTCCTTGATCTGGGGATTCTGGAACCTGGCTATAATATTCCTGGGAGTTTTCCTTTTGGGATCTTTTTCAGGAGGTGATTGGTGGATTCTTTCAACCTCTATTTTGCCCTCTGGATCTAAAGCATCAGGGCAATTTTCCTTGAGAATTTCTTGAAGGGTGATTTCTAGGTTCTTTCTTTGATCATGGCTTTCAGGTATTCCAATAATTTTTAAATTGTGTCTCCTGGATCTGTTTTCCAGGTCAGTGGTTTTTCTCATGAGATATTTCACATTGCCTTCTAATCTTTCATTTGTTTGGATCTGCTTAACAGCATCTTGATTTCTCATAAAGTCATTAGTTTCCATTTGCTCCAGTATAACTCTGAAGGAATGAATCTCCCCAGTGAATTTTTGAGATTCTTTTTATATCTGGCAAATTTGACTTTTTAAGGCATTCTTCTCCTCATTGCCCTTTTGGGCCTCCTTTGCCATTTGAGGTAGTCTATTTTTTAAGGTGTTGTTTTCCTCAGTCAGGCTGTTGACCCTCATTTCATACTTTTCCTGCATCCTTCTCATTTCTCTTTCCAATTTTTCCTCCACTTCTCTTATTTGATTTATAAAGTCCTTCTTAAGGTCCTCTATGGCCTGTTACCTGCTCATGTTTTCCTTTGGAGCTTTTGGAGCAGGAATTCTGACCTCACAGTCCTCCTCCTGTTCCATGCTTCGATCCTCTTTGCCCCCAAAGTAGGAGTTTAAGGTTGCATTTTTCTGTTTAATTTGTTTCCTTTGCCTTGGCATGTTGCCACTTAATTACTTGACTTTGGGGCTTGTTGCCACACTATGGCTCTGCCACCAGATGGGAACTTTCATCCTGAAAGTGTGGGGGGACAACTTCTGTTTCTGGCAAGCTGGTAACACACCCATGACCTCCACCCCAGATCACAATCCAGATCCAGGGAGGTTAAAGCAAGAGTGATTAACCCCCAAGACTGATCGCTGGATCTCCCTACAATTAGCAGGCCAGGAGCTGGAGCTGCCTCTGAAAACTACAAAATGGCATGTCTCCTCAGCAGCTTCTAGCCCCCAGGGGAGGAAGCCGATTTGTTCCCCAAATACTGGTCCCAAAGTCCATAGGGCACTAACCTCTTACTTTGTCCTAGGCATGTCTATGTTGATAATTCTGGAATCGCCACAGCTGCTGGTGTTCTGGGGTCCCTCCAGCTGGCTGCTGGCCCTGCCGCCCTGGGGCTAAAACCACAACTCAGGCGGACCTGTGCTCAGCTCCCCAAGCACTGCGCGCTGCGCTGCCAGCTCCCAGAGCGCTGTGCTGGTCCTTCCTGCAGGGCTGCTGGGCTGTCCTCAGCAGGAGATTAGCTTCTCTTTGTCGTTCTGTGGGTTCTGGGGCTCCAGAAGTTTTTCAGAGTCCCCTTTTATGTAGTTTGGAGATGATCTGGCTCAGTTTCCTTATTTTTAAAGGAGAGACTTGAGATGTCTTATAAGGCTACTTGTGGACCTAAATCCTATAGTCAAGAAGCAGCTGGAGCAGTGGATAGTGTATTGGACCTAGAATCAGGAAGACCTGAATTCAAATTTGACCTTTGTTAATTACTGATTGGACAATCCTGGAAAAAAAAAATCACTCAACATTTTTTTTTTTGCTTCAGTTTCTTCATCAGCAAAATGGAGATAATAAATAGCACATATCTCTCAGGATTGTTATAAGGAGTAAACAAGATGATATTTGTAAAGTACTAAACAAAACAGAGGTGCTTAATAATGGACACTTAATTTTTTGCTAAGTAGTGAGTTTCCCATTACTGGAAGGAGTAGATTTTGGATGACCACTTTTTGGAGATGTAGACAGAATTTGTTCAAGGGTAAGTTTGAGTAAAGTCTCTTCCCACTTCTGGATTCTAGGATTCCACAAATCAAGGATTTTTATTTTTTATTTTTTGCTTTTTGGAGGGAGAAGGCAGGGCAATTGGGGTTAAGTGACTTGCCCAAGGTCACATGGCTAGTTTTGTGTTAAGTGTCTGGCTGGATTTAAACTCAGGTCCTCCTGAATCCAGGACCAGCTGCCCCAGAATCAAGGATTTTAATGTTCTGCAATATCCTTTCCTTAATGATTGTAATGGTTCAAAGAATTTTGGGTTTTATATAACTAATTTTACACTTTTAGTGGTGGGTCCTGTTTTCCTGACTTGTTATAAACGATCTAATCATGGTGCAGTTGGTGGCATATAAATTAACTAAGCTCATGTTTGAATATCAGTTCTATCCTTTATTTGCTTAATTCAAGTCTATCTTCTTGAAAAATATCACCCTGTAAAATGTTGACTGAAGGTGGATCTTTGGTATACCTTGCAAGTATCTGCAATTCATAGCTGTTTTTGATGGTTAACTCTTTTATTTCTTTCTGAGGAGGCTGAATGACTCAGTGTTCCAGTCAAACTATATTCCTGGGACGCGACATCTTCCTTTTCCCATCTCTGCCTGTTGAAATCACACTCCATGGCTAAGGTCAAATGGCATCTCTTACCTCAAAGTCTTCCCTGATACAGGCAATGAAGTGGTATAGCTAAACAAGTTGGTGGACCAGAGGTCAGGAAGACGTGGGTTCAAATTCTCTTTCATATTCTTTCTGTGTGACCCTGGGAAATCATTTAATCTCTCAGTGCTCCAAGAATCTCTCTAAAACTACATTACTTGAATAATGTCTCCTTTTATGGGTAAGAAAACCAAAGCTCAGAATCTTTAAACATCTTGCCAAAGATCAATCAGGTAATGATCCCGAGTAGAGATACCACCACCATGACCACCATCATCACCATTACCAACAAATCCTGATTCAATCCAATCAACATTTAAGTGTCTACTAAGACCAAATCACAGAGTTAGGTGTTAAGGATACAAAGACAGATGTAAAACACTCCCTCTCCTCAATGAGCTTTCATTATATTGAGGGAGGAGAAAATTCAATTTATAAATAGATGATAAATTATCTTCGACATTTGTAATTCTGGCAAAATCAATTATGTACCTCAGGTAACCTATTAAGGTTTATTTATCAAATATTAGACAAATTATGATTTGCATCAGTGAGAGGAGTTCCCACACTAGAATTTCTCCTCTAGTCAAGAAATTCCTGGTTTGTTGAGTATGTTTATGTGGCTTATTGTTCCTACTGGACTGTGAATTTCTTGAGGGCAGAGTTTCTGTTATTTCCACTTCACAATGTGAGTAGAATAATGTTCTATGCACAATCTGTTTTTTGTTTTTCCTAATAAGTTTTATTGATATTCTTTGTTCTTATATCACCTAAATTTCTCCCTGCGGATCCTTCCCTTTTCTCTTAGAGAGCTATCCTCTAAGATTGATTTTTTTTAAGAGAAAAAAATCAGTAAAATGAATCAACACAGCAACAAATTCTGACATTAAGTGCAAATATTGTAGACCTATTGACCCCTACCTCTACAAAGGAAGAATGGGTAAATGTCTTCTCCTAGCTCTTCTTTGGGACCTAGATTGGTATTTATGATTTTGCCACATGCATTTATGATGACTTTGTTGCTGTTTTTAAAATATATTTTATCTTTAATTTATGGGATAAAACAAACATTTCCATAACATAGTATAATAAAAAAGATGATTATACATGAAACTGCAAATCTATTACATACAACTTGCTATTCCTTTTAAATATATAATAAAGTTATCATATAAATTTCTTTTAAAATGTGTTTGTTTCATTTTTGCTGCTTTGTTGCTGATTTTTTCCCCACTTATATTGCTGTAGTCATTGCATTTATATAGGCTTCCTATCTCAAATCTCCTATCTCTGCTTGGTTTACTTTAGCATAATAGTCTCTTCATAATATTAGCAGAATAATGAAGGTCTTGGGTGACCTTTGTTCATTACTTGAGGACTCTGCTATCCTCTTTTCATAGGAAAATAGGATGATCCAGAGCTTAGCACAGTGTATCTAGCACTTAACTGTGCCTGTCACACAGTAGGCACTTAATAAATGCTTATTGAATAAATGACTGTTCACTCACCTCTGACATTTAATTTCCTCATCTGCAAAATGGGGAAAATGTTATTTGTATTATTTACATCACAGAGTATTTGTAAAAATCAAATGGAAGGATAGGTATAATGCTTGTAAAATGCAAAGTGTCATTCAAATGGGAGTTAGTATAATTATTCCTTGAATCTGCTCTCTTGAAAGTTCTCACATATTTAGCTGCATCTAGGTATTTAGTAAACTCTAGCTCTAGTCTAGTTCTTTGCCTGCATGTCTTATCTTTCATAGTAGACCTAATCTCTACTTATGGATATGAATAATGCCATATTTCTTTGTATCTTCTTCACTGTCCAGCACTGGGCTTGTACAAAGAATCCAAAAATTTAGAGGTGAATGGAAACTTCAAGAAGATCTGGCCCTAACCTACTCTCACCTACTCCAAACTCCCACTTCTGATGGGAGGTGATTTGTCATGTAAGTAGTAGAATCAGGATTTGAATTCAGGTGTTTTGTCTGACTCTAAGCCCAGTGTATCTCATCTTCTCTTAGAATTATTATTCCATATATATTTCTGCAGTATGTTCATCTTAACTATATGAAGAGATTGTTCATGGTGTGAGTTAGACACTGGGCACTACATTATAAGGTACCTTTATACCAATACTAGTGTCTGATAATCACAGAATCCAAAGTTAGAGAAGGATTTCAAAGGTCATCAAACCCATTATATACATGACCAAGAATACCCTTTACTATAGTAGTTCTTGAAAGTCTGGTCCTTAGACCTGGAGATGTCTTTCAGGGATTCATGATGACAGAACTATTTTCATAAAAATTCTAAGACATTTTTTGCATATTAAAAGACTCCTCCCATTTCCAACTACATATCTACGTGAGTACAGATTTTCTTCAAATACTTTAACCAAAATAACATATTGCAACAGAGTGTATACTGAAGCTAACACGGGAATCCACATATCTTCTATTAAGCCAGGCATTAAATGCATCTGCAGAAAAATACAAAACAATGTCACTCTTCTCACTATTTTTTTATTCTGGAAAATACAGTAATTTTCATAATAAAATTTATTTTCCAAAAACACAATCCACATAAAGAAAAATTCTTTGGGATCCTCAGCAATTTTTCAGAATGTAAAGGAAATAAATCTAATGGTGGTATCATTGGGTCAAAGGGCACAGGCAGTTGAATATCTCTTTGGGTAAAATTCCAGATTGTTCTACAAAATGTTTGGACAGTTCACAATTCCACCAACAATAAATGTATCCCAGTTTTTCCACAGCCTCTCCAACATTTATTGCTTTCCCTTATTTTAGCTAATCTCATAGGTGTAAAATGATATCTCAAGGTTGTTTTAATTTGTATTTCTCTAATCAATAATGATTTGGAGTGTTTTTTATATGACTATAAATTGTTATTATTTCCTCATCAGAAAACTACCTGTTTGTATCATATCATATGATATCATGTCATATATCATATCATATCATATCATATTATATCATATCATGTCATGTCATATCATATCATATCATATTGGAGAACCACTCCTTTACAACATACCCAAGTACCATCTTGCCTTCTCTTAGTTTTTGCTGAGGACTGGTGGAGGCACCACCTTCCAAGGAGTCCCAGTTCAGACAAATCAGGACTAATCCCTTTCTCACATGACAGTCTTTGAAATTCTTAAGGGCATTAATCATGTCCCCTCAAAAGCTTCTTTTCTCTAGGCTAGACTTCCCTAGTAAACCAATCTTTTTATATTATGCCCTTCTGCCTTCCTCATCATCCTTGTTAAACTTCTCTGGAAGTCCCCTAGATTATCAAGGTCCTTCCAAAAATTCACTGCTTGGAATGCTTCAGATGTGGTAGGATCAGAGCAGTATACAGTGGGTAATAGGATCATTGATTTTAAACTGGAAGTGATGCTCAAAGACATGTGACTCAACTACCTAAAATGTCCTACAAGTAGTATATGGAAGAGCCAGGATTTGAACTTGGGTCCTTTCACAGGCCATAGGAAAATTGGAGGGCTAGTACAATGAAAGAGAGATGGGGAAATGTCGCGTGAGTAACTGGGGATGTTTATCCTTGGAAAGAGAAAGGCAAGGGGAAACCCTAGAGTAGATATGAGGCAATGGACTTGTGCTCCAGGAACAAGTAGGGGAGTGGGCAGAAGTTAGAAGAAGGCAGCTTGAGGTTTTCTCTCTAATATCTCACATCAGACATGGCATTTCAGAGTCCCAAAGGACCATCTGGTCCAACTCAGATCTCTGAAAGAATTCCAATAATTCATCATTTAGATTCTGCTTTAAGATCTCCAGTAAAGGGGGACCCACTGCCTCCTGAGTCAGTTGTGCCTCCTTTGGATAGCTTTAATACTTAGGAAGTTTTTGCCCCTGACATCAAGCTGAAATTTGCCTCTTTGTAATTTATACATATTTCTTCTGCCAGGGAGAACACATCTCATCCTTCTTTCTCATGAATACTTTTCAAGTCCTTGAAGATTGCTATCATACTCTTCTCCAGACTTGGCGTCTTCATTTCCTTCAGGGAATATAAGAACTGTTCAATAGTGAAACAAGGCTCCTTCAGAAGGCAGTGAGTTCTCCATCACTAGAAATGTTTAATCAAAGACTGGATAGGCATTTGTTGAAGACATCCTGGATGGGATCCCTGCATTCATGCAAGGTTGAACTAGATAACTTCTGGAGCTAGCTTCTGTGACTCTAGCCCTTATCTCACTGTTGTGAGAACAAAATAGATAAGAAAAAGTTTTGCAAACTTTAAAGTGCTGTGTACATTTTAACTATTATTTTCTAGTTAGTGAGATGATTCCATGACAATATTTATTTCTTAAATCTTATATTATTAGATTCTTCCCCTTGTTTTAGCCTGTTGAAATAATTTTGGGTCATATCATACAAAATAATAATGATCCCTCCCAGCTTTAAGTTATTCACAATTTGATGTTGTGAAGTCACAAGTCACTGATAAAAATAGTCAATATTATAGACCAAGGACAGATCTTTGGGGCACTTTACAAGAGACCTCTATTAAGAGTTGTCTACCTGTGGGATTTTAGCCTGATATCTAAAAATGCATGTCAGTCTCACCTAAATATTAAGGCTCCAATATTTTCTCTGTGGGACAACTGGGTGGCACAGTGGATAGAGTGAGTGCCAGACTGGAGTCAGGAAGATTCATCTTCTTAAGTTCTCTTCTGATGACCGCAGAGTTAGAAGCAGAATGGTCCTGGTGTGATCCTACCCAGGAATTGGTCATGTGGCTCAATATGGACAGCTCTCCTAATAATAAGAGGAGGTTTCATATAATAGAAAGGGCAATGAATTTGGTACCAACTGCCCTGGGATAAAATTATTCCTTTTCCATAGCCCATGAGTAATCTCAGTCAAAGAACATGATTTCTCTTGGACATAGTTCACATATCACCCATCAAAAAAATAAATTGTTTGGATTAAATGATGTCCATGGACCTTTCCCGTTATAAAATCCCATGATGCAGCATTATGGGAAGACAACTACATTACTATACTTATGGTGGAACTGTGAATTGGTCCAAGTATTCTGGGAAGCAAATCTAGAATTATGATAAAGGTTAATAAAGCATGCATATTTTCTTTCTTTCTTTTCTTTATTTTTATCTATGGAATAAAATAAGCATTTCCTTAAGATAGTATAATAAAAAGATGATTGCACATAAAATTGCAAATCTATTATGTATAACTTGTTATTCTTTTTAAATATAAAAAAAAACCTACCATGTAAATTTCTTTTTCCCTCTGTCCCCTACAGGTGGCTACCATTGGAAACAAATATGTATATATGTAAAATTATTCTATACATATATCTATTTACCAATTCTTTCTCTGGATGCAGAGAGTTTCTTCCTTCGTATGTCCTTTGTAGTTAATTTGGGTATTTATAATAGTCAAAATGGCACTACTTTTAAATCCAGAGGTTCCACTGCATAACAAAATATTTGTATTGGCAATTTGGGGATAACAAAGAAATAGAAAAGAGTTGTTGCTGATCTCTTCAGAAATGGAGATATCATTTGTAGTTCATGAATATGACAGACTACACTATGCCATAAGAAATGACAAAAACAAATTATTCATGGAAATATGGGGAGACTTACTTGGACTGATTCAAAGAAAGGAAAACAGAATCAGGAATTCAACATATACATTGAAGTCAACAACACAAAAAGAAAGGACAATGATTGTTGTTTGTTCTTCATTTTTTGAAGAGAACCTTGACTTCTGTGTGAATTGGATTTAAGTAAGGCAATAAAACAAAAGTGAATGCCATATAATTATAGTGACCAAGTTTGTCAAGGAGAAGTGAGAGAATGCACCTCTCTCATTCCATTGGAGATAGATGGGAACAATATATGTGTGGAATTTTGCATATGACGTCGTCTATGTATTTGGGGTGTGTGTGTGTGTGTGTGTGTCTCTGTGTGTGTGTGTGTGTGTCTGTGTTTAAATTTTATTGTGAAAGGGGCTCACTGAATTCAGGGCATATGTTAAGAAATGTGCATGACACAAAAGATTCTGTGATTTTGCAATGTCTCACATGCACTATATTTTTGTGCAAAAGTGGGGCAATCTTAATTATAATTGTTTCTAATTTGTTTCCTCCCCAACTGTGCAATTTTTCACCTGCTTGCTACTGAGGGCAGCTTAGAGAGATTAAAAAAGTTTTCCTGGAGAAAGGAGAAGAAAATATAGAACCAATCAATTAACAAATATCTATTAAGCATCTACTATATGCCAGAAACTGCACTGGATGCCAAAACTACAAGTAGAAAAGAAAGGAAGGGAAGGGAATAAGCATTTATGCAGTGCCCATCCCATATGCCAAACCAAGAATGAAAAAAAAAAAACCTCCTCCTTTCAATGAACTTATATTTTAATGAGGGAGACAAGAAACATATACATACATATACATGTACACACAAACATATATACATGCATATATATGTATACACACAAAGTAATGAAATACAAGGTAGTTTAGAGGACATTAGAAAATTGGGGCAATCAGGAAAGATGTCATGTAAAAGGTGATGTCTGAGCTGGGGGACTCTGAGGCTGAAATAAGGAAGGAATGCATCCTAGTGGGGGAGGCGGGGAGGCGGAGGAGTGAACAGTTCAAAGGCACAGAGATGAGAGACAGAGCATTGCAAGTGAAGAAAAGAGAGAAGGCCAGTTTCCTTGGACTGTAGAGTACAGGAGGGGGAATACTGTTCATTGAGGCTAGAAAGTTGGGATGGGCTCAGGTTATTTAGGGCTTTAAAAACTATACAGCTTATATTTTATTCTAGAGGCAATAATAAGCCACTGTAGTTGGCTCAGCAGAGGAGTCAAGGGTTTGATCTTCACTTAGGAAAATTACTTCGATCATTAAAATGGACCAGAGTGGTAAGAGTCATCATTCAGGGAGACCTTTTAGGAGGCTCTTGCAATAATCCAGGAGATAAATGATGAGGCTTCCTTTCCTCCCTCCTTCCCCAGCCCTCCCTGCCCTGAAAAAGTTTATTCTACTTTTGGCACTTTGGCTGTTAAAAAGTTTTCTTTGTGTAACAAGTCATTGGTCAGGAGAGTCCCTGATTCCTTTTAGTTTTCCCCAACCAACTTGATGAGGCTAATTGAGGCTAATTGCTGTGGACATCTGATGGGCACCTCCAATGAAAGTGGACTTACATATTGACACCTTATTCATTGGTCTCAAGAAAATAAGACTGCCTTTTGATAATGGGTTGCCTGAGGCTCAGGAGAATTAGACTTTTGTTGAGGGGTGCTTTGTGGCCTATAAAAAGAAACTGTGAAAAGACTCAAATCTTTTTCTTTTTTTGTGTGTTTCCTCTGCCTTAGAATGCCAGAAACGAGTATACAGAAAGGCAGGATAGGGTTTCTCTTTTACCCACTTCCACCTAGTAGAAAATGGTGGCTTGCAGGAGAAGCATGGGGCAAAGGGCATTTACTTGATCAAGTGTGTCTGAAAGGGGAATTCCTTGACTTGCAATTTTCATCTTTCTTCTGCCCTTCTGTTATGTTTTGTTTTTCACCCTACAGGTCACAGACTTGTAATAATAAGAAAGAATATTTCTCACCTGGAGGTTACCTGATGGCTAACTTGGGTTGGGGTCTTTCCAAGAGTTCATAAATTTCTGAATCAGATATTGGTCTCCAGAGGTGGGGGTGGATATATGCCAGGCCCCCTGCCACTGGGGAAACAAAAAGAGACAAAAGATAGTCCTTTCCCTTAAGGAGCTTACAATCTAATAGGGGAGACAACATGCAAAGAAAAATATACAAAGCTAGCTATATACAGGATAGTTAGGGGGGGAAATTGACAGAGGAAAGGCACTGGGAGGAAGGGGTTGGAGAAGGTGGGATTTTAGAGCATGGGCTGGGTATGAATGCCTATGTTGAATGTTCAGGAAAACCAGAGTTCAAATCCAGCCTCAGATTTGGGGCCTTTACTTACTGATTGATGTGATCCTGGGCACATTATTAAACCTTTCTCGGCCTCACTTTCCTCATTTGTAGAATAGAGATAAAAGTAACACCTGCCTCCCAGGGTTGGTGTGAGGATCAAAAGAGAGAATATTTATTTTTAAAACACCAAGTAAATGCTGTCTATTATCATTATCATCATTTGTATTCCCAGCACTTAGCACATAGCTTGTGATACAATAAGGGAGCAATGAATACTTGTTGCATGACTGACATTATGCATTTTCACAAATGGAGGAGATAAAGGCTGTCTCCTACCTGTTATCATTGCATATTGAATACCTAAGAGAAAGTAGGGATGCTGTTCCCCACTTTTGGGGAAGTCTAGACAGGAAACATTAAAGCATTAAGCTTTACTTTGGAGATGATTTTGGATTTGCTCCATGTTGGGGCCAATGGTCAAAAGAAGGAAAAAGAAAGAGATGATGACCTAGTCCAGTCAGTCTCCAGTCCCTAGTCCCCAGCAATCCCAATCTGTTTGATATAGGAGACTTTGGAGTCACTGAAACATATTTGCATTGAGCTGAAATGTGTCTTTGACTCTTCATTTAACCCTTATGAGTGAAATACCTCAGAGACTGTAAAGCAGCAGATTATAGATGTGGATGGCAGTTCTATGATCTGCAGTGAAATTCATTACTGCCCATGACCCAGTGGAGATTCATCATTTTGGTTTTTTCTGTTTCTTCCTGAGCCAGATCCTCAGAGACCTTGCATATTTAGATGATATTAATTGGAAAATTAACTTACAATAAAGTAATGCATGGCAGCTTATCCCAAGTAAACCTTGTCTGGCTATTTCCATAGCACTAATGAGGAGCTATTGGCATTGAAGTAGATGGTTGGCCAAGAATCTATAATGGATTCAGTCCCATGAGCCAGATGTCTTCATAGAAAACTGGACCAGAGACAGAGGCTTAACTCTGGAGTCTTCTGGCCTATGAAGATTCATTCTTCCTATCCCTGAGGCCAGCTTACCTTAGGTTGGGTGGTGTTCAAGTTCATTATAGGTTCATAATCATGGTAACTCAGATTTGTCCAACACTACTTGGCAAGGCAAGGCAAGGCAAGAAGCTTTTTATTAAGTACTTATTATGTGCCAGGCACTATACTAAATGCTAAATAAATATAAGCAAATAGAAGAAAGTACCTGTCCTTGAGGAGCTTACATGTTAATGTGGGAAGACAGCACACAAAAGTGGGCTGAAAAGTGGGGAGAGGGAAGGAAGGGATGAGAGCTATCTATCTACCCAGGGCATGTTTGCAAAGTCCAGACAGTTATTAAGAAGAACCAGAAAGGGAATGAAGATTGACCGACCTGGGCCCCTTCCCAAGATGGTGAATCTGCGGGGAATTCAGCAATAGGAGAAGGGGATTAGCATGGTAGAGGGGTGTTCAAGGGTGAGAGAGTAGCTGAGGCAATGTGGCAATATCCAGAAAGTTAGAAACAGCCAGGAGAGGAAAAACAGTTTAATAAAGTGGTGTGCATACGTTGCTTTGGTTATATCCTCTAATTTGATTCTCATAACATTTCTATGAGGTACACAGGCAAATATTATTTACTACTCTCCAGCAGCGGAGGCTGTGATGTGAGCTACTCAGTGTACTGCTGACGTTCTTCACTGGGTTGTTATGAAACTTCAATGAGTGGTTACACAAGATTATCAAAAGTTTGCAGAGTCAAAGGAAAGCATATGTGTTGCCAGAACTAGCTCAGTGTTTGGGAGGCTCCAGAGGAAAGTGTGAGAGAGGAGGTATTAGACTGCCTACCAAACTGAAGATCTTCAGAGCTGCTTTGCTGACTCCAATATTGTACACTTGTCAAACCTGGACAATCCATTAGAACCATGACAGGAAACTGAATCACTTCTATTTGAATTGTCTTAGGAAGATTCTGAAGATCACTTGGCTGGATAAGGTACCAACTAACCTGCAAAGCATTCAAACTCTGCTTCAGAGAGTGTAGCTCTGATGGGCTGGCCATGCTGTTTGAATACACATACACATATATACACACTATATCCATACATACACATAACCATATACATGTATATTTATGTATATACACCACACATATACACACACACATATATATATATATATATAAAATATGTATGTGTGTATGTCGATAGATGATAAATGATAGATAGATAGATAGATGGATAGATGGATGGATGGATGGATGGATGGATGGATGGATGAATGGATAGATAGATAGATAGATAGATAGATAGATAGATAGATAGATAGATCTGGTAACATTGTTTGCCTCCAATAACATTGTAGATGAAGCAGAATTAGAAGCCTCTGATTCAATGCTCAGTCCAACCCTGGGTTCATATTCTACCTCAGAAAAGCACCAGCTCTGACCTTGAGCTCTGAGCCTGAATTTCCTAATCTATAAAGTGGATATAATTAAAGTACCACAACTCACGGGGCTATTTTAAGTGTTAAATAAAATAATGCCTACAAACCGCTTTGCAACTTTTTAATTTCTCTACAAATGACAGCTATTATTATCACTGCCAGCTAGTTCAACCAATATAAACCAGGATTCCCTCTGCATGATTCATGACAAGTGGGCAGGCAGGATTTGCTTGAAGACTTCCACTGATAGGGAACTCATTATCTTTTGAGACAGCCAATTCTACTTTTGGACAGCTCTTATCATTTTGAGTTGATCTGTGTACATAAAACTCTTTGATGGAGATAACCTTAAGTCTAAGAAAATTAAAGCATTCACTACTCATAAAGAGGTGGTTATTCTTCTCCTTAGATCACATATTTTGGTTTCCCAAGTCTTCCTGAAATTAGTTTGTAAATAGAGTAAATCTGCAAGATTTGAAAATCAGAACTAAATCACCTCCCCTTTTGACATTGTTTCTTTCTTTCTTTCTTTCTTTCTTTTTTTTGCAACCCCTTTCTCACAAAAAGCCCTGTGAGATTGATTGATAGCTTGAGTGTGATTATCCCCAATGTATAAATGAACAAACTGCACTGGAGACTTCAGACCTTCATTGGCACACATAGGATTTGACGATATTACAAAACAAACATCTCTGTGCCATGGGGAATGGAATTTTCTGGCATTGCAGTAATAGAATTGATAAAAATGTCACATTAAAGAGTGTCCTTTGTTTCACTTACTGCATGGCGTATGCTAGGCAGCTGTCTGCTTTGCACATCCCTAATCTGGACTCTGCGCATAAGCTTAATAGCTGAGAAAGGGGCATAATTACACAGATCCACAAGTGAAGTGATGTTTGTTAACTTTATCTCCATAGAGAAACTCAAGCAAGTTAATGGGGGGAAATGGGCAAAGATATTCATTAACTTGGGCTGCTACCAAAATAAACTCACATATGGTGGTTATAGGTTTGGCACCAAACAGCCCTCTGCTGGCCCCTCCTGAAAGAGGGGAAAGAATGCTCTCTACCTCAACCACACATCCCTCTCTTTCAGATTCCAGGGCATGCTGGTTCCTTATGTCTTCCCCTCATCCTCCATGTTCCTTAGGGAGTAGTGAGGCCATGGGTAATTATCTTGGTTGTGGCTAGGCACCTCTGTAGGGATCAATAAAGTCTTGAAGCAAGTGAAATAACTGACTCAAGGAAAAACTTTTGTCTGATGTGAGCTCCTACTCTTCCCCACCAAGAACCATAGAATCCTAGAGATGTAGAGCTAGAAGTGAATGTCCTTGGCCCTTTCTTGTCCCTACTTTACCCCCTCACTTGCCTCTGTAGAGGGCTATACCCTTGCTATGGTGGCTAGCAAAGCTCTTTGGTGTTTCCCCTTGGTATGGAGCTTACTTTAAATTAAAAAAAGATGACACTAACTTCTACCAAGCTGGAAATGGTGTAAAGTAAAGAGAGTTGGTTCTGGGGTCAGAGGAAATGGGCTCAAATTCCACTGCTAACACTTGTTCTCTACGTGATCCTGCACAAATCACTTAACTTGTCACTGGTTGGCCTATTGGTAAATGAGATGGGGCTGTACTAGATGACCTGTGAAATCCCTTTCAATTTTCTATCTGTGAATCTAAGTAACAGGCAGGAAGTGGACTCAGCCATTGGTGGGCTGGGTGGCCCAGTAGATAGAGTGCTGGACCTGGAGTCAAGAAGGCCTGAGCTCAAATTGGCCTCAAACACTCAGCTATGTGAGCCTGGGCGAGTCACTTGACTGCTGCCTGCCTCAGTTTCCTTAGTTGTAAATGAGGAAAACAATACCATTTACCTTACAGGATTGCTGTGAAGATCAAATGAGGTAATATTTGTAAAGCACTCAGTCCAGTGGCTGATACATAGTAGAGACTTAATAAATACTTCCCTTCTTCCTCCCACAACCAAGCCAAGTTACTCACAGGTAGCCCATTGTCCCCCAAAGAATGGAGGGAATCAGGAAGCTTCATGTTCTGCAATTCCAAAGAGGGCCAAAGAACCCAGTTAGGGATTATTATTATTATTATTTTACCATTCAGGAGGTGAATTAAGCTGTGGACCTGTGGCCTGAGGATTCCAGTTAAGTGAGCAGAGTTTCATCCCTGAAGGGCCAGTTACCAAAACTGTAATTCATTTGGCTACAGTAGCTCAGGGAAACTGGACATGAAAGCACAGGAGGATTATAATGTGAGTGATAGGGGGATGCCCACACCAGTGAGGTCAGTTATCTTTTAAATTCAAACATTCTTTCTTTGTCTCTCTCCCCATTCTTATCTCCCTGCCTCCCCCCTACCTCTTTCTCTTCCTCCTCCTCCCTTCTCTAGTAGTTTTTAATTTAGGAAGAATAAAAGGAAATGCCTCCGGCCTCCAGGTTGGGGAGGGCTAGTATAATAGCAATAGCCTGCTGTCATGGCTAGCTTATCTTCCCATCTGGGCCTCTTATAATTACAAACAAATGACACCTCTCCTCTGTCTATGATATGTTTTCTCACTTTTTCTGGGTTTAGATGAATGAGTATAAGAGATGGACTGGAACAGGTTACAACTTTTAAAAAGTAATATATTTTGCCCCAATTACATGTAAAAAACAATTGATATGATTTTAAAAAAGAGTTTTGATTTCCAAATTCTATCCCTGTCTTTCCCACCTCCGTTTTCAGAGATGGTAAGCAATTTGATATAGGTTATACAGATGCAGTCATGTAAAATAACATTTCCAATATTAGTCAATTTGTAGAAGAAAATTCAAACCATAAAAAAGAAAGGATGAAGGAAAGGAAGGAAGAAAGAGAAAGGAAGGAAGTAGAAAGAAAGAAAAGGGAAAGAAAGAAAGAAAAAGGAAAGAAAGAAAGGAAGGAAGGAAGGAAGGAAGGAAGGAAGGAAGGAAAGAAAAAAAGGAAGGAAGGAAGAAAAAGAAAGAAAGAGAGAGAGAAACAAAGAGAAAGAAAGAAAGAAAGAAAGAAAGAAAGAAAGAAAGAAAGAAAGAAAGAAAGAAAGAAAGAAAAAAAGAAAGAAAGAAAGAGAAAGAAAGAGAAGTGAAAAATTGTATGTTTCAGTTGGTATTCAGATACCATCAATTATTCCTCTGGAAGCGGATAGCATTTTTCATCATGAGTCCTTTGGGATTGTCTTGGATCATTGTACTGCTGAGAATAGCTAAGTCATTCACAGTGAACAAGTTACATCTTTGTGAGCTTTTGAAAGTTGGAAAAGGCATCAAAGGTAACCTTAGCTGGTAGGGGCTAGTAGTAGCAGTAGCTGAGTTCACTGAGAAACTAGCTGTGAGGGGTGACTTTTTTGACCTAACCCAGGATCAAGTTGGCAGCTAAAATGCTGTGTTCTGAAAATATAAGTGAGCAATTTACCCATCAGCTACATCTCAACCAGATGTGAACTTGGGGTGGGGGTGGTATGTTTTGTATCACCTACTTAAGTTTGAGCCCACTCTTTTCAGGTACTGAGGAAGAAGAGATAACCAGTGCTCTCATTTCGGAATGTTATTGTATTTCAGTCCTTCCTACACTTTTCCAGTAAGTAATACCTTTGTAAAAGCTAATTGATATCAATTGGTTAGATATTATTGGGGAAATGTTAATTTGTTACTGATTTAAGGGAAACACACTGAACGGGAACTGGAGGGCAACAGTAATAGTGTTTCCAATCCCTAAGTAATGGGAAATTGAAAAATAAAGTAGCAGTTTTTCCATTATATTGGGAAAACTAACTTCACTTTATGCTAAAAACTAAACTACTCCTAGTTTTATCTTCCCAGGACATTCTCCTTTTAATTCCAGCAGGACCTAGTCTTATTCCTTCCCCTTCGCTCCCATGCTTCTCCCTGTCTTGGCTCTCTAAGAGAGGTGATGTCTGTGTATCTTTCTCTTTTTGTTTGTGTCTTTAGGGAGCTCTGTCACTCTTTGAGTGACTTTGTACTTTCTCTCTAAATGCAGGGTCTAATATACTAAAGTATATAAATATACTAAATGCAGGGTCTAAATATACTCAGCCCTGTAATGTCCCACATCTCTCTCAGGAGAAACCCCACTATAATTTGAGGAAAAGAACTTCGGATTAGAAATTTAAAGCATTACATTTCAAAGAAAAAGCTATATAGAGTATCTGAGTTTGAGTATGAAGCAAAGGATACACCACTACCTAGGCTACTTACATAGAAATAACACTGTATTTTGAGAAAAAAAGGCATGGGTTCATTTTCTGACTTTACCATTTCAACCCCCATCTGTCAAATTATGATAATGGTATTTTACTTAGCTCACAGGGTTCCTGGGAGGAAGCATTATATAATTGTGAGTTATAAAGTGAAGGAGAACATTCCTCTGGAAGTTTATGAGCAAACGCTCTTTGCCCTATTAAAAGAAAAAGGAGAGAATGATTCAGCCCAATATAATTGGGTAAATTACTGATCAATTAAGAAGTGTCTGACTCCCCTCTTTCCACACTTACTTGGTAACTAAGTCTACTCAGTTACCTCAGAAGGAACCAACCTTGTTTTGCTTTCCATCTCAGCACTTGAAGTGGTCATCTTGTCCAACCTACTAAGAAACAGGAATCTCTTCCACTACACTTGGACAGTCTCTGCTTGAAATTTTCTAGTGATGGAGAGGGAACTTATCTTTCAAGGCAACACATTCCAGTTTGGCAAAGCTTTATTGTTAAGAAGCTATTAAAACAAATCACATTAAAATGATTGTTTTCCTGTCACTTCTACTTATTACTTTTCATACTGTCCTCCAGTAGAACAGGTTCAATCCCTCTTCTGTTTTATATCCTCTCAAAGATTTGAAGACAGGGACCATATCTTTCTAAGTCTTTTCTCTTCCAGCTAAATGTTCCCTATTTCTCCATCTGATCCTAACATAGCATAGTTCCTTCAGCATTTGACCTTGTACCAATATTTCATATACTTTTCTCATTTGTCCCATTTTTCATAACTTCTTTGAGGGTAGGGATAATGACTTGTTCTTCTTTGTATCCTCCTCACCAGCACTTAATAGGTGTTCAATATTTATTTGTTGGGCAGTGGATAAAGTGCTGGGCCTGGAATTAGGAAGATTTGAGTTCAAATCTGGCTTCAGACACTCACTAGTTGTATGACCTTGGGCAAGTCACTTAACCCTGTTTACCTCAGTTTCCTCATCTATAAATTCAGCAAACCACTCCAGAATCTTTGCCAAGAAAACTCCAAACTGGGTCACAAAGAGTTAGACACAACTGAACTACTGGACAACAATTATTTGGGGATTTCCTAGACTAAGTAGTCCTAGCTCCTTTAGTATACAATCTGGTCTGCCTCTCTGAGCTTCTATCAGGAGAGTTAGGCTGTTGTTCCACATATTCTTCCTGAAGTACTAAAAACCCTTTGCATTTGCACCAAGCATTCCCTCATAGAAGACTGAGTTTCTGAGGAACAAGAATTGTCTGCCATGCTACTAGCTTATATTGACAATGTGGGGAGTTAATTGAAATGGAATGAAATTATCAGGTAATGGGAAAAGTACTAGATTTGAAATCAGAAGTTATGATTTCGAGTCCTGACTTTTCCATGTGCTCCTGTGTGACCTTGGAAAAATCACTTAAACTTTCTGGTTGACAGTTTGCTCATCTATAAAGTGAGAAGGTTGAATTAAATGCCCTTAGAAATATCCTTCATTTTAAAATTCTCTGATGCCATGACCAGTACTAGGTACAGTGGGAGATATAAAGATTAAAAAAGAAGATAGTATACATCCAAGTGGACCCTACTGAGACCTTGGGGGATGGCATGCCCATAGGCATTTTATGCAGGCAGCATCTAATATTCAATAATCCTTTACATTTATATATCCATTTAAGATTTAAAGAGCTCATATTATCCATGAATCCCTTTTGATCCTTGCAATGACTCTGTGAGGCATAGGTGCCAGAACTAACTACTGTTCAATTCAAACCTCCTCATTTTACTGATGAGGAAACTTATATCCACAGAGGTCAAGATATTTGCTTATGGTCAAACAGACAGTAAATGATGGAGGCTGGATTTAAACCCAGATCCTCTGACTTCAGGACCATTCCTCTTTCCACTGAACCAGCTAGCATCCCCTTTTTCCACATGAGCAAGCCAAGGTACCCAGAGGCTAAATTTCTTGCTCAACATCATACAGTTAATAAACAGCTGAATTGGGGCTTAAACATAGGCTTTCGGTTTCCTCATTCAGGATATATTTTTTCTTTCTATTTCTATAGAAGGGGAACAAGAACAATGTCATGGCACTCCCAGGAGTGAAAGATCATTTCTTATTTTGGGGATCTTCAATAGTGCTTTTTAGAATCTCCTCACAGAGCTAAGCACAGTTTTTGGGAAACAGTGGATACTCAGTAAATACTTATTGATTACAAAAGGACTAAAAACACACCTCAGCATTCATGGACCACATATTTCCCCAACTCCATCCTCAACCCTTTTTTCTCCTCAGTTCCTTTTTTATACCTATACGGTATGAATCCCACATTTTGGCCCTTAGCCATAGCAATGGTTATGCTTGTGCAATTCTCTGATGGCTGCATATGTATTGGTTTTATTGGAACAGAACCTCCTCGAGGACATGGACTCCATCCAATAATTTTGTTTCCCACAGAACATACTGTGTTTCTGGGTACACCTTAGTATAATATAATAGAAAGGACATTGAACCAGGAATAAGAAAGCCTGTGTTTTGGATGTAATCCTGTCATTAACTCTTTGCATGGCCCTAGATAATTATTTCATCCTTCTGGTTTTCAGTTTCCTGTTCTGTAAGATGAAGAATGCAGTTTAGATAATCTCTAAGCTTCTTCCCCCACTCCAGTTTTTAATCTATATCCCAATATTCTTCCATCTATATTCTCTCTTCTAACATTCCATTGCCCAAGGTCCCTTTCAGTTCCAACGCTCTATATTTATCACACCATAGATAAAAATCGAGAAGGTCCTCAGTGCACATGAATCCAATACTTTTATTTTATAAATGAGGAAAAAGAGAACCATTAGCTGTTAAAAGAGAACCAGGGTTAAGTGACTTCTCCTAGGTCATCCAGGTAGTAAGCATCAAAAGTCAAATCTGAACTCAGGTCCTCTGACCCAAAGCTTCCACTCTACAATACTGCTTCTAAAATTGGACATAAAAATGTGGTCATTATTGATCATAGGATCAAAGATTTAGAGGTCAAAGTATCCTTGGAGGCCAGTGAGTCCAGCCTCTTCATTTTACAGAAGAGGATACTGAGGAACAGAAAAGTCAAGTGACTTGCCCAGGGTCACCCACCTAGTAAATGCCTTAAGTCATATTTTAAGCCTTCTCATTTGATTTATTCATGTTTTCCATCGTCTAATATTCCATTTTCCAAGATCTTGTTTAGATCTAGAATTCTGTAGTCTATGTTCTATCAGTCTATTCCTTAAGACTTCGAGTATTCTATGAACTTCAATATTCCAACATTCTATGATTTTATATATCTGTGGAATCAAATGGAATTTTAATGCCCTCAACATAGATAACACCCCCAACATAGATAACACACCATTTATCCCTTCCAGCTTTAAGAGTCTACAGTTCTAAACATTTTTCCTCCTGCAATACAAGCTGCAGAGATTAAGGTCTGCCAATGCAGTCCCATTGGACCCTGGGGCCTATGCCACTTTGATTAACTATGGAATATGCCGATTGCTCCTGAAACCCTAGAGCATTCCTTATCTTATGGTATCATGACTTCTGTTTTCTCACTTCCTGAGGACCTCGACAGCTTTGGGGGATATCAATGTATTTTATTTTTCATTCTTTACTTCTCTGACTTTTTTCCAATGGCTTCATTCACAGTCTATTGTCATCTTTCCTTTTGATGCAAAAATAATCTTTTGTGAGCTTTTCCAAGCACGTGTTTTGTTTCCTCATTTGAAACATAGAAGGGCATCAGTAATTGTTCTCCTTCCTCTAAAATATTTTCCTTTCTGGATAAAAAAAACAAAAGAAAAATAAGGAGGGGGATTAAAGACCCAACAGATACATGTGTAGACAGATTAGAATCTTTACAGACAAACCTGAAAGCATTCTTGACAATAGATCAAAAAATATTTGAGTTACTAATTTATCCCCAGTGTATTATGTTGAATGGTGAAGAGTAAAGGGACACAATGATCTATTAGACACCACCCTTGTCCTCAAGTTTCTTAGGACACACACACACACACACACACACACACACACACACACACACACACACAGACAGACACAGGAAGAAAGGGAAGGACACATAGAGGACAGAGACAGAGAGAGGCAGGTAGGGAGGGAGGGGGCGAGAGAGAGAGAGAGAGAGAGAGAGAGAGAGAGAGAGAGAGAGAGAGAGAGAGAAACAGAGACAGACACACATAGAGACACAAACACATATGGAGAAACAGAGAGACAAACAGAGAGAGACAGAGAGGGAGGGAGAGAGGAGACAAAGTCAAGAGATGTAGAAAGAAGGGAGAGAGAGACACACACACAGACAAAGACACACAGAGAGACAGAGGCAGCGACACAAAGAGAGACAGAGACAAACAGAGATACAAAGAGACAGACAGACAACAGAGACAGAGACAACAAAGACAGAGGCAGACAGAAATAAAGTTAGTTTTGGGTGAAGAAGTTGTAAGCATCTCACAATTCTTTATGACCTTAAGGTTTACAAAGTGTTTTCTTCCCAACAGCACAGTGAGATGGACACTCAAGATATTAATAGCTTCTTTTGACAGGTAAGAGAAATAAAGGTTCAGAACAAGTTACTGATTTGTCCCAGATGGCACAGCTCAGGCATTTAGAGCAAAGACCTGAACAGAGGTCTTCCAATACCAAATCTATTGCTCTGTTCCCGGTATTACAGAGCAGTTCTTTGGTTGAAATGGAAAGAAGGAAGAGAACTGACAGGCCAAGGCTCTAGTACCAGCAATGGCACTGCTGCGATTGTACTACTTTGCAAACTTAGGAAGGACACTTCTCATCTCTGGGCCTCAGTCTCTTCCTCTGTAAAACGAAAGATTGAGACAGATGATTTCTAAGGTTATTTCCAGTTCCAAAGGACTATGATGCTGTATATAACAGGACACATAGCAATTTCAGATTCATCTAAGACAGTATATGGTTGAATGTTAGAATCTGTGTTGCACATTATAAGAACTGGGGGCATTCAGGGAAAAGGGACGATCAATGCTATGTGAGTCATATTGACAGTGAAGGTCAGAGGGGGGATTTTTGAACCCCACTCTTTCAGAGGTCAGCATGCTATCTATGCTGCCAAACTGACTTCATAATTTATAAAATGGATTAATTTATAATTCACAATCCATAAAATAGAGAGAAAATAATTTCTTCCCTCTCAGTCTCACAAAAAGTGTTTTATAAGAAAAGCAAACTATCATGTTGTGTAGGTTGGAAACCAAGAGATTCAGATTTAACTCCCAGCCCTGTCACTTATGTGAACTTGAACAAATCATTTACCTTCTCTGGGCCCTTGAGTACCTTATTTCATACCTACCATTATCAATCTAGAATTGATAAGGTTTGCAAAGTGTTTTACAAATATTTGCTCATTTGATCCTCACACTGAATCTCTAATTTACCTGTTTTTACAGATAAGGAAACTGAGGCTGGCTTGCTCATGATTGCACAGTCAGTAAGTGTCCGAGGTGAGATTTGAACTCAAATGGTCCTGACTCCAAGTCTTGTGTTCTATCCACTGTATCACCTGGTTGCCTTGAACTTGAGGATGGTAATAGTCCTCCTCCTCAGGGTAGCTGTGAGGACTAAATGAGGGAACACATAGAACATTATAGAAATGAGAACAATTATACATATTATTATTTTAAAAGATATATTGTTTTGTTATTTTCTGGGAAACAAAAGTAGAACTAGAAAAATTTGTAAAATAGAGGTTCAATTAAATTATAAGTGCATAATAACAGTAAAAAATGGATAGATAAGAATGAACTGTATAATTACAATGTAGATTGCTTTTAAAGTTAATAACTACTTCTAAAGCACCTGGAATTAACTTGTTTATTTAAGTTGTTTATTTCTTCAGTGGTTTCCCATTTCAAGTGAGATTGGGGTTTGGGGAGGATCCAGTCCTATGATCTTATAAGGTACAGAGAGCTCTCAGTAAATCTTTCAGTGTAGGTCTCACAGAATTCCTAGGGGGCACTGAGAAGTTACTTTGCTTAGAGTTACATAAAAATGATAACAATAATGATAATAAGAGTAATTAGAATTTATATCACATTTTAAGGTTTACAAAGCACTTTACAAATATTATCTCATTTGATCATCACAACAATCCTGGAAGGTATTAATATACCCATTTTAGAGTTTAGGAAACTGAGGCAAACAGAGATTAAGTGCATTTCTCTTCTCTCCTCCTCCTCTCCTCCTCCCCCTCCTCATTTTCTTCCCCCTTTCCCTCTCCCTCTTCCTCCTCCTCCTCCCCTTCCTCTTCCTCCTCCCCCTCCCCCTCCTTATCCTCTTCCTTCCCCCTCTCCGTCTTTTGCCCCCTCTTCCTTTTTCTCCTCCTCTTCCTCCTCCTCCTTCTTCTTCTTCTTCTCCTTCTTCTCTCTTTCTCTCTCTCTCTCTCTCTCTCTCTCTCTCTCTCTCTCTCTCTCTCTCTTTAATATTCACATCACCTACCCCAACTGGATGTGGTATAAGTACTTTGTAAGCCTTAAAGTGCTATGTCTGTATGTATGAATGAGTGAATGGGGGAAAAAGCATATTTTACAGCACTTACTCTGTGCAAAACACTGAGCTAAGCACTAAGGATAGAAATCTAAAAAGTAAGGCAGTTCAAAATCTCCAGATGCTCTCACTTTAATTGGGAGGTGACAGCATGTAATGGGAAGTTCAGTTCTGGTATAGTGGAAAGAGCTGGATATGGGGGCAGGGAACCTGCGTTCAAAAACCTGCCCTACCACTGACTAGATACATGGTCCATGGCAAATCAAGTGGCCTCTCCAAGCTTCCTAATAATTCTTACCCCCTCTCCCTCCCTTCCTCCAGCATGAGTGGAAGTAGCTTGTGAACATGAAAATACCATGTACACATGAACCTCTAGCATCTGTAGTATGAAGATGCAAAGTTGTACTTAGACTGCCTACTCCACAGAGTTGCTGGAATGCTCAAATAAGGTAACGAAAGTGAAAGTGTTCAGTATACTAAACCCTGACTAAATGTGAGCTGTGACTGTCCTAAGGTGTTCTTTGGATCCTCCCCATAGACTCCCTGGCAGGCAGAAGAAAAGGCAGAATAATTCACAGGTACATCTGGTCCATGAACAAATAGTCCCAGATTCCTAGGCAAACACAACAAAGAACTGTGGCAAACTCCAGGGCTCTAGTTAAGGCGAAGACTTCTGAAGGCATCAGTGAACTTTTTCATAGGCTGAGCTTCTAGAAGAGGACAGGACCTGACCTGTTGGCATCAATCCAAGAAGGAAGCTAATTGAGAATAGCAATGATATCTTCCATTTCTATAGTACTTTAAGGTGGTGAGGTAAATGGTAACAACATTCCCATTTTACAGATGAGGAAACCGAACATTAGAAGGGGCTACAGAATCAGAGGTAGCAGAGACCTCAGAAGCCAACAAGTCCATGACATCCTTCAACAAATATCCTTACTGTGGCAAACCTGAAAAGAATTCATCTAGCCTTTGCTTGAAGACCTCAAATCCCTTCCATTATCTTATTTGCATCCACTGCCTATTTTAACTTTTGGATAGTGCTAATTACTAGGCAGTCTTTTCCTGGTGGTTACTAATGCCTTTAGGATTTTAAATCAGTATTTATGACTTTCTGGCTGCAGCTGACCTTTACAATTTACTTCATATTATTCCCATTCATGCACTTTCGTTAAGTTATCTTACTTTCTGTCCCCTGATACTGACATTCTATCTCTCATCTCCATACTTTTGTATGTGTTTTCCGACATGCCTAAAATCTTTTTACCACCACCATTTGGAATTTATAGTTTCCTTCAAGGTTCCACTTTGTTTGATAAAGATCTGGGAGTTCAAATGGACCACAAGTTCAATGTAATTCAGCAATAAGATGTGACAGTCAAAAAATTTAATGAAATCTTAAATTGTAGAGAGGCATAGCTCCCAAGAAAAGGTGTGAGTTCCATTGTTCTCTGCCTGTTCTCTTAGGCATTATCTTTAGTTCTGGATGCTAATTTTAAAGAAGAAAGAGTCATTTCCTACTGGAAACTTTTCCTGGTAGTTCTAGTTTTTACTGTGCCCTCCTGTTTCAAGCTATATCACAAATTATATTCATACAAATTCTATTTATTTACTTACTTGGATCTTCTGACCCCTTTTAGTATTTATATCTCTAGCATCTAGCACTATAACTTGAACAAACTCCAATGACTTGCTCCTGGTCACGTATTATTATACCAGGAAGTGTCAAAGCCAGGATTCAGTCCCAGAACTATCCTAATTCTAACTCCTGTGCTCTTTCCATTATATCAAATTTCTTCTCATCAGTAGAAATTTGGAATAGATAAGGATTTGAGATCCTCACAACACCCAAGGAGAGTGATAGTCAAAGACAGAGAAATCAATTGATGAGAAAGCTACTAAGAAGGGAATTCAGAAGACAGAAACCACAATGGGGAAGATTGTAGAGGGGATGATAGAGTGATAAGAATGATGTATTGGGAACAATAAGACCTGACTTCATTTTCCAGATCTGCCACTATATAGCTGTGTGACCTTAGACAAGTCACTTCCTTTCTCTGGGCCACAGTTTACTCCCGTAAAAAAACAAGTTTGGATGGGATCATCTACATAGTTCCATCCAGCTCTTAACATTAAGTGATTTGGGGTCTGGAAAGTATGCTAGGCACATTTAACCTTAGAAAATCATTTGTCAGAGGACTGAAGGTACTAGGACTCTTCCTTGTCCTCTATGAGGCTCCTCTCCTCTGAACCCCAAACTTGGGGTTCTACTTGGTTCAGTCCTGGTAGAGCCTGGCTCTACTAAGAAGAGTTTTACTTCCTTTTCTCATACTTTTCAGCTTAATCATACCCATCATAAACCTGTATCCTAGTGCTCTCAGGACAAATTATCTAAAGGTAAGCTTTGGGGTCACATACAGAGTTTCTCCCCAAAAGAAGGAAATAAAAAGATACCCAATGTACAATAAGAATCAGATATGGGACAAGTAGCTTAATCCTACATACAAGAGAGAAATGTTAAGCATAAATGACTCACAATGTGCATTAATAGAATTATTTAAATTTAAAAGTATTTAAATATTTAAAGTAATTAAATATTTAAAAATATTCAATAACAATATAACTTGTAACTGTGGTTGCAATATACTGGGAGACTGATATTTAAGCCTCATGGGAAAATAAAGCAATTTTTAGAACTAATAATTAGGCATGTTAAATGTCATCTCTTTCACTGTACTGACCAAGCAACTCCCAGCACAGGCCTGCTGGTAAGAAAACCAGGCTCGGGCCAATCATCTTGTCTTTGGCTGTCCTTTCCAAAAGTGCTCCAGTAAATGCCAGGGACTCCTTTTTTTTCCACCAATCAGCTCCAATTCAATGGAACCTTTGTATATGTCAACCTCCAAGCCTATACAAGTCTACCTTGAGGCTGATGTTTCCTTACCTACTCAGGAAAGAATGCAGAAAGTGGCAGATGCAGCTATGGGCCCAGGAGCAAGCTTGGTTAGCTGAGTTCATGTTCCTTGTGGGAACCACAGAAGGTGAGAAAAAGAACACAGAACATCCTCTCATTCTCATTCACAGTAAGTCAACAACTAGAGCGGCCCACTAGCCACAAAGAGTCCAAACAAAGAGGCCAAGCCAGAAACTGTTTCTTTTCTTAAATTGATAGCACCCAGGGTAGGAGATGACCAAGGGACCACTTGGGACTTGCTATATCACACTAACATGTCATTCTTCCCCAGCACTAGGGCCACCACAGTTTGAAGCAGATCCCAAAGTTCCCCTGCAGTTGACCAAAGGCAGGAAGAGCAAACTATAGATATATGCCCCACAGGATGGCATTTGTTTGACTCCTCCCCTAATTAAACATTTGTTGTCTTCACCTAATTTGCTAGAGTACATATGACAATTTGTCCATATCCTCAGTTGCCTCCCCCAAGGCTTTACACTAAAGAGTTTAAAAGACAATGTGGTACAATTCTTAATCCCCTATGCAAATTAATTGACAATCTTTTGGGAGGGCCCAGACCCATGACAACCCATAGGCCTCAATTTCCCTCAAATACACAGTAATGCAAGCTGACAGCCATTTTACAAAGGTTATCAGAAGCTATTGCTTTCTTGGTCATTAATAAGAGTCTGTCCCAACAAAGGAAAGAGAGAAAAGGAAAAAAAAGAAAAGAAAAATTGGGATTAAACAATCAATTAATAAAAGGGGAAAAACAGAAAAAGGGAATGAATAAAAATATGTAGCTTTTCCCTCTCCTAGAGAGAGATTTTAGCTGTGAATGAGCTTCTCAAATAGGTGAAGAATCTACTTACAAAGAACAGGGACCTGGGTCCCCAGGGGGATGGCTACTATTACACAAAGATTCATTGAAGAAAATGGGGATGAGTATTTTAAGAGAATAGAAAACCTAGGGGTTCAAACCTATCTATTATGGAGATTATTTTGGCAGCTTTGTGAAATTGAGGAAGGATGGCCTCAGACACTTAACACAAAAACTAGCTGTGTGACCTTGGGCAAGTCACTTAACCCCAATTGCCCTCCAAAAAAAAAAAGTGAAATTGAGGAAAGTGATACTAGAAGTAGGGAGATAACTTGGCCCAATGGCCCATCGATGTCCCATCAATGTCCCCATGATGAAACTGATGATGCAGGTCTGAACTTGGGTGATATCAGTGGAAGTTAAGGGGAGTGGACATATGTGAGAGCTATATTGAGGATGGAATGGCAACTCATTGGATGTAGAGAATGAGCTGTAAAAAACAGCATTTTCTTTTTTAAAGGCAAGCTCTTTAGCTTGTCATTTTAAGTCAGGTCATATTCAATCTGGTTCCAAGCTGCATTTCCAGATTTATTTCCTACTATTCTTCTTCATATTCTCTACATTCCAGTCTACTTGGACATAGGCTTTATCTGCATGCCCCACCCTACTTATGTGCATTTGCTAAGGCCATATCCTTCCTCCACCTCTTTGACTATTGAAATAGTTCCTTCTCATTCAAGGCTTGGATAAGGGTGTCCCTTCTTCCTTGAAGCACTTCTTGATGTGATCTGAAACTGAAAGTGATCTCTTCATCATAATTTTTTTCCCCTAGAATGCTTTTCCTGGCTCTTTCTTTTACCCTTACCACATTTGGAATTCACCATCGTGTGGATTTGTTTCTTTACTATGTGATGTGTTATAAAAAAAATCCTCCTCTTTATTTTTACTTGGTGGAACACTTGACAGGGAAGGAGAGTTAACAATAATGATGAAAAAAAATGAAGGCCACTGAAACTTTTTAAAAATGTTTTAATTTTTTAAAAAAGAGAACAAGGAAACAAAGAAAAGCTGGATAGCTTTGAAAGTAACGTGAAATTTATTATATACTTTAAAAAAAGAAAATGGCATGAAACAGAGATTCACTATTTCCTTTACAATGTTCTTTTTGTATTCTGTGTATATAAAACTTTTTTTTGGAGGGGAGTGTTTAAGTTTAGAAAAAGATAGACAATTTCTTAGAAAATTAAGTTCCCAGAGGCTTTCAAGGTCATGTGATCAACAAAATTGAGGAGTTGATATTTTCTTTGATCCCTAAGACCTCTCCAACCTCTCCAAAACAGGACTTCAACATCAGAAATAAAGCAATTTCTGCTGTCTCCACCAAGAACTCGAACAAAGAAGATTTGATGACCTAACAATGGAGAAGGCTGATCCTAACTGTGACAAAAACCCCCTTTCCATTTCCTATCCCTCTTCTGGCAGTTGACCTTCATAAACTGACCCACAGGCTTGCAAAAGAGTGAAGCTCTATATCCTTCCCTTTCCCATCATCATCCTTCCTTTCCCAAGGCCTTGGAGAAAGACCTTGGTGATCCAAAGTGCTCAGGCTTCAATAGCTGTGAGGGAGGAGCAAAGCAGTAACAAGAAGTGGTAACATTCTGTACCTCAACAGAGCTTGTCCACAGGAGTGATAAAGGGAACTGAGGCATAACAAGTGTGTGGGGGTGGGGGTGGGGCAGTGAGGCATTCCATTAAGTCTGAGAGAAACAATCCAGAATCCCAACTGGACTCAATTCTGTTCCCTCAGGAGTCACTTGGAGCAGAGACCTAGACTGGAATTGTGAAAAGGCCCAGCTAGGAGGAAATTTTGAGGATAGCTTTGAGATCCAGCATGGTGTTGTGAGGGCCAAATGAGATAAAACATGCAAAATCATTATAATTCTTAAAGTACTATTTAAATATCAAATACTATGGGTGTTAGCATAGCATGGGTTTTGGTCCACACCCAGATCACTTAGGGTGGAGATACCCACATGGGAGAGGCCGGAGACTTGCTCCTGAGAGAAGGCATTTCATCTCATCTGCCATATTGTTGGAAATAGCCTCTTTCTGTTGGTTTTGCAGTCAGAATGGTGTCTTTAAAGCTACCATGACTGGAAGAGCCTCATTTTCTCTTTATGGTGGCATCCAAGGGTGAAAGTCTCATTCACTTACAACATGGGCACAATACAGTAAGCTGGGCAAGGGAAAGGCTTCCTTCCCCTTCCCTTTAGACCTCATGGCCCCAAGAAACAGAGTTGGCATTTTCTTGCTGTCAGTTCACAAGGGAAGCCCTGGAGAGGCCAGGGTCCCTGGACACAAGCCCTTTGGACTTTGGAATTGGAACTTGATAAGAGAATTTGGGATAGGAACTGAGCTAAATGCTAAAACTAATCCACCTCTCTTCCTCAAAGACCACAGGAGGTATAGGAGGGATTATGTCTCTGAGGTGTTGGGGAAAAGGTTGGTATGTTTGTTCTTGCTATACCTTTGAAGTAAATAATGCTTTGTAAAAGTCAATGATTAAATGGAACTGGAGTCTTAATAACAGAGATAAGAGAGATCCCTAATCCCCCCCCCCCCCACACAAGATGTCAGAGAATGCTAGTGAGGGTGTGACACATAATTTACCCTAGTTTTAAGCAGTAAGGTTTAAAGCAGTCACTGTTATAGTGAGATAATGAGTTCCTTGTCATTGAAGGTGTCCAGTCAGGGACTGGATAGCCCATTATCAACAATGCTATACAAGAAATATCTGGACTGGGTCAAAGTTGGACTAGATGATTTCTAATCCTCTCTAATGTGTGATTCATAGACTTTATATACCAGAATAGACCTTAGAGGCCATTAAAGGGAAAAGCACAAAGAGGTTTGCTAGGTTAAAAGTATCCTTCTGGCTCTTCATCTTATCACCTATTATTTGAAATTACCTGCTTCAGCTGCTACCCTTTTTAGATGTGTCCTGATTACCATTGGAGTATTGGATTATATTTAGAAGGGAACACAGTACCTAAGGTAAAATGACCTCTGGTCATGTGTATCACAGGCCACCTCCTTTTTGAAAACAATGCTAAAATTCTCTGTGTGCTTGAGAGCAACAGATGCAAAACCCTTATTTTAAATATGAGTAAACCAGGGTCAAGGGGTTAATCCATCAACAGCCGTTTATTAAGTGTATACTAATGTTCTAAGAGCTATCCTGTGGTTACAAAGAAAGGCAAAACAACAGAATTCATACCCTCAAGGAGATCACATTTCAGTGGTGGTAGCAACTTGCTGTATACAAGACATATACAGAGTAGACAAAAAGAGATCTCAGAGGAGAAAGTACTAGCACCTGGGATGGAAGGTGGAGTTGGGCGTGAACTGGGAAAATTCTCTTCCAAAAGATAGGATTTGAGGGGATGAAGTCCCCAAGTTACAGAGGAAGCTGAGTCTTCTGATCTCTCAGTCATATTCTCCATGTTCTTCACCACTCCTGGCTGCCTATCTGTCTTTAAGACTGGTAGTTGAAAGAACAAGTCATTATTGAGATGTAAATGTGCATTGTAAAGACATAAAGGGATCAAATTTAGGGGATGAAAGTGACAAAAAAAATCTCATAGTCCTTTTACCTATAGAATTTTCATCTTAAATTCTCCCTTACTTTTCTAAATAAGTCATTTCTTTTTTTGTTCTGTTGAACTCACATCCCTCAAATTTGCAGTAGGATGTAATAGGATGCCTGGGAGCCCATATACTTAGGGCTCAGCCACTTACTAGTTTCATAACTTTGCCTGACTCCTTTCCCTTCTCTGAACTTAGTTTCTCCATCAATCATATAAGGATATCAGATCAAATAATTCCCTATATCCAGGGCTCAATTCTTTTGAAACAATTAGGCCAGTGATTTTCTTTAGTACACAATGAACTGTGTTATAGCAGTAGCCAATGCGAATCAATTAAAGCTATTTATTGACACTTGAGGTGATGTGGAATTGAACAGTTAACTTTTAACATCTAGTTACTTATCTTGAAATGTCCACAAGAGAAAATCCCTCATAAAACTGACTTCTGGTTTGTTTGCCTGGAGTATAAATATGGTTCCTTTTCTATTTCTTATCAAGTTGGGGAAAGTGATGCTATGAGACAAGTGGGAAAAATGTTATGCCATGATGGTTAAGTGGGGAAAGGGATGCTGATAATAGAGCAGGTAGGCAGAAGTGAACTGGACATGCCCTAACAAGGTATTACTTCCCCTCCTTTGATAGTATTGAAGGATTTTCTTTGATGACACTTTGCTTCTAAAAACAGACCACGGATCCACAGACAGAAAGCTAGAAAGGACCTTAACAGTCATCTGATGGGGTTTAATTCTTTTTTTTTTTTCTCTTTTTTTTTTAAACAAATACTTTATTAACTTCTGTTTTACATCATTCACTTCCACCAGATTTTGAGTTACAATCATTTTCCCCCCATTATTCCCCTACCCAACCTCCCAGAATAGTAATCCCACAAGATATCGCTTCCTCCAATCTGCTCCCTCCCATACCTTCTCCCATACCCCCATCGACTTTTCCATTAGAGGAAGATGAATCTTTGTATCCCAATGCCTGCACATCTTATCTCCCAATTATAGGCAAAAGAGTATTAATAATAGTATTTATATATATATTTGAAACCTTTAATGTTACGACCTCGAATTTCAGATCCATTTCCTTCCTCCCTTGTCACCCATTCCTTCTTGGGAGATAAGTAATTCAGTATATGTTGTACATGTCTAGCTATGCAAAACATTATCATAGTAGATATATTGTACAAGGCTGCTTATAATTCCCTCCCACTCATCCCACCCCCCACCTGGTCCATTCCCTACATGATCCTGTCCCTCTTCTATAGTGGGTACTTCCAACCTCCCCTCCCCCCAAGGATGCCCTCCCATCCATCATCCCTCCTCTCATCCCCCTTCCCCCTATTCTGCTGCAGGTTGAGATGTCCCATTTAGTATGTATGTCATTCTCTCCCTGAACCAAATTCAATGAGAATGTGGTTTTGCCTTTTTAGCCTTCCTATTCTCCCCCTCCCTTGCAACCACTTCCCCTTGCTTCTTCTACATGAGATAGTTTACCCTACCCTGTCTTTCCCCATCTCCTCTTGCCACTTTCCTCTCTCACCTCATAATTTCATCCCTTGAGTATTCTCCCTTCCCAACAAATTCAACCTATGCCCTCTATCCATATATAACTGTAACCATATACACACACATTCCCATATGTATTCATATGACCACACCCCCTTCTTCCATTATTTTCATAGTGAGAAAGATATCATCAGTCACAGATATTTCTTTTCCATATAGGAATGTAAATAGTTCAACTTTGATAAGTTCCTTTTGATTTCTTTTCCCTGATTACCTTCTCAGGCATCTCTTACTTCTTGCGTCTGGATGTCAAATTTTCTATTCAACTCTGGTTTTTCCTCAAGAATGCTTGAAAGTCCTCTATTCCACTGAATGACCATATTTTCCCCTGAAACAAAATACTCAGTTGTGCTGGGTAGGTGACCCTTGGGTTCATTCCCAGTTCTTTTGCCCTCTGGAATATCATATTCCATGCCCTTCGATCCCTCAGTGTAGAAGCTGCCAGGTCCTGGGCTATTCTGATTGTGTTTCCACAATATTGAAATTGTTTCTTCCTGGCCGCTTGTAGTATTTTCTCCTTGATCTGGGGATTCTGGAACCTGGCTATAATATTCCTGGGAGTTTTCTTTTTGGGATCTTTTTCAGGAGGTGATCGGTGGATTCTTTCAACCTCTATTTTGCCCTCTGGATCTAAAACATCAGGGCAATTTTCCTTGAGAATTTCTTGAAGGGTGATTTCTAGGTTCTTTCTTTGATCATGGCTTTCAGGTAGTCCAATAATTTTTAAATTGTCTCTCCTGGATCTATTTTCCAGGTCAGTGGTTTTTCCCATGAGATATTTCACATTGCCTTCTAATCTTTCATTTGTTTGGATCTGCTTAACAGCATCTTGATTTCTCATAAAGTCACTAGCTTCCATTTGCTCCAGTCTAACTCTGAAGGAATGGATCTCCTCAGTGAACTTTTGAGATTCTTTTTCCATCTGGCAAATTCGACTTTTTAAGGCATTCTTCTCCTCGTTGCCCTTTTGGGCCTCCTTAGCCATTTGAGCTAGTCTATTTTTTAAGGTGTTGTTTTCCTCAGTCAGGCTGTTGACCTCATTTCATACTTTTCCTGCATCCTTCTCATTTCTCTTTCTAATTTTTCCTCCACTTCTCTTATTTGATTTTTAAAGTCCTTCTTAAGGTCCTCTATGGCCTGCAACCCGCTCATGTTTTCCCTGGGGCTTTTGGAGCAGGACTTCTGACCTCACAGTCCTTTTCCCGCTCTATGCCCCAAAAATAGGAGTCTAGGGTTGCATTTTTCTGTTTCCATTGCCTTGGCATGTTGCCACTTAATTGCTTGACTTTTGGGCTTGTTGCCACACTATGGCTTTAAGGCCAGATAGAGGAATTTTCGTCCCCAACGTGTGGGGGGCAACTTCCGTTTCTGGCAAGCTATAAACCCACCCACAACTTCCACCCTAGATCACAATCCAGATCCAGGGAGGTTAAAGCAAGAGCAATTACCCCCCAAGACTGATCTCTGGATCTCCCCACGATTTGTAGGCTGGGAGCCGGAAATGCCTCTGAAAACTACACAGTGGAGTGTCTCCTCAGCAGCTTCTAGCCCCCAGGGGAGGGAGCTGATGCATTCCCCAAATACAGGTCCCAAAGTCCATAGGACACTAACCTCTTACTTTGTCCTAGGCAAGTCTATGTTGATAATTCTGGGGTCTCCACAGTTCCTGGTGTTCTGGGGTTCCTCCAGCCGGCTGCTGGCCCTGCCGCCCTGGGGCTAAAACCTCGGCTCACGTGGACCTGGGCTCGGCTCGGCTCCTGCGCTCTGCGCGCTGCCGGCTCCCAGACCACTGCGCTGGTCCTTCCTGCAGGGTGCTGGGCTGTCCTCAGCGGGAGGTTAGCTTCTCTGTGTCGTTCTGTGGGTGCTGGGGCTCCAGAAGATTTTCAGAGTCCTTTTTTACATAGTTTGTGGAGAATCTGGGGGCAGAGAGGCTTGGACGAGCTGTTTCTACTCCGCCATCTTGGCTCCGCCCCCCGATGGGGTTTAATTCTTTCACTCTATAGAAGAAATTGAGTCTCAGAGAAGTTAAGAGACTCATCCAAGGTCACACAGCTAATGAGTCAGGTGTTCTGACTCTGACTCCTGAGTTCTTCCCACTGGTCAGTAAGGGATTCCCAACAGAGAAAGAGTGACTGTATAACTAGAGTGTGTGGCCATGAGGATGAGTTCTTCAAAACAGACTAATAATAAAAGTTGAATCAACCCCCATTTCTCTGGTACATTATTCCTATTTTACAGAAGAACCTAAAGGGTCCCTCAGAGTGACTCATTCAAGACCACAAAACAAATTCAGGGCAAGACAAAGACAAGTGAGTCATATCAACAGGCAGTTTAAAGGTTTTTATTTGCTGACATTTATTGTTTCTATAAAAACAAGTTGAGTTTTCTTGAAGTTGTACTGAATAATTAGAATGCAGTGTGATATGTTGAAATGATCATTGGATTTAAAGTCAACCCTGGATTCAATTCCTGGCGTTGGCATTTGCTACCTGTTTGACCTTGGACAAGTCACAACAAGTTAATAAATGTATATTAAGTACCTACTAATTGTCAGTTACTGTGTTAAGTTCTGGGGATACAAAGAAATGAAAAAAAAAAAACAACTCTGTACGTAAGGAGTTCATGGTCAATTGGGGAAGACAACATGAAAACCATTATGTATAAACAAACTATATATAGGATCAATTGGAAATAATCAACAGAAAGACAGAATTAAGGGAGGAGGAAAAGCTTTCTGTAAAAGGTATTATGTTAGTTGAAATCTGAAGGGAGCTAGGGCAGTTAGGTAGCACAGTGGATAGAGTACTAGGTCTGGAGTCAGAAATATTCTTCTTCCTGAATTCAAATCTGATCTCATTTCTGAGCATGTGACCCTGGGCAAGTCACTTGTCCCTGTTTGCCTCAGTTTCCTCATCTGTAAAATGAGCTGGAAAAGGAAATGACAAACCACTCCAGTATCTTTGCCAAGAAAACCCCAAAAGGGGTCATGAAGAGTTGGACATTATTCAAATGACTGAACAACAACAGAAGGGAGCCAGGGAAGCCAGGAGACATAGAGCCTTTTAAGAATTCTAAGTGAAGGGGGGCGGAGCCAAGATGGCGGAGTAGAAACAGCTCGTCCAAGCCTCTCTGCCCCCAGATTCCCCACAAACTATGTAAAAAAGGACTCTGAACAACTTCTGGAGCCCCAGCACCCACAGAACGACACAGAGAAGCTAACCTCCCGCTGAGGACAGCCCAGCAGCCCTGCAGGAAGGACCAGCGCAGCGGTCTGGGAACCGGCAGCCCGCAGAGCGCAGGAGCGGAGCCGAGCCCAGGTCCACGTGAGCCGAGGTTTTAGCCCCAGGGCGGCAGGGCCAGCAGCCGGCTGGAGGAACCCCAGAACACCAGGAACTGTGGAGACTCCAGAATTATCAACATAGACATGCCTAGGACAAAGTAAGAGGTTAGTGTCCTATGGACTTTGGGACCTGTATTTGGGGAATGCGTCAGCTCCCTCCCCTGGGGGCTAGAAGCTGCTGAGGAGACACGCCACTGTGTAGTTTTCAGAGGCATTTCCGGCTCCCAGCCTACAAATCGTGGGGAGATCCAGTGATCAGTCTTGGGGGGTAATCGCTCTTGCTTTAACCTCCCTGGATCTGGATTGTGATCTAGGTGGAAGTTGTGGGTGGGTTTATAGCTTGCCAGAAACGGAAGTTGCCCCCCACACGTTCGGGACGAAAATTCCTCTATCTGGCCTTAAAGCCATAGTGTGGCAACAAGCCCAAAAGTCAAGTAATTAAGTGGCAACATGCCAAGGCAAAGGAAACAGAAAAATGCAACCCTAGACTCCTATTTTGGGGGCATAGAGCGGAAAAGGACTGTGAGGTCAGAAGTCCTGCTCCAAAAGCCCCAGGGGAAAACATGAGCGGGTTGCAGGCCATAGAGGACCTTAAGAAGGACTTTAAAATCAAATAAGAGAAGTGGAGGAAAAATTGGAAAGAGAAATGAGAAGGATGCAGGAAAAGTATGAAATGAGGGTCAACAGCCTGACTGAGGAAACAACACCTTAAAAAATAGACTAACTCAAATGGCAAAGGAGGCCCAAAAGGGCAATGAGGAGAAGAATGCCTTAAAAAGTCGAATTTGCCAGATGGAAAAAGAATCTCAAAAGTTCACTGAGGAGATTCATTCCTTCAGAGTTAGACTGAAGCAAATGGAAGCTAATGACTTTATGAGAAATCAAGATGCTGTTAAGCAGATCCAAACAAATGAGAGATTAGAAGGCAATGTGAAATATCTCATGGGAAAAACCACTGACCTGGAAAATAGATCCAGGAGAGACAATTTAAAAATTATTGGACTACCTGAAAGCCATGATCAAGGAAAGAACCTAGAAATCACCCTTCAAGAAATTCTCAAGGAAAATTGCCCTGATGTTTTAGATCCAGAGGGTAAAATAGAGGTTGAAAGAATCCACTGATCGCCTCCTGAAAAAGATCCCAAAAAGAATACTCCCAGGAATATTATAGCCAGGTTCCAGAATCCCCAGATCAAGGAGAAAATACTCCAAGCAGCCAGGAAGAAACAATTTCAATATTGTGGAAACACAATCAGAATAGCCCAGGACCTGGCAGCTTCTACACTGAGGGATCTAAGGGCATGGAATATGATATTCCAGAGGGCAAAAGAACTGGGAATGAACCCAAGGGTCACCTACCCAGCAAACTGAGTATTTTGTTTCAGGGGAAAATATGGTCATTCAGTGGAATAGAGGACTTTCAAGCATTCTTGAGGAAAAAACCAGAGTTGAATAGAAAATTTGACATCCAGACGCAAGAAGTACGAGAAGCCTGAGAAGGTAATCAGGGAAAAGAAATCAAAAGGAACTTATCAAAGTTGAACTATTTACATTCCTATATGGAAAAGCAATATCTGTGACTGATGATATCTTTCTCACTATGAAAATAATGGAAGAAGGGGGTGTGGTCATATGAATACATATGTGAATGTGTGTGTATATGGTTACAGTTATGGATAGAGGGCATAGGTTGAATTTGTTCAGAAGGGAGAATACTCAAGGGATGAAATTATGAGGTGAGAGAGGAAAGTGGCAAGAGGAGATGGGAGAGACATGGTAGGTAACCATGTAGGGGAAGTGGTTGCAAAGGAGGGGAGAATAAGGAAGGCTAAAGGCAAACCACATCACATGAAATTGGTTCAGGGAGAAATGACATACATACCTCAAATGGGATAGACCTAACCCAGCAGAATAGGGGAAGGGATGAGAGGAGGGATGATGGATGGGAGGCATCCTTGGGGTGAGGGGAGGTTGGAAGTACCCACTATAAAAGAGGGACAGGATCATGTAGGGAATGGACCAGGTGCGGGGTGGGATGAGTGGGAGGGAATTATAAGCAGCCTTGTACAATATATCTACTATGATAATGTTTTGCATAGCTAGACATGTACAACATATACTGAATTACTTATCTCCCAAGAAGGAATGGGTGACAAGGGAGGAAGGAAATGGATCTGAAATTAGAGGTCTTAACATTAAATGTTTCAAAATATATATAAATACTATTATTAATACTCTTTAGCCTATAATTGGGAGACAAGATGTGCAGGCATTGGGACACAAAGATTCACCTTCCTCTAATGGAAAAGTCAAAGGGGGTATGGGAGAAGGTATGGGAGAGAGCAGATTGGAGGAAGCGATATCTTGTAGGACTGCTATTCTAGGAGGTTGGGTAGGGGAATAATGGGGGGAAAATGATTGTAACTCAAAATCTGGCGGAAATGAATGATGTAAAACAGAAGTTAATAAAGCATTTGTTTAAAAAAAAAAAAAGAATTCTAAGTGAAAATGCCCAGAGTAGGGAAATGGAATTTTTTGTTCCAACAATAAGGAGGTCACTGTCACTGGTTCCGAGTATGGATGTGGATATGGATGTGTGTGCACACATGGGTGTGCCTGCATGTGTGTGTGTGTGTGTGTGTGTGTGTGTGTGTGTGTGTGTGTGTGTGTGTGTGTGTACACATGCAAGCCCTGGCACTCATGTCTTTGATGGAACCCTAATAAAGCTGCCCCCAGCCCCAATAGTCTAACTTCCTTATGGGCCTCATTGAACAGCAGCCATTTCCTGATTTGATCACACAATCTGTCTTTAACTACACTGAAGTCCCCTAGCCCTAAAATCTAGCCACTGCCCCCAGCCCCATATCCAACTTCCTCATATTCCTCAGAGAAACAGCAGGTTTGTCCATGCACTCAAACACAACCACAAGTAATCTAGTCTTAGACAGGACCACAATAGTCAGCCAATCAGAAAGCAGCACCACCAGGATGCCCAAGCAAGACGTGGACCCCCAAACAATAGAAAAGACTTTCCCTAAATAGGTGCTTTTGTAGTAACAGCAAATGCAGTCCTTTAGGTGAACTTATGGCATAGAGAGGCTTATTATAATATCGTTATCATACATGTCCTCCCCCATGGGTTTTTCTATATGCCTTATGGGAAATCGCATGCTCAGTTCCACCAAGTCTGGGGCCCCTTCCCTATTGCCTAATTCCTAGACAAACCCCTCCTGTCTTTTTAATATTCATATTTTCTGTTGCATTATTAGCATCATATACTCTATAAAATTGATTGTCTTGCCTTAATGAAGCTTCCAGTTCTTTCATGGAACTCAACTCACTTTCTGAGAGATGTAATTCTCAATAAATGCTTTGTTTGGGTTGGAGATGGTCTGAGTTTGTAAATTCCTTCAAGATG
>WOXC01008468.1:0-206647 GCA_011680675.1 Gymnobelideus leadbeateri
GTTAATAAAGTATTTGTTTAAAAAAAAAAAAGATAAAGCTATTAGGCTTAGGATTTAGTATAGGTATTCCTGTATAAGTCAGGGTCCTATGGTTCTTTGTAATAGTATAAGGACAAATAGATCAAGGGTTTGTGGGAATATTAATTTGGTATTTAGTTAGTATCACACTTGTCTCAACTTTGTTACAATTGGTTAATGTTAAAAGGAGGATAATCTTTGGACTACTTGGTAAAAAAAAAAATTGTTTTAATTGTGAGCTTAATGTAAATTCCTTAGTGAAATCCCATCCTCCTGGTGGAGGCATTAATAATGGATTAATGCAAAATATAGGAAACTGGTTTTAATGTGTGATCATGACAATTGACCAAGACTCCAAATTTAATTTTGTAAGAATGATAAGGGTTCTGGAGTGGTCATTTAAATTGGTTGCAAAGTTCCTTTTGTGGGTAAATGAATGAAAGTAGGTGAAAGAAAGAAAGGCTGGGATGCAGGACTGAAGATGGATGACCCTAAGCCACCAGAGGACTTCTGTCAGATGGTAAACCCCTGCCTGACATGAGCATCAAAAGAGACTTTTGGACTTTGAAAAGACAATTGTTTGTTATTGTTTTCTTTTGAATGTCTGTATCTGCACTCATAAAGGGGCCTGCCCCCTTGTATGTTGTCAATGCAATGAGGGTAATTAGAATTAAGAAAAGTGGGGAAACATCAAAAGGTATAAAAGAACAGGGGGGATTTGTGAGGGATAATTTGCAGTGAAGTTCCCCCATTCTGAAAAATCAAATCTAGAGTGGCTTCAGCATCCACTAGGCCTATGTTTAGAAGTCACCTGACCTTGTTAGGAATCTGGGACTTAGAGCAATGGAGACCCTCCCCAGTGCCACCTCAGCATAAGATATGCCAAATAAGGACTGAAGTAGTTTCCCAAATGTACATTGGGTGATCTACTGTTTCCTTGTTCCAGTACTTAGAGAAGATCGCCGCATTTAGATTGTACACCTAACTTCCAGCCTATGGAAGAAAAGGGTCAGAAGGGGTGTGTAGGAGAATTCAATGTTAGGGCTTTATAACTTCACCATTTCCTTTTGTAAATTGCTTCTCCTCCCTGACCATTTGTCAGGAAGCTGGCCCTTTCTTGAGATCCTAAATAAACCATTCTTTTCTGCTTCCTACCTTGAGAAACCTCTGAGAATTATTTGGGTAAGGATTTCTGTTGCACATCGTTTTTGGGGTGCTGCACACAAGGTTTTGAAGACCTGGAGGAAAGAGATTTACTTGGAATTGCTACAAGTTAATCAGCAGTCAGACAGAAGTCTTGTTAAAAAGGAATATGTAAACTTTTTCCAAATAGGGGTAAGGGTGAGATGGGAACAAATTCACTTCTGCCTCTAGAAGAAGAGCCTCATGGGATGAGAAGCGGGGTTGGGAGAGAAACCACATGAAGTAGAGAAAAGATGTAAAGAAAATTCAGGTGTTAAATTTATTCATTATTTACATAATTGGCCTCTAAATGTTCAATATTTCTAGGACTAGTGATTTGATGTGGGATTCTGCTAACACATATTACATATTCATTGACTCAGTAGATTATCTTTGAACTCTTTCATGAAAATTCTTCCACGTAAATTGAGTGAAAAATATTCACTCAACCTAATTAATAGTCTCCAGTTTTAGTGAAGATGGTCCTTATTTAGACACCCTGGGCATATATGCATGAAGCCTCTCCAGTGTTAATTGCCTCACTGGATCCATGTGGTCCATTCAGTGGTCTAGGGAACAATCTATATCATTTTTATCCTCTGAAGACTCTTGCCCATGGACTCCAGCATATACTTCAAAGCAGGTGTACTCTATGTGTGAGGGGGTCCCTCTTTTAAATTTCTAGCCATTTCATGGAAAAGATTGGCCCAGTATAATTCTTGATTATTCATTACTTTTGATATGTGAGCAGCACATGTTTACAATTGTATATTTCTCTCATAGTTTACATAGCATCTCAGTGTGACAGCTGATGGAGGAGATATGGTTCAAGTCCAGTCTTTGCCTCTCGCTACCCCTAGGCAGATCTCTAATACATTAAGTTATAGATGAGTTGCCAATAAGCATAAAATGAGGGAGTTTTCTATACATCTGAATTCACAAGTCTGAACAGATCAATCAAAAAGCATTTATTAAGTCCTGGCCCAGTACTAAGAACTTTGTTAAGCCTTGGAGACACAAAGAAAGATAAAAACTCTCTCTACCCTCAAGGAATTCTTATTCTAATGGAGAAAAAGCACCAAAACCCCAAACAAACAAACAAAAAGATATACAATGCAAATAGAAGGTAATCTCTGAGAGAATGCACTCACTGGTAGTAGGATAGAAGGAAGGTTTGGAAGGGGTGGGAGCAACAGTTATTCCAGAAGAGGCCTCTTGATTCCAGAAGCCAGATGTGAAGAAATAGATCATTCTAGGCATGGGGAAGAACCAGTGAAAAGATACAGAGTTGGGTAATGAAGTGTAATATTCAGGGACCAGTAAGATATCTAGGGTTGGTGTATCTTAGGAGGAAAAAGAAAGGAAAAGATTGAAATAGTAAGAAGAGTCCAGGTTGAATAGGGAAGAGTGGATCTCACTTAGTGGGCTCTTCAGTGTCCACACCATTGCATCTGCAAAATGGAACAGCTAAATTATTTCTCAATATAGGAAATCCTTCCATCTAGATAATGCCCTGGGCATCCTCCATGATAATGGCAAATGCATTTGGTAAACAAATATCCCCCTGCTTTAATTCCTTTTATATGAATAATGATATGGGAACAAAGTCCCCTCTCTTGTTTCATCTTTCAAGGAATCTTCTTTGATTTTAATAGACATGGAAAAATATGCTTTTGGAGAAGAGTTTCCATTCTCTACAAAATTGTAATTATTGCAGTTAACAAACAAAAGATAGAAAAAAATAGCGGGACCTATATTCTTTACATCTTTCAGTCAGTCTCATGGCTGTAACTCAGTCATACTTATTATTTATTTTTTATTTTAACAAATGCTTTATTAACTTCTGGTTTCCATCATTCATTTCCACCAGATTTTGAGTTACAATTTTTTCCCCATTTTTTCACTACCCACCACCCCGGGATAGCAATCCCACAAGATATTCTCTCATCCAATCTGCTCTCTCCCATATCTTCTCCCATACCCCCTTTGACTTTGCCATTAGGACAAGGTGAATCGCTGTGCCCCAATGCCTGCATGTCTTATCTCCCAATTATATGCAAAATAGTATAAATAATAGTATTTATATACATTTGAAACATTTAATTTTGAAACTTTTCACCTCCAGGGGAGGAAGCTGACTCATTCCCCAAATACTGGTCCCAAAGTCCATAGGGCACTAACCTCTCACTTTGTCCTAGGCATATCTGTGCTGATAATTCTGGAATCCCCACAGCTGCTAGTGTTCTGTGGTCCCTCCAGTTGCCTGCTGGCCTGGCCGCCCCGGGCTAAAACCTCGGCTCACTCGGGCCTGGGATTGGTTGTGCTGTGCTGTGCTGGCTGCTCCCTGCAGGGCTGCTGGGCTGTCCTCAGCGGGAGGTGAGCTTCTCTATGTCGTTCTGTGGGTGCTGGGGCTCCAGAAGTTGTTCAGAGTCCACCTTTTACATTGTTTGGAAGTGGTGTGGGGCAGAGCACCTTGGAAGTGCTGTTTCTACTCTGCCATCTTGGCTCCGCCCCGCAGTCAGTCATACTTATTGCCACCTATAGAATGTCATTTAGAAAGCATAAATATTCCTTTGTGATACATTCATTAATAATGCCTTCAATATGTATATATTACTCCTGGAAAGATTTTGTAGAAATCAGAAAATAGTCACAAGAATCCGTACTATTTTCTCTACCACCTTTTTGAAAAAGAAGTGTGTGACTTTTTTCTAGTTGTCTGGAAGTTTTCCCTTTTTCAGATACTTTTAAAATCAATGACTCAAAGGCCTAGAAATTGTATAATTTTTAACCTAGACCACTTAGTAGGCCCAGTTGTCTTTTGGTGCCACTTATTAGTGTACATACAACACTTCAAGATTGAGACACCCATTGTAGTCAGTCTACTTATATTGATAAAATAGTTGGCCACACTTTTTCTGTGATGATCTTCAGAAAGATCTTCACAGATTTTTTTCTATTTTGCATTTCTTTGCAGGCCATCCAGTTTTGTCTTCATATGTCCTTGGAATGATCTGGCTTAATTGAGTTCCTTTAAAAAAAACTCTACCACAGCCAACATCATTTTATGACATACTCCTCAGGGACTCGCCTCATCATCTTCCATAAGATTTTAAAAATGATTTTTGAACCACTTTTGTTCCTAGCTGTAAGATTTCAAGATTTCTTAACAAGGGATGCAAGTGTTTACTAGGTGAGAAAGATTCTAGACAATCATGTTCTTCTCATTAGGCCAATTTATTCCATGGTTTATACATTCTTAGCAAATAGGGTCAGCCTCTGCCCTTTTCATTTTTTCTTTTGGCTATCAGTAGTTCATATAAGTAGATCACCTTAGAATTGTTTTAACTCCACATCACATTTTCTTTTCATTTTTCCTCTCTCTTCTAATTGGATATTGATTTTTATTTTTGCTCTAATAAGTTGATGATAAGATTATACTCAGAAAGGTAATTCAGAAGCGACTCTTACGTCAGTAAAAAAATCATTTCACATCTGTTAAGATATAATCATTTTTTTTATGATGCTAAAAGCTATTTGGCTTCTTTCCTTTATTACTCTTGAGTACCATGTTCCAATACATTGTTCCCCATCTTTCCCTAGAGATACCTTTGAAGTGAAGTCATTGAGTATTAAATTATAGTTAATTTAATTTAGAGGTACTTATCATGACTTTCTGTACCTCCCAATCCTCTGCAACAAGTTTGGGAGTATAAACTTCAATTATATCCATGATGGCCTTTTGAAAATGTACATTCTGTTATACAAGATGACTAAATATGCCAAGAAATGATGCTTTCTCTTAACTTTGGATATATGATAAAAACCAGTTACACCAATTCTTTCATTGGTTTTTCAAAGGAAAACTTATTAATTATCACTCAATTTAGCTACACCTGGACCAAGTTTCCCAAGACAATGTTTCTACTACATTTGAACCTGTGAAAATACACCAACTCTCTTTTTCACACCATTACAATGGTAGAATAGAAATTTAAAATTTTTTAAAATAGAAATTTAAAATACCTCTGGAAACTAACCATAAACCTGTTAGTCCATCAACATTATTTTGAACTTTGAAAACACCAAAAACCAGTAACAGTTCCATATAAAAAGAAAAGGGAGGATAATACATAAAACCAAGAATGTCTTTGTAGCATCACTTTTTAAAAAGCATAAATAAATTCACCATGTTGGTCTCAGAGCTGTCTCACTTAAATGTTAACCTCTTAACTTCCTTCTTTTCTTTTTTGTGCTTTTTAAAAATGCTTCACAATATTCTTTTCATTCTTTCATATGTAAGCATCTCAATTGTTTACTCTTTGTCCCCTACAAATAAGAAGACCTCTTTTAAATGAATCAGATGAAATTGGCAGAAAAATATAAATTCCCTTCTGTTCCTCACTTCCATGGGGGGGTTGGGGGGGTGCATCATGTAATCATCTGTATTACAGAATACTTGTGAATAACTTCATCAATCAGAACTTTTAATTCTTTCAAACTAATTTTTTTTAGCTTCTTAAATTTTTTTAATTTTAATTTTTTTCTTTCTTTATTAATTTGTTAGTTTACTTTGAGTTTACAAGATTCAGTTCCCTGGTTCTTTGAGTTTCAAATTTTCTTCCCCTCTCTCCCTTCTCCCTACCTCCCACCCCATGGCAGCATACAATCAGGTATAGGATCTGCAGATACTTTCACATTAGACATTGGTCAAGTTGAAAAGAAGGAATGTATCAGATGGAATGAAGAATGGGAAAGAGGAAACTGAGAGAGAGAGAGAGAGAGAGAGAGAGAGAGAGAGAGAGAGAGAGAGAGAGAGAGAAGGTAATTTGCTTTAATCTGCATTCAAACTCTGTTCTTTCTGGTTCTTTCTCTGAATGTAGACATCTCTCTCCATCATGCGTCTTTTGGAATTTCCTTGTAGCCCTGCATTTCTGAGAAGAGTATGGTCTATCAAAGTTGGTCATCACACATACATTGTAACTGTAATGGTGTACAAATTTTTCCTGGTTCTGCTCTTCTCACTCAGCATCAATCTGTATAAGCCTCTCCAGGTAGCTATGAAGTCCATCTGCTCTTCATTTCTTATGGTACTATAGTATTCCATTACATTCATATACCATAACTTGTTCAGCCATTCCCCAATTGATGGGCATCCCCTTTAATTTCCAATTCTTTGCCACCACAAAAAGAGCTACTGTAAATATTGTTGTAGATATGGGTCTTCCACTTCTGTGATCTCTTTGGGATACAACCCTAGAAGTGGTATTGGTGGGTGAAAGGGTATGAAATTACTTATAGCCCTTTGGGCATAGCTCCAGATTGCTCTCCAGAATGGTTGAATCAGTTCATAACTCCACCAGCAATGTATTAGTGTTCCAGTTTTTCCACATCCTCTCCAGCATTTGTCATTTTCCTGTTTTGTCATCTTAGCCAATCTGACTGGTGAGATGTGGTACCTCAGAGTTGTTTTGATTTGTATTTCTCTGATCAGTAGTGATTTAGAGCATTTCTTCATATGCTTATAGATATCTTTTATTTCTTCCTCTGAGAACTATCTGTTCATATCCTTTGACCATTTAACAATTGAGGAATGGTTTGTATTCTTATAGATTTGACTCAATTCTCTGTATATTTTAAAAATGAGGCCTTTATCAGAGACATTGGTTGTAAAAATTCTTTTTCAATTTCCCACTTCCTGCTTAATCTTGGTTACATTGGCTTTGTTTGTACAGAAGCGTTTCAGTTTCATGTAATCAAAGTTATCCATTTTGCGTGTTATAATGCTTTCTAATTCTTCTTTGGTCATGAAGTCTTCCCCTCTCCATAAATAAGACAGGTAAACTATTCCTTGTTTTCCCATATTGCTTATAGTATCAACCTTTATACCTAGATCATGCACCCATTTAGACTTAATTTTAGTATACAGTGTTAGATAGTGGACTATTCCCAGTTTATGCCATACTATATTTAAACTAATTTTTCTTCACAATATTTTAATCATTGCATAAATTGTCCTGCCGGTTCTATTTATTCACTTCACTCACCCTTAATCCACACAGATCTTCTCTCATTTCTTTGAATTTGACCTTTAGTAATTTGTTTTAATGTAACAATAATATTCAATGACATTCATATGCCATGATTTATTCAGCTCTTTCTCAACTGCTGTTTCCATCATTTTTGCTATGACAAAATGTTTTTATAAATATTTTTTCTCTGATCTATTTAGGATATATGGCTATGAATGGTATCACCAAGACATGGAATATATGCATTTTAGTGACTTTTCACTTTTAGTTCCAAATTGCTTTCTAGAATGCCTAGAGCAGTTCCCAGCTTGGTGTATTGACAATATATTAATAATTAGTAAATATTAATATTTATTAGTTTGACTTCCTACAGCCTTTCCAACCACTGTAATTTTCTTAGTTCATCATTTCTACCCAACTTGTTGGTGTGAGTTAGAAATTCAGTTATTTCTATTATTAGGGATTTGAAACATTTTTTCATATGGTTGTTGATAACTTAGATTTCTTGCCTTGAGAACTGCTTGTTATCTTTTTTTGTCTACATATCTTTAGGGGTATAACTATCATTCTTATATATTTGAATCAGTTCCCTATATATCTTGCATATCAGACCTTTATCAGAGAAACTAGCTGCAAATATTTTCTGAAATTTTTTTCCTTTCTAATTTTATTTGTAAAGAACTTCTCAATTTTGTATAATCAAAATAATCCACTTTCCATTTTCAACAATTCTTCCCTCATTGATAGGTGTCAAACATCCCCCTTCCTGCTTCTCTAATTTATTTTTAATATGATTTTATTTTAAATTTAGGTCATGTATCCATTTGAAATATTTTTGTATATGGTAGATCTGAACCTAACTTTTGATAGGCAAGCTTTCCAATTCTCCTAGCAGTTTTAGATGAATAATTAGACTTTAACATATTAGTTTGCAGTGGATAGAGTACCAGACCTGGGGTCAGGGAGATCAGAGTTCAAATCTGGCCTCAGATGCTGACTAGCAGTGTGACCCTGGGCAAGTCACTTAACTGTTTGGCTCAGTTTCCTCATGCAAAGTGGAGAAGAAACTGGCAAATCACTCCAGAATCTTTACCAAGAAAACCTCAAATGGTGTCATGAAAAATCAAATATGACTGAAACCACTGAACAACAACAACAATCCTTTAGTTGGTAACCTCCGGTTTATTGAATGCTAGTTACTAGGCTCGTCTTTCTTCACATTTTGTTGTGATCTCTTCCAGGGATTGGCTTTTTACTTTTTTAGCCAACATCAATTTTTAAAAAAATTATTATTCCTTAAAATTTTTGTAGTATAGTTAAGAGATCTTTTACCAGTAGGCCTCCTTCTTGCCTACTTGTTTAAATTATTTCCCTTGATATTTGTGGGTTTTTATCTTTTTCTTCTATCAGATTTTCAGATGGAAGGAAAAAAAACTGTTGGCAATTACTTGAAAAAAATTACAACCTTTGTTTTTTATTTAACAATGCCGTGTGAATTGAAATAACTTCGATTATCATCTCACACTTATCAATGTTGCAAAAATATAAAAATCAGTGAAACAGTGCCAGTAGGATACTAGCTGAAATAGATAACCTGGGTCATTGGTGCTAAAATTACAAACCACATTTCAAGCAAAATATAACAGGAAATATTCATACCTGTTAACTCGTACTTTGTTGGGAATATGCCCTCAGTGGTTTATTAAAAACAATAAAGAAACAAAAAAGGAAATATCTGTTCAAAGACTTTTGTAGCATAATTATTTGTAATAGTATGAAACTTTAAAGTCTAATTCAATTAAATTAGTATTTACTAAGTACCTAATAAGTCCAAGACTCATTATTAGCAGCTAAAGATATAAGTACTGCATTTCGATCATCCCTATTTTCAAGGAGCTTACAGTTCAACAGTGTGAGGGAATGTTTATGCAAATTATCATATATGAATGGAATGGAATGATAATGTGTTATTTAGAAGGCATTGGCATGGTATATAGAAAGATAGCATCAAAGTCAGGAAAACCAGTATGACTGGGCAAATCTTATCTTTATTAGTAGAAGGAATTTTCCTACTAGGAGTTTCCTAAGTGAAAGCCTAGGTTTGGAATAATAGCCCAATCTAAACTGATAATGATAAGGAATAGAAAGAAATATGGATGGGTTTGGAGGAGAGCTTGGGCAAGTCCTTGCCTTTACTCCACCATCTTGGCTTCTCCCTCAACAAAAAGAAATATGGAAAGACAATTATGAAATGCTACAAAATGAAAAAAAAAATCACAGAAGCAAAAGAACAGTGTACATACTAGTTAATGTAAGATTAAATTAGACTGAATGGGCAAGTAAATAATTTATTTGTGCCAATAAATACAAATGGCTTTTTTGAAGAATTAGACTGAGAAGTGAAGGAAAGATTATGGAGTAATTTGGAGTTTAAGACAAACCATAGGAGAAAAAAAAAATAGAAAGCACAAGGAAGCATCACTATAAAATAGTAAAGTCTCTGAAAGAGGTTTGACTACAAAAACACATAAATTGGAGAAAATCAGAAGAGAAGCTAAAAGTTATAACTTTTTTAAAAATTACGAATTTTATACTAAGATAAAACAATTGACTTGACAGAAGACACAAAAACAGTTTTTTGTTTTTTTTTTTTACTGTATCCATTAGAATTAGATTGTGAATCCCTTGAGGGCAGGGACTGTGTTATGTGTCTTTTTGAATCGCCATAGTTTAATAAACTGTATGGTGTTTATTTTATTGTTACATTTACATTTATGTATTACATTTATTTATTATTATATGTACATATCCACTGTATGGAGAGCTGGCACATAGTAGTTGCATAATAAGCAGTTATTGACTTGTACTAATTCCTGCCACATAATAGGTGTTTAAAAAAAATTGATTGATTCACTGAATAATTGAAATGAAATTAACCTTTTTAAATGCAACTAAGTTTATTAATTTAATTAAAGTTTATTCATTTCCTTGATGCTTAATATTTTTAAAAACCCAAGAATATGAAGCATTTGAAATGCAAATCATTTATGCTTCATCCTCTGAGAAGCTTTAAAAGCATTTAAAAATATAAATACAGTAAAAAGTTGTGATTCAATTAAAAAAAATTATGCCTGTAAGGTTCCTTTCTTTAGTCATATTGATCCTCATTTCTCCTATCCAAAATTATGAAAGCTTTGGGGTATAGCTTACAGGTTCTGACAACAAAATGAGTAGAAAACAGGTTGTTAATAAGGTTTGGTCTGAAATAGAAATGAGAGAAATGTAATAATGTTTTGAATTTTAATAGTATCTTAGCCAACAGCAATGAAGGATACATCAATTTAAAGAGAAGGGTGGCAACTATAATCATATCATACAATATGAATCACAGACTAGCTGCAGCATAAAGTGAGGAACTTAGAATAAATAACCCATCACTTAGTCAAGTTATAAACCATCTAATATAGAATGTGATGTCACCCCTCCCCCCATGGATATTGTTCTCCCACTCACTGTCATTGTTATCTTCTAGAGTAGAGGAATAATAGTTTAAGAGCTATAATAGAACCTTAAAGGTATCGCTATGCAGTCTTAATATAAAAATGTTATAAAAAGATGCATATATATCCATCCAATTATAATGAGAGCATTTAATTGCGCAACATGGAATTCTTTAGACTAAATATTTCTTCTTCCTTTCCATATAAGAAAAATGCATAAACTATAAATATATAAGTAAAATAAATAAAATGAAAAAGAAAGACTTGAAAAGACATCCAATTTCGGCTTCATTAAAAAAACACAAAAGGCTTCAAAATAATAAATCACCATTGAAATTAAAAATTCATACAAAAAAAACTTAAAAGTACCTGAATTTCCACTCAGTGAAACCATTACCCTGCTTCTTCCTCTCTGCCACTTTTTGTGAGGTTATGTCTACTTATAAAAATGGGTCTGCATATGCAGCCAGAGGGTACACTGTAATTATTTGATGACAGAAAATGATGATTTATATAAAGAGGGAAAAAAGAAAAGCAATTAATGGTTAATGCAACACACTATGAAGTTGTTTTTTTAAGCAGATTGTAATTGTCAGAAAATAGCTACTTGAATTTAACACACTGAGGAAAGCTTTTGCATTGCTGCCTCTTCCCCTGAACTGTCATTTTTAAAGGGTGAATGCTCATAGTACTTTCGAGCTCTCTTACAAACATCGATTTTTATATCATACTATAGTTATTTTTGTTGATGCCCAATGTCCTCTATTAGGATGTCCTTGAGGGCCAGAACTGTATCTTCTTTATTCTTGTGTGTTCTTGAAGTGCTCAGGACAGGACCTCATATACAGAAGGAGATTTGGAGACTCCTCCACACAGCATCCAAACTGGGGCGATTAACCCAAGAAGCAACCCAAGGTGACATAGCTTGAAAAGCTGACCCTAGCCATCAGTGACCTTGACCATGTGAACATAGTTGGAAACACTCATACAAACACACATAGGGACAGAATTATGCAGATATTCATTTTGCAAAAACTTCCCACTTCCATAGATGGTAAGATAAACAGTGCTTTGCACATAGTAGGAATTTAATAAATTATTTTTAAATGAACTGAATTAATTATAATTCCATAACCATAAAACAATGGTAGGTATAAACAACATGTTCTGGGAATTCGGGGAAATTATCTTGAGATATTCTGCACCTAGTACTCTATCTACTGTGGGGCTAGGGAGGCAGAGAAGTTCATTTCATGGCCCTTCTGTTACAGAAACCTATTTTTATTGGAAAAATATGACTCACATATATATAAAAGAAAAGAATAGGAAACAACAAAGAATAAAACTAAGGGATAAAATGCAGGCTAAATGTTAAAGGAGTCAAGAAAAGACAAGAGTAGTTAGGGAATGTCCCATGAATTAAATCCCTGAGAGGCAAATAGGACAGGTATGCCCATTGTACAGAAAAGATAGTGAGGCTCAGCGTAATACTCAGGCCCTCATGAGGGAGTCTTCTGGCTGGAGTAGAGAGACAATATGGGGAAGGCAGTATGAGATTAGATTGGATAGTTATAATGGGACCATATTAGACAAGTCAGTGAATACCAGGGTAAGAAGTTTGAACGAAGGAATTAAGCTCAAATTTAAACCTGCTGCTCAGAGTAATTGCAAAAGTAATTGGGAAGGCTAAGAAATGGATAGAGAATATAAAAGGATTCCACACTGCAGAAAGGTCAGGCTAAAACCTTTTATCCTTTCTATTTTTTTCCTAAATAGCTGGGAAATCTATTCAACTGTGTAATTTCCAAGATGTTATAGGTAGGTAGATAGACAGGATATATATGTGTGTGTGTGTATATATATATATACACATACAACATAACACACATACATACATGTATGTATGCATACACATATGCATACATACACATATCCTAAACATGCCTTTTATGTATACTAGTAGTCGTATATCCTATGCAATATATAATACTATCTACACATATCTGTTAAAAATAGCCACAATAAAAGTTTTTAAAGTCCTTACCTTGCCATGATCAATTTCACATATGCATCATCATATGTACATATGCATACTATAACTACTGCCATAAGGTGATATAAACCAATTAACTTTTTTTTCTTTAAACAAAAATGATCATGATGAGTAAGGACTGACAATGATTAAAAACTTGTAGGAAAAGCATTATGTATGAGAGAAAGGCCAGCATGACATGTTGAATCTCATTTAATTACCTGCAGTTTTTTCCCCTAAATAAAAGCCAACAATTCCATTTACATAAACAAGCAAAGCAGAAAATGAAAGGTCAGGAAGAGAACTCTGCTTTCTATTGGGACACAAATACCTAATCACAATTCTTTTTCTGCTATGGTGCAATTAAATATTTCTGACTCGAATCTGTCCCATCCTGAAAGAAATGGAAAATTACATATCGACAGGGGTTGTGTAATGAACACTCCAAACCCTTTTTGAAGAAGGCATAGAAATATCACTTGTTTGCATAATTCAACAAATCTATCTGAGTTGTATTCTTTTAGATTCTATCCTAGATATAGAAGCAAGGTTGTTTGTTCTTCAGCAGCCTGAGAGGAGGGCTATTGTGTGGAGTTCTGATGAATCAACAATATAACACAGAGGAAAATTTGAAATGTATTCATTCATTTGAGGAATATATGCTAATTGTTATAGAAAGCACAAGTCCTCCAAGGAGTTTATTAACTGGTAATGAAGGTGAAACGTGCAAAAAGAGCTTTGAAAAATTAATAATCATAATAGTAGCTACCATTTGTAGAGTTCTCACTCTGTACTAGACATGATTTTAAGTGCTTTACAAATACTATTTCCTTTAATTTTCACAATAACCATGGGAAGAAGGTGCTATTATTTTTCCCATTTCTCAGATGAGGAAACCGAGGCAAATAAGGGTTAAGTGACTTGACCAGGATCACACAGATAGTGTCTGAGGTACATGGAACATGATAAATATATACAATGGTGGAAACACATATTTCAGGATTTCTAAGGAACAAAAGATCGTTTTAAACTTAGATGGATAAAGGAAAGTTTCCTGAGAGAAGTAACATCACCTTGGATCTTAGTAGGACTTGAATGAGCACAGACCTAAAAGAGCAGATTTAAGGCTGTTGACAATCACGGAGGCAGGAGAGGAAAGGATGCATTCCTGTTGAAGGTTGTCTAGAGTGGAAGTATTGTGAAGAAGCAGAAGAGGTTTCTAGTAAGAAACTAGAATGGGAGGTTAAGACTAAAGACAACATTTCCTGCATCCAAGTTCGAAAACATAAGAAATGTTCAAAATGAAAAGAAGTGAATCGATCCAAAGAGGATAAAGAAAAAGAGAATTCTCGCATTTTAAACTCTATATAAAATAAAAGGGAAATAAAATCACATGTCTCCACTATTAGGTTTTCCACTCAAATCACAAGTCCTTCCCAAAGTCCTGGTATACATTCAGGAAATAGTAAGTGAAAGAATATTTGGAACTAAAAGCAGGTACTCTAGCAGGGGGGTTATCATCACCCATTATCCTCCTTTATAAAGCTCTTCAAATAGGTAGATGTAATTTACCTCTATAGGTATTGTTAAAAAGAGTCCACATTAGATAATCAGAACCATCAAGCAAACAAACCACTTTTGACATATTTTTTACTGTTCCCAATTTCATCCCAGGTGATTCTTTCTGTGTACTAGAGGATCTGATTTCTCCATCCACTGCTACCTTTCTTACTGAAAACCCTTATTATTCCATATCTTCCTGCCCTCTTATTGATAACTAAGAATTATGCTATTTCTTTCTTTTAACTTCTCTAGGACTTTGTCAAGCAATAACACCTCCAGTATGTCTTATCCAGAAAAAAATTTAGTCTAGTGTTTTTCCAGCTGGGTTCTGCTGGCCCTCTAAATGATGTTAATAGGAAATCTATGGGAAAATGTCCATGCTAATGCTATCTTCCCCTTTAAAATATTAAAAGTTAAAACAATGTGGAATTGTCTTGGTATTATAACAAGCTCAATTTCTTCAGTTTTATTCCAAGATTTCTCCAACCACTCTTTATCCCAAGGGTATTTATCCCATGCCCACTGTTCAGTATTTTTGATAATCCCAAATAGGTCTCTAGCCAAGTTAGCTTAGAAATTACAGCCTTAAATCCTAAACTACAAATTAATGAATTCTTCAATATTTTCTATTGAGTTTATCAGTACCAAGACTGTCTGTCAAGAAAGAGTGTAGATACAATAGACACAATGACTCATTTCATTCTACATAGTACTTCCCAAAATACTTTCACATAAATTATCTTACTTGACCTTCCTGAATTTTTATTATAAAACATATTTACATTTTACAATATAGACTCAAAATAACTTTGCCACTTTGAAGCAAACCAGCAGAATTCCAACAAACAACCAGTTTCACAGCAATGGACTATAATAATTTTACTTGAATGTTCATTTAAAAAAAATATTCCTCTTTTCCTCTCTTTTTTCCCATGATGTACTTTAGTCTTCTGGGCCCTACTTTTTAACTCATATACATTTTTATATTTTAACATTCCTGCTATCACTGAAAGCCTTGTCCTCCTCCTTCTTTTTCATTTATTAAGGCTTCATAAACTTTCTTTTTAGTTATAGCTTACCTGATCTTCCCTATCTTTAATATTAGTCATTCAAATTTCCAGTACAGTATGCTGAAAAAAACCCCACCACGAAATATGTTTATTCCTACACTGACAACATGTCTGATAAGTTACTAGATTGGACAGTCTTTCTTCATTTAACTGTGTAAAGTTATTTTAGTTTCACTCTCTATCACTGACCATATGAATGCTACTAGTGTTGGAATGTAGTGTCCTAAGGATTTCAGTGACATTGTACAATTCAATTTAATTCAATTCACTATGTATTTATTAAGAACCTACTATGTCTTAGGCCCAGGGCTGAGTCCTAGGAATACAGAGACAAAAATGAAACAGTTCTTCCCCTTAAAAGCTTACATCCTACTGGAAAACCACATTATGGAAATATACAAGTAAATGGACAACATATGAAAAATGTGAAATAACTTAGTGTTAGTTTGGTGGGGACAAAGGGCTTGGGGCAGCAGGGTTGACAAATATAAAATCAAGAAGGGCCATTTATAGGAAGTAGTCCTTGTATTGAGACTTAATGGGAAAGAGGTAGATATCCCAGAAGTTGAGGTTATTGGGGAAGACCATTCTGGATCTGGAAGACAACCTGTGCAAAGGTGGGAAACTAGGAAATGGAATTCTATGTAAGGGGAAGCACAAGTAGAAAAATTTGGTCTGAATAGAGAATATATGAGGATGTGACTTGGACTCCATTTGGAAATGGAGGGTAAGAGAAAGACAAAAGTAAAAGATGCTTCTGAAGTTGTTAAGCCAGGTTACTGAAATGATGTTATCACCCTAGAGAGAACTAGGGAAGTTAGGACAAAGAACAGATGTAGGGAAAAGGCTAACAATCTCTGTTGTGAAAATGTTTATTTTCATATGCCAAGTTAAGCATAACATGTCCAATGGGCATTTAGAGATGTGGGAGTGATATTCAGGAAAGCTAATATTCATGAATGGTCATGAAGAAAGGAAAAACAATCATTTGTCAAATCTAAAGTTTTCTCTGAAGATCTTTCTCCTTTGATCTTTTTCTTAATTTCTCTTACGTGTACTAAGTCAGCCCTATAATGATTGCTAGGAGTATATAGATTATAGAGGATAGAAACACAGATCTGGAGCTAGGGAGACCTGAGTTCAAGTCCCTGTAATGTATGCTGGTTTGTGACAATGGGCAAATCATTGAAGATCTCAGTGTCCTAGGCAACTTCCTAAGACTATAAGTTGCAAAGGAATTGATGATCTGCACTGTTAGAGGCAGCCAGATGGTACCATAGTAGATACAGTGCTAGGCCTGGAGTCAGGACGACTCATCTTCATGAGTTCAAATCTGTCCTCATACTGTCTGGTTCTTAGAAAGTCACTTAACCTTGTTTGCCTCAGTTTCCTCACCTGTAAGATGAACTAGAAAAGGAAACATAGAACACTCCAATAGCTTTACCAAGAAAAATAAATGGGATCATGTATAATTGGAAACAATTGAATAACAACAATTGGTAGAGGGAGCTAGACTCACTTGGAGTTGCCCATACCAGTGAAATCCCATATTTAGCTCATATGTATGTGTGTGTTAATTTTGGCAGCCTTTACAGTTGCCAAGAATTGGATTCCTTTAGAAATGTATTCAATATTTTCAACATTTATTGATATACTTAATGTGCTTTTTTTTTTTTTTTTTTGCAGTTTGGAGGGCAACTGTAACTTGCCCAAGGTCACACGGCTAGGTTTTTGTTTGTGTGTGTGTTAAGTGTCTGAGGCCGGATCCGAACTCAGGTCCTTCTGACTCCAGGGCCAGCACTCTACTCACTGTGCCACCTAGCTGCCCCACACGTAATGTGCTTTTGCTAATGTTCTCCCAGTATAAGAATGCCTTAGACTGAATGGAAATAGGGAAGTCTGGAAGAGGCTTAGTGATGGTGGTACAATCAATCGATCAACTTTTCTTAGGTACCTACTATTTCCAGGCACTATACTAAGTACGAGCAATATAAATACAAATAAAGACAATGATACCCCTGCCCTCAACAAACTTACAAATTAATGGAGAGAGACAGCATACAAAAGGAAGCCCAAAAATAGAGTGGGGAGTGGTAGGTAGGGAAAGGTATCCAGCATGAATGCCTGGAGGAGAGTTCTGAAAAAAAAAAGCCTTTAAACAATCTAGCTGGTGGGAAATGGGGAGAAAAAACTGTACCCTCTTTAAATAGAAACCCTGGATCTCATCCTCTATCAAAAGGCTGAAATCAGAGGGGCAAAAGTTACTGATGAGATGTGAGTACCAGGAAGAGTCAGTCTTGCACCATAACAAGATTTCCCAGTGATGACTTTCCTGGGGAAGAAAATCATGATGAAAAGGTCCAAAGAAGGCCAAAGGCAAGCAAGCTGGTGTAGAATGGGTACAGATCATGAGTTCCATTTTGAGCATGCTAACTTTATGATGCCTTAGGGGTATTCAACAAGGAGTTAGATACATGGAGGATGGGACTACAATCTAGGAGATACACACACACACACACACACACACACACACACACACACACACACACCTCTGCTTAGCAATAGAACATTTTAGTTGTTTCAGTGTCTGTGATTTCACCTATCTATATAAGGAATTATAAGTTTGGAAAATCCCAACACCAGTGTAGATCAGTTATTTCTCTGCAAGGATAGATGACTTACTCAGGGTCCCAAAGCTAATAAATATCAGATGGAGGATTTGAACTAACATTTCTCTGACTCCAAACTGCCTTTCCACACTTTCATTACATAATTACTCCCACAAGACATTTAATTGCATTAAATGTGTTATATTTATATTATTATATTAAATGGAATACACATATTAAATCATACACATACACACATTTCTGTTTTCTTGCTTTTCCTTTTGCTCAGCACTCTATCTTTTCCCCTTCTTTATGGTCACCTGACATTCCCCATCCTTCCCATCATTCTTTTTTTCTTTCTATCTTCCCTTTCTCCTGAAATGCTTCCCTTGCCTTTATTTGGGCACAGAGATGAAACAACTGCATTGATAAAATTTCCCCTTTTATTATGTTCCTTTGTGGCCAACTCAACTGTACCTACCTTCATTTTGCTAAATTCTTGGGAGATTTGAAAAGGTAAGTTCATCACAAAACTTACCAATAAGCTTCTTTGTGCAGAAGGAATGTGAGATGGATGCTTGTCCTCTACATCTGAGACCTTTCCGAGCTACATACCAATTGCAAGCTTTTCTCAAACAGCACCTATACCATCTCGTTTGGTATTTATTACGCTGACTGTGAACTTTCTCTCTCAGTGATTGAAAGTGCTCGGTTTTTTTTACTTCCTTACCACAGTTCTGTTTTATGCATGTTCTTTAGTCACCCAAACCCCTAAGCTCGCCTTTTAGAAGTCCTCTTCTAGCAATCATGTTATTTTTTTAAACAAAATCACAGTCTCCTTTATCCATCATTTTAGTGGTACTCAAGAGAACAAGCAAAATATTGAACTTTCAGTTCTATTCCTTTGCCTTATTATGCTTTCCCCCAAATAAGTCTAATTTTTCTGCTGCATCGCACTCACAATATACTCCTTTATTTATTTATTTTGCAAATATTTAGTTTAGGAGATAAACCATGTGTATATGCACATGCACACACACATACATACCTGCATAGCCATATAAAGATATGATCCTCCCTGTAAACTTAGGAGATTACTAAGAAATAGGATGTTTTTGTTTTGCAAATTTTAATTTTTTGCAAATATGCCCCCTGGATTCATTCTGATTGCATTAATGTTGCCTCTTATAAAGAGTTAATCCTGTCAATTATCATACTCTCATTTAAAGAGACTACGATGGCTTCTTTCATTCTCCCTTCTTTTTCTCATCCTAGAGTCATTATAGAAGAGAAAACTGAGAAAAGAGAAACAGTTTCTTTCTTTCCTTCTGCCCCTTGTTTTCATTGAGACTCTCCTCCCTTCCACCCAAGCTTCATCTTCCAGTTGTCCATCATTGAACGCATATGTGGTTGTCATCCATCATTCCTCTGGTCCAGATGAGTGCTTTCATTGATTTTATTAGTAGGAGGAATTCTGAATGAGAAGAAAATCCCTTCTATCAGGGTAGATCACAAATTCTTTTGCAACTAAGAATTTTAGACTGGGAATCTAGGCAGCTTGCCCAAGATGACGCTAGGCTCTCTTTAGGCTCCCCTTTTTTTTTTTTTGGAGGGGCGAAGGTAGGGCAATTGGGGTTGTGACTTGCCCAAGGTCACACGGTTAGGGGTGTGTGTGTGTGTGTGTGTGTGTGTGTGTGTGTGTGTGTGTGTGTGTTTGAGAAGTGTCTGAGGCCAGATTTGAACTCAGGTCCTTCTGACTCCAGGGCCAGCACTCTGTTCATTGTGCCACCTACCTGCCCCATAGGCTCCCTTTCCTAAACCGCTTTTCTAAATTCCTGAATCATCTTATTGGTTGAAATCACTTTAAGGAATACACTTTACCATCTGCTTTGTCACTGAACACTAAATCATGGGGACTTATCATCCGATTTTCAGGTGAAACCTCCTCTCTTATTTGTCTCCTTCTATAACAACTGTTCTAAACTTGAGTCCCCAGACAGATTTCAGGGAATCTATTAATTTAAAAATTACATCTTTACTTTCATTAAATCTCAAACTGAAATATAGCATTTTCTTTAAAAATGAAGTTATAATTTATTTCCACATACAAGTGAATAGTCTTTGAAATCTATCCATCCATCCATCTCCCTATCTCTCTCTCTCTCTCTCTCTCTCTCTCTCTCTGTCCATACATCCATCTCTCTACCTATCCATCTATCTACACCTCTATCTATCCCTTTCTTTCTGTCCATCTATCTTTCTGTGTATATGCATGTATGTATATATGCATGTATGTATACATGTTTGTATGTATGCATGTATGTATCTATGTATTATTCTTATAATGGATCCCTAGGCATCACCAGACTACCAAAGGGGTTCATGGCACAAAATCAATTAAGAACACCTGCCCTATTTGAATAGGAGCTCCTTGATATCAGGGATTTTACTTTTTTTTGTATCTATTTGTATCTATTCAGCTAACCTGAAAATAAATCTTTACACATAATAAGAACTTTACAAATATTTTTCTTCCTTTTTTCCTTCCTTTGATCTTCCTTCCTTTCTCCTGCCTATAGCTACTCAATCTCCCTTTCCTCAATACTGACAATTGTGATGCCTCCTCCCCTATAAATGCAACCCATCTGAACATCACCCTTGAGGGTTGATAGGGCTAAAGGCCCTGCCATAGGACAGATTAACATAAGACTTCAATGTCTCAGATGCCCCAGGTGTGTGAGGTCTTAAAGCTTCATTTTGTATTACAAATTTGATTATGAATGATGAAGATACTTCATTGGATTGTGTTTCTCAAGGGATCTCCTTATTTTGAAACCAGAAAAGTCAGGCTAGGATTGTATATGCCAATTAAACAGATTATAAACCTGAACAAATTAAGATTTTAGAATATGGAATGTCCTTAAAGGACATGTTTACACATAAGGAAATTGAGATCTGATATGGGTAAGGAAATTACCCAACATCACTCAGAAAATTATTAATGCCAGAGATATGATTAAAATTAAGGCTTTTGAAAGTAACACATTTCCTTTGGTCATAAACTTGCTACTGAGGCAAATTAATAACCGTCATGGGCTAGAAACCACAGACATTTTAGGAGGAAGAGAGCTGTTAAGGAGATGAAAAGAAAATAAAAGGAGGCTCTTATTGTTTATAAGACAGGTCAAACTCTGAATTTATAGTTGGAAGGGAACTTAGAAATCATATTGAACCTCTTCATTTTGCAAATAAGAATGCTGTTTCTCAGAGAATTTATGAGATGTTCCCAACAATAACATCAGTAACTATGTCCCTCTTCAAATTTGAGTCTCCCGAAAACTAATTCAGACTTTTTATTATACTACATTGTTATAATCTGAGGTGAATCTGATCTCCAGTCTGGAGATTATTAAAATATTATTTAAATATTAAAATATTTTAAAATATTATTTAAAATATTGTTTAACAATAATGTACCTACTATGTGTCAGGAACTACGGGCAAGGTCCTTCTATTGTCTTTGTGACCCTAACCACTTGACCTGGTTATCATTTTAAAGCCTGAGACTGGAATTGTTGTTGCCATTGGCCTTGGTGGAGGTAGTGTTCTTAGGGGGAAATGTCTACATTGATATAATCATAAATATGGATTAATTTATAGCATTTATTTTAACAAATTTAATTTCTATTTTATTAAATTAGTATTTATTATTTATAACATAAAACCAAATAAATATGCCAGATTCTATGCCAGGCACTGGGAGATACACAGATAATGAGACTGACCCTGTATATAAAGCCCTCGTATTTTTTGTTTTTGCTTTGTTTTTTCTGTTTGTTTGTTTTTGTTTTTTTGCTTTTTGGACGGGGGAAGGGAGGGCAATTGGGGTTGAGTGACTTGTCCAAGGTCACAGGGCTAGTGTGTGTGTGTGTGTGTGTGTGTGTGTGTGTGTGTGTGTGTTAACTGTCTGAGGCCAGATTTGAACTCAGCTCCTCCTGACTCCAGGGCCGGTGCTCTATTCACTGGACCACCTAGACATCCCAAAGGCCTCATTTTTTTTTCAATAACAGATCCCTTGGAAAGGATCTTGTGAATGAACATTACAAATCAATTATTGACAGAACTGAGGATTCTGAGTTAGAAAACTCCGAGCCCCAGTTCTGCCACAAACCTTAGGGAAATCTACTATTTTAGGCCTCCCTTCACCTGTTAAAGGATAGATGTTGGATATAATTCTTTCTAAGGTCCCTTCTACTTCTAATATTCTAACAGCGCTAGATTTCCTGATCGCTCTTCTTCTGGCTACCAGATTTTTTTCCCCTAAGGAAATGTAAGATCACATACACTTTTTGGATTCCTTATCATCCTGTTTACTTATACCAAGGTTGTAGTCCAAAAATAATAACAACACCAACAACTATAGAAACAGCAATGAACCCAATTCTGGCACATCTCCTCCATTCAATGGTTTGTTAACACTGATGTAAAGTTATTCCCGGTTTATCACATAGACAACAACAGAGAGGTGCATAGTTGACAGAGGTGGGCTGGAGCCAACTGAGTGGCTAAGAGGTCCAGCTGTTAAATTTTTAGTGTGAACATTTATTCCTCAAAAATCAGCAAAGGTAAGAAATTATGGTTGTTATCTGTGTTTGATTGTTTTGGTTTCTTAATTGATTTGCTTTGATTATCTAGACTTAAGAAAGCATGGAGAAAAGGTTAATAATGTAGATTAAACTTAAAAATGTGTTGTGAGTTCATTTTTTCCTCTAGAGAGCTGGTTGTTAAATATTTACCAATGCTTTCTTGCCCATATATGTGACAAGGAATGACAGATGGACAACCTGATAATTCCACTGATATTCTATCATATAAGGAGAAAGTAAAGAATGTCCCCAGTATATTGAGGACATTCATTGGGGAAAATTTTAAAGGGGACATGAACAGTGGTCAACTGAATGGATGAGCATGAATGGCTTTTGATGTGAATATTTGCATGAAACATCTAAGTTATTGAGATCACAGATCTACTTCAGCATTTTAATACTCATAAAATTTAAATATAAAGAAAATAAGGCATGACAGGCTTTACTTTCAAATTCTTAAATGATGGGTGAGACTCAAGTGAAAAGATAGTTGTACTAGGCTGCCAGGGATTTAGGCTTCAAAACTGAATCTACCATTACTTAGCAAAGAACTTTGGGACAGTGCCAGTACGTCTTTGGATCTAAGTCCAAAGCTTATCAAGGACTCCAATATGGACAGTAAAGCAAATAAAAAACAACAGTAACATCATTATCAACAATAACAACAACTTTATCCCTAAGATGAAAAGTTTTAAGTTATTATAATTTTTATATAACAGAATATTGTGCTAATTTTCCTCTTGTTGGAATTAAACTTTCATTTGCTTTATCATGGCTGATGTCCTTGCAAGAATGCATCTAAGGAATGGTGCTGAACTCTAAAGCTAGCTAGGGAGCTCTCTTCCTAATTCTCTTTCCCAAATCCAGGAAAGGATTCGAAGCCTGACTTCCTCAAAACATACAATAGCCCTGGCACCTCTGAAACATAGGAATCAATCTATATTCATATCTCTATATATAAACATGTACATATACAATATGTATATATATGTATGTATATATCATACTATTCAATTGAGATATATAGTGTATATATCTCTGTGTATATACATACACACACACTTATATATACTATATATAATACAAACAGATACATACACTATATATATTTTTTCCCCTAGATCTATGACTGCTGGTCAGTTTTCATCAATCTTTCTATAGCTTTTCTCTTTCTTGACATTGTTCTTTGCTTTTGATTTAAAGGAAAAAAAAGACAACTTTAGGACAGATGAGTATGCGAACTGTTCATTAAGGTAGTCTTTTCTCTTATACAATCCATAGTATTTTCATATGGATTTGATTGCAGACATTTGTAGGGGAGTATAGGGGGTAAGGAAGGATTAAAGCCCAATGAAAGTTAATCAAAGCAAAAAACTTCCTTCAGGCTGGCCATGCATGTCTGTAGTTTGTCTGTCATTTATAATGCTGAAGCCGCTGGTTCATAGTCAAGCTGTAATTCTGCCAGTTAATGTATCCAATTAACCCCACTAATGAGCTAATCAACAGTGTAAAATCTGTGTAAAATCACTGAGGGTGTATGATGAATGGGAAATGCACTGAACTCTCCAAATATAAAAAGGGTTTTATAGCACTTGTTAAAGCGGCACTGTCGGCTTCCTCTCTGAAGGGTAATTTATCACTAGGGTCCGTAACAGTGCCATGCCCTGATAAGGCAGAGGTGGCAATAAACCCATCAGAAAATGATTACTCAGGAATGTAGAGCAATTAAAATGTCTCTGTGCATCAGAGTCATAGGCTGGAGAGCAAATGTGGTATTCTGTTGATGCAGGGTTCAGATCAAAGAGCAGCAGTCACTTGAAGGTGACGCACAACTCCAGAAGCCTGGGCACTTGCATGATCACTTATCAGCATGGGTATTTATCTCTTTTTCTCCTCGATTATCTGACAAGAGTATTTCAAGTTTCACAAGCTCTATCATACTATTCAATTGATAAGACTGACATTATGGGACCAACAATGTGCTCCCCAGGGACTCCTGTATAAAAGATACTGTAAGATGTAGAAGTCACTGAAAATTCATTTTCCTCCAAGAAATTTGAGGATCGGCCTTGGATGTATATTTCCACTGGAGAAATGGTCCATTGCTAAGCCCCCAAGTTTAAAATATGGGCCCTCAGAGAGCAATATTGCAGTGATGAAATAGTCCAGCCAGTGTAGTTTTTCTATGACAGTGCCGGTTGGTGGAGCGTAGTGGGGACAGCCATCATACAGAGTATGTTTGCCCCACACCACTCTCACTCCCCATCATCTGTTAACTAAGAACAAAGATCCATCCTCATCATGCTAGTTATTACACTGGATAAATACTTCAAGGATTCCTACCCTAGAAAATATTCTGTGGGGAAATCACAGCACTGGAGACAGAAAGAGACAAAAAGAAAAAAAAATGAATTCCAAAAGAATTGGGTAACTACTGTAGTCCAGATTAGAAATTCAATGAAAATGCAGGTCTTCTGAGGCTCAGACTATATATAGTGAATACAAAACACTTACAGGTTTATACAGAGAAACTCACTGGAGTCTGACAATTCTCAGAAGTTGAGAAATCCCAGTTGGATTTATCTTTTTACTTGATTCTGTATATTGTGTTTTAGGAAACAACACACTCCGCGATGCTGATTTTTTTTTTTAATCAAATTTTCAAAGTGGGTCAAAGTCAAAAACATCTAGGTACTGCCTTGGCAGTAAAAACATAGTTCTAGGATGGTGTTGTCTGCCTGCCTGGGTTGTTTCATTTCTGCCTTATAGCCAGCATGCTTCCATAAGTGATCTTTTTTTTATTCAATAGAAATAAAGATACTCTCTGTGCTTTCTAAAGTGATTGTGACAGATTTGTGCTTTTTTCCCCTCTTTCCTCTTAAAAGGAAGCTTCTGCCAGATAACTGTTTGTTTGCAGGTTGCTCTCCTGTGGTTGTGTTGACACAGTAAAAGACAGAATGAAGTAACTGTAGGCTCCTTTGCAGCTGAAATCAAAGAGACAGATTCCAGGATAGGTAAAAGAAAAGACATATCCAGGGTCTAATAGTAAAGCTGTAGCTTAGGTAAGTGTGTATGATATCCTTAATACAGTGTCTGCCCGTTTGAGAAACAAAAGGTTATGGGTAGAGAGTTGACCTCAGGAAAGTAAGTCCAGCCTAACACATACAGGTTGTGATTTGACCTCTCTTCACCTGGGCACCTCTCTAAAACCAAAAAGTGTCAGAGAAAGTGCTGACCTCCCTTGGTAGAGGGAGCTCCATCATCTAGGAATTCCATACACCAGTGAAATCACAGGTATAGCCCCTAATCTATGATCATTATCATCAATCATCATTGCCATTGTTGTTATTACTTTCATAATTAGTATTATATTAATAGACTTCAACTCAGACTGTCTTGGGAAAAATCTCCACCCTATAATTATTCTTTTAGATTTCATGTTTGGCAGATTCTCACATAGGTGGATGAAATGAGTGTTTTTTTTGCAGTTCAGTGAAGGTATGAGGAAATCATCTCATCTCTAGTGGGGCCTCACTGCCAATGTCTTTAGAACAAGTCCAATGCAGAGAGGATGACCGAGGTGATATCTTCCCACATCCTGCCTTCCCACGTGGTCTTGATTTTTTTTCTTCTAAGTCTCTACAGTTTTCATTACACATAGTTTAGAAGTGAGTACTATTCAGTATAGAAGCACCTATAGAAATATTTTCTTAGAAATCAATTCATAGACATTCAAATAAAAAATGCTGTCTCTACTCTTTGACTTTGCCCCAGCCCCACCTCCCTCTCTTTCTGTCTCTTCATCTCTGTCTCTGTCTGTCCCTCTCTTTCATTTTTGGTCTATGACATCCTTGGGGGATATGAATAGCAGCGACAGCACTTTCTGTGGCAGCAAAGGACTACAAACAAAGTTAGGTCCATCAATTGGAGAATGTTTAAACAAATCATGGCACATGAATGTAATGGAATAGTACTGTTCTGAAAAAAATATGAATATAGAGAAGCATGGATAGATATGCATAATGCAAAGTGGGATAAGTAGAATAAGAGTAATATATATATGACTATAATAATTTAAATGGAAAAATTACAAAAGCAGGGTTTTCTTCCTCATTAGCATAAATCCCTTGAGTAGGGGCTGTTTTTCCTTTTCCTCACATTCCCAGCACCCAGAAAATTGTTTCATACATAGTTAAGTGCTTGTGGATTGATTGGCTGGTTTGAAGTGATTTAAAATCTAAAGTGATTCAACTAGCCACTGAAAATGGTGGGTTCTGCCCTTATTTATGAAATTAGCCTCTTTAATATGGAGATTAATATCTTGGCCTTCTATGGATATATCAGGTGGTCTCTGGTACTGTGATGCTCTATCTGAGGCTGGCACTTCTTTCCTTAGCATAGCTCTCACTTGGTAGTGTAAGGAAAAAAAGCATACAATGGTAAATAACCTACTTTTTCCCCTTCCTGTCTTACCCATATCTGAGCCTCAGTGAGCTTGAATCATTTCTTAGATCCTCCAATTCCCTCTTCCTCCTCCAGTAATGAGAGAAGCTGTTGATCAGACTTCGGGAGTCAGAGTAAAAGTTTTGGAGATCATAGCCAATCAGAGGCCATTGATTGATAGGGTTTGAATAAAGTATGACGGGTACTTGTATTGAATGAGTACAATAAATTATAAATCCTGATAAAAATGATTTAAGCAAATTATGTCTTGTATATAATATATGAAGGCGTCCATATGGTATATATAAATATACACACATTCACATGTTTATACACATGCACACATATCATTTGTTTGCCCTCACTGGGTCCATATGTTACATGATCACAAATCATATACTGTATTCATGGCATCCTGAGGGAAAGGTGGCAGTTACACAACATGGAGTAGTTGATGGTGAAATCCCTTGTTTCTTCATTCACTTTCAGCCTATCACAACATATTATTGTGTCATAAAGCATGAAACCAAGATTTTCAAAATTAATGAAACATTTAATCACATTTTTTCTCACTAAAACATTAATGTGGTAATGACATTTAGTGAGAATAAAAAGAACATTAGATCCATTAATACATAAAGTAATTTTAATGTTGTTAAATTTCATTTTTTATCTTATCCTTAATGTCTGTTTTGTATATGCTTAATAATTTACACATTTTAGCACAATGGTACATTATAGAACTTATAAATACATAAATAAATATACTTAAGTATATGAAAGGACAATTTCTGTAACTGACATGAATTCCAGATCAAAAAATATTTAGAGACTGCTGCTGATGACCCCTACCTATGAAAATCAGCAGTTGAATCTTATAATCTTAGCATTGGCTGGGAGTATGTAGCAGCAAGCACCCCAATATCCCCAGGGTCACTGCCAACACAGGATCTTAGATCTGCTTTTCAAAAGGAAAGCAACTCAAAATTAGTTAACAAGCTTACTTTAATCAAACAAACATAGATTACCTAGTTCAGGGGGAAAAGGTCAGCACCCCAAACTTCAAAGTATACAAACAGATCAAATAGACAGGCTTCCAAACTGTCCCAACATTATATACATCAATACCAAATCACAGTTACCAGAGAGGGAAGCATCAACATCTGGGTTTTCAAAGCCGGGGGGCTCTCAACAACGGCTGCCCAGAGTCTCATCTGGTCAAATCACACAACACTTCTCAAAGTGAGCCCCAAAGCAAAGCCTCTCCTCAGGGTTTATATAGCCTTCTCCTGGATCAGAGAATGTAACAACCTTCTGGACCTACTGCCCAATCACAAAGTATCAAGGTGTGGGCTTTCCTGAAAAACAAGCCTCCCACCACAGGCTCCAGGTGCACTTAAGCTAGGGGCAGGGAAGATCTTTAAATTTGCATTTCCATTACAGAGTACTAAGAAGGTAAGAGAAACAGGATCTGAACTCACATCTTGTTACACTCACTATCCATTACGCCATGTTGCTTTTCATAGACTCCATATCCCTCTTGAATTAAAAAGCACCAATTTTGAGAGCTAGAAGAATGTATAGGAACATAACTGCTTCAACCTCCTTACTTTATAGTTTAAAAAGGAAAGTAAAGCCCAGGGAATTAAATGATATATCTAAAACTAGACAGGTCTGAATCAACACAGTTGTGAACAGAACTCCTATGTTAGAGCAGTCTAGTGATATTTTTTTCCATATGACTACTTCTGTCTTATTTAGGAAATGCATAAAACACATAAAAATGTACTATTTTGTGACATTAACCTCAGGGTATATTGGTATACTTTTAAAATATTTATAGAGGGGCGGCTAAGTGGCACTGTGAATAGAGCACTTGCCTTAGGGTCAGGAGGACCTGAGTTCAAATTCGGCCTCAGACACTTAACACAAAACTAGCCATGTGAGCTTGGGCAAGTCACTTAATCCTAATTGCCCTACCTTCCCTCCTCCAACAAAAAGCAAAAAAAAATTATATATATATTTGTAGATACTTTTTTAAAAAATTAGCTGATTTGATGATTGCAAGATTAGATTACATTAAATTATATTATATTATCAGTAAAAATACTGTCAATTGGTTTTAGAAACCACAGGAGGGAGTCACTTTGTTCTCTGTGAGAATGAAGCACCGCCCATCATCCTGAGGGGCCCAAGTTTCATAATTTTGAAATTTCTTCTATGGAAGTACATGAAGCTGAAAGTTTCTGGTCATATTCTTCTTTAACTGTGGCTCACAATTCCAGCTAACCCAGCTGTGTCCTGAGAACTGTGTCAAATGCTTAGAAATGCCACTGGCACTGGGCTCTTACTACTTTTAGAAGTATTCTGCTCTAATCCTGTATCCCAGACCAGTGTACTTCCTCAGAAACAATAAAACTAGACTAGATGCTTTGGAGACAGTCATTGTTTGTTTCTGGCTGGGCAGTGACAAAACTATGAATATGAAAACATTGAGACCAACATGGCCTGTTGATATAAAAGAAATGAAGTTGATAGATTAAAACTAGTCTGAACATTTTTCCCATCAGCACCAAGGCAAAGCAGATAGGACTGCATTTCCCCCTCTTTCTGCCATATAACTTCTGAATGTTCTAATCATAGGATCATAGATTAAGAGATGAAAAAACCTTCAGGGGCCAACTAGTCAACAGTTTCCTTCCCCAGTAAGAGGAAACTGAGGGTCAGTTAAAAGATTTACCCAAATTCACATAGATAATAAGCATCAGAGGGGAGATTATGACTTCTCAACTTTAAGACTTTGTTTGATGCTTATTTTTATTTGAATTAATTTAAGCAGGAGAAATAACATGATTTTCCTGAAATTTGCAGGGCTGGACATGTTTCCTATGCCCTCCTAAGGGTAGTGTTGCCCTTGATAATATAAGCAAATTTACAGGAAATTAGAAGTTGAATATCAGTCATTTAACTTCTCGCATATCGCTGGCCCCTATCTTCCATTCTCAGCCCCTTCCTTCCCCATTTTTTAGCTTTTTTGATTTTTTTCTTCCTTGCCATACTTCAAACTATCAAAGCATCTATTGACAAGAGACAGAGTGGCAAATCACAAATCTGAAGTAGATGAAAAATCGGTCTCTTTTTATCCTAACATTCACCTCTGCATCTTTTACTTAGGCTGCTCTCTCTTAGCAGATAGAATTAGAGGATATAGGATTTAGTCTTCTATTTTCATATCTTAATATCAGTGCCTTTAAGCACTGAATGTACTTCTATGTCCAAGAATTAAATACACAAGAATTACAATGATAATTTTAACACGACGATGTTGGTCTATATGACAGTGGAATTACTAACTAAAAGAAAACATTCCCTTCTTAGCAAAAGGGTTCAGAAGTATTTCTCTAAATATAGTGCTTAATTATTTATGACTGATACAGCATTTGAGGACTTGTATAAAGAACAAGGATTTCTGGATAATATAAACCTAAAATTATAACACTTGAAGTGAAGTAATATTAGAACAATGAATCATTCAGACTGTAGCAGGTTAATAACATTTTGCATACTGTGATTCATACTGAAGATTTGCTTTCGATTTGAACAGAGAGTACTGACCTTTTTACTTATAGCTTCTATGATTATGGAAGCTTATTCAATCACTCTATGCTCAAACCACTCACTTCTTAAAATCTGGCTCCTGATCTTACCACTCAACTGAAATGGCCTTTGCAAAGGTTACCAGTGATCTCTGAATTGCTAAATTTGACAGTCTTTTCTCAGTCCTAGTTCTCCAGTGAAGAAACCTATTCATGATGCTCCAAGAAAACACACACACACACACACACACACACACACACACAACCAAAATGGGGAAAAAAACAGCCCATTTACATCAAGAAAAGACTGACATTCATCCAAAAAAGCAGAACACTCTCAAAACTCTTAAAGGACCCTGTTTTTTAGAAAATAGAAAAGCGAAAATGCAGGCAAACAGAAAAATCATAGTTCCCTCCAAAATGAGAAAGGCAAATTTATCAATTATGTAAGGAATTATTTCTGAATGTTTGATCAGGACAAGGTTTCTGGCTGTGGAGGAAATCTCTTGTTTACAGCATTAACTGTTGACTATTCTCTATAGCAACATTCATTTCTTATACTTCTGCCTGTCTGATGCTTCATTTGAACCTCTGTAACTAAGTCCATCATCCATCTCTCATCCAGTTCATGTGAGTGTCCTTGAACGCCATTCTTATATCTCTAAGCTCCCTCTATCCCCATTCAGTTATGTAATGGAAATGCAAATTTAAAGATCTTCCCTGCCCCTAGGTTAAGAGCACCTGGAGCCTGCTGAGGGAGGCTTGTTTTTCAGGAAAGCCCACATCTTGATACTTTGTGCTTGGGCAGTGGGTCAAAAAGGTTGTTACATTCTCTGAGCCAGGAGAAGGCTATATAAACCCTAATGGGAGGCTTTGCTTTGGGGCTCACTTTGAGAAGTGTTGTGTGATTTGACCAGATGAGACTCTTGGCAGCCATTGTTGAGAGCCCCCCAGCTTTGAAAACCCAGGTGTATTGATGCTTCCCTCTCTGGTAACTGTGATTTTGGTATTGATAATGGTTGGACAGTTTGGAAGCCTCTCTGTTTGATTTCTCTGTATACTCTGAAGTTCGGGGTGCTGACCTTTTCCCTCTGAACTAGGTAATATATGTTTGATTGATTAAAGTGAGCTTGTTAACCTATTTTGAGTTGCTTTCCTTTTGAAAAGCAGATCTAAGAACTTCTGTTGGCAGCCACTCTGGGGATGCTGGGGTGCTTGCTGCTACAAGTTATCACAAAGGGGTGAATGAGTGGTAAATATCCTAGTAGGCTAAATCAGGTTCCTGAGATGTAGTTCTGTATCTCCAAATACTTTCTGGAATCTCCAAGTAGATGCTGACACCACTAGTCCAAAACTGAACACATCATTATTTCCACTGGAACTCTCTTTTCTCCAGATATCTTTATTTATATTCCTAGTCCAAGTTTGCAACCTCAGAATCACCTTTGATTCTTCCCTTTCACTTAACTCCCAAACTACTCAATTCCAGTGAACTCCTCACATTTGTACCTTCTCTTCTCTCATATAATCACAAACATATAAGATCTTCGTGAATTCAGAGGAGGGACTGGGATGTTCCTGATAGACATCATGGAAGAGATAAAATTTGAACTCATCACCACACGAGTAAAAAAAATGTGATAGTCTATTAATTAATATCTTTGTCTTCAGTCTCTCCTTTATAGTATCTCAGGGGACTCTGATGGGGTTTCAGAAGGTAGCATATAATAGGCAAGTCAAACAACTACTGCAAGTAACTTGACCACCATTTCCCTTTAGATTCCATTAGCCCAGGACCCTGAACCAAGAACCATGAAAATAGCATTGTCCCCCAAATCACCAAACCTGTTTCCACATACACCCTCCATAAGTGTCTTGGAGGGGGAAAAATCATTATGGACAAAGGGCCAACTTTCTAATCACTACCAGTAATAATTCCTGATCAAATGAAGCAAATAGAGAGCAAGAGCCGTGTGAGTGGCAACATCTCCTCCCCCAAACCAATGGTTTTGCTTCCAGGCACCTTTATAGTTGTTATCTGAAGAGGCAGCTCCTATGGAGAATAGGGCCATTCACCCCATGAGCTGCCAACTGACTGCCACTTACAGGGTAGGAAATCCATCCTAGGTGAAACAGCAAGATACCATGAGGGAAATTCAGGAGGCAACTCATTCCAAGCAGGTCAAAGTACTCCAAAACCTTGACACCATTTCCCTTGCAAGAAAAATCCTTGGACCATGATCCTAAGCCCTTTTAGAAAACCATTGCTTCCAGCTCAGTTTTAAATGATTCAACATCAGAAACCAATGTGATTTTATCGCTGGAAATGTCATTAAAAACTAGCTTTGTTGCCACACCATACAGATCATGAGACACTTCTTTATTACTTGCAACTGAAACCTTCCATTTTTGTAATCTCCTCCATTAAGTCATGGAAAAGCTGCTGACCAACAATGGTGGGTGGAAGAAGTTTCCATGCTGTGAGCTCTCTAATGAAAATCACAAGTTCAAATTTAAAAAATAAATGTTGATAATGATCTGCCTCCTTTTTGATAAGCTTTATTGATATTAATTGTAGTTTTTCTGTTATTTTTGCACTTTACTATAAAGAGTAAATTTTCTTACAAAATCAAGTTTTATTTCTCAAAGGAATTTTTGAATATTACAAGTAAAATAAGAAATCATTAACAATCCCTTATATAAGCAATGTTTTCTGGGGGTGGGAGGGATACATGGTCAATGTCACTGTCTTTTATATAGAATGATATTTCTAATCCATGATCAATAGTGCATATGTGTTCTCTCAAACCATCTCCCTTGTGATTCAACTACATTTATTTGCTAGAGGGTTAAATCTTTACATGTCTGTATGTGTAAAGTTAGTAACCCCATATATCTGTTGTCATTCACAGACTACTACTCATCCCTCCCTAGAATATTAGAATGTCCTCTCTCTTCCCTACTCCCCAAGTTCTACCCTTTCTTTAAGACAGTTCCAGTCTCATTGACTCTGGGCAGTGATTCAGGGCTGGTCAAATCCATATAGAACCAAGTATTACTGATTTCCTACTTGTCAATATCCTTCAGCAGACTCTTACATAATTGTTGCAGATTTGTAGCAGACAGGGAGAGATCTAGAGCCTGGTTGAGTTAGAGCAGCAGCAAACTGGAGGTTTTTGCTATTGTAGAAATCTGGTAGAAGATGGAGAGAGAAGGACAGGAGTCTATTCTGGAATATGACCTTTGGCTATGGCTAAGGACAGGATAGAGAAATTTCCGGATACCATATTTAAGGGAAAGGATAGGAGTATAGCCAAGAATCATAATACAGATTGGGGAGATAAGCAATATGGACCTGAGTGCAGAGAAACAAGGCAAGCATGGGCAAGTGATTTCTGAAGCACAAGATTCCAAGTTGTAATAGCAAACACAGAAGTAGTTCACACCTTGTTTCAGCTATCAAATTAACACCTTGTTTTAGTTCAAGTTTATTTTGAGCTTTGTATCAAGTCTGTTAAGAAACAAAAGATGTGAACCCCACAACTTGTGAACTCCTAGAGAGGAGTTAAAGACTATATAAGGAAAGCCCCAGGGCTAGAGACAGGAAAAACTGAGAAGAGGATTCTTGTGGTGGGAGAGTCAAGAACGAGAAAATTTGTAGTATCCCAGCACTCTGTTTGTCTGTTCTGTCTATGTTGATGTTTGTTTGTGATACTTTGTACAGAAGCCCTGGGACCTTACTGGAAGCCCTGAAGGAGGATTTTCTGGTTGTATGTTTAGAGAAGTCCTGGAGGAGGGTTTTGGAGGTCTTGGACTTTACTGATGATTTGTGCTGACCTCTTGGACCTTGTTTGTGGGTCTGTGTTGATTTCTATGTTGATGATTTGTGTTGAGTTTTCAGACCTTGTTGGTGGGTCTGAGTTGATTTCATAGGCAGATAGTGAATTGATGAGTATGAATATTATTGTGACTCTGTTAAGCTTTGTCTTCCCAGAAACAGGAACTGTGAAGGACTTGAAGTGGACTGGACACTGTGAACTTAAATATGGAATGGGAACTGGATGAAGAACTGGACAAGGAGCTGGACAAGGAACTGGGAGCTGCCTGCCTTTGAACCCAGGTGACAGTTGGAGCTGGGACCATGGAAGAACCATGGAAGCTGAGAGACAGCCTCAAGTCAAGCTGAAGGAATACTTTACTTGGATACTATGTACTGATTGAGAAGATTATGATTTACTATGACTTAGGGGTGGAGAACTTTGACTTTTGTACTTTGTGATTGAATTAAGGACTTTGTGACTGACTAAATGATTGTACTTTGTTGAAAACTATTGTGACCACTTTGGTGAAAACTATGTGGCCATTTCAGTGATAAGTCATTATGAATGCTGTATTTTGATTTTCTGTGAATGTTTTGCTCTGATTTGCTATTGAAAAATAGAGAGTTCACTATACTGTGTAATCAGAATCTTAAAAGCTGGAGGACAGCAGCAGTCCTTTGGAAAGCTGCTTGTGCTTAGCTTTACACAAGTGGAATGAACAGAGAAAGCAGTAAGCTTAACAGCTTAAAACAGATCATATAGGACAGAGCTTTTGTATTCTCTGAATTGACTGAGCAGGACCATGAGTCAGTAGCACTGAATGCCTTTGTAAACTTGGATCAAGGAATCAATAAGAAGGCTTTTTTGTAATATTATTGCAGCTTTTATGTGGATTTTTTACATGTTCAATTTTTTTTCCTCCTCGAATGGACTAAATCCTTTAAGTGTGAGTTGAGTGTGTGTGTGTGTGTGTGTGTGTGTGTGTGTGTGTGTGTGTGTGTGTGAGAGTCGCGTTTAATTCTTTGTATTCTCAGCTCCTGAAAAAGTGCCTTTTACACAGTGGAAACTCCATAAATAATGACAATGAAAATGAACATTGAAGCTTCCCATGTTGTCTTTGCTGTTTTGTCATTTAGTTGTTTCTGACTTTTCATGACCCCATGAACTGTAGCACTTCCAGGCCCTTTAGTTCTCCACTATCTCTTGAAATCTGTCCCAATTTCACATTTATTGTATCCATGACACTATCTATTCATCTCCTTTGCCATTCTCTTTTTCTGCCTTCAATCTTCCTAATATCAAGGTGTTTTTCCCAATAAGTCCTGTCTTCTCATTATGTGGTCAAAGTTTTAAGCTTCAGCCTCAGTATTTGACCTTTTAGTGAACAGCCTGAATTGATTTCCTTAAGCATTGACTGATTTGATCTTCTTTCTCTTCAGAGGATTTGAGAAAATCTTCTCCAGTACCACAATTCAACAATGTTAATTCTGCGGCTCTCAGCTTTATAGTATAACTCTCACAGCCATACATTTCTGCTGGAAAAAGCATAGCTTTGTCTATACAGACCTTGGTCAATCAGACAATATCTCTGCTTCTTAGTGTGCTGTCCAGATTTGCCATAGCTTCCTACCAAGGAGTAAGCATCCTTTAATTTCATGGCTACAGTCACCATCTGCAGTGATCTTTGAGCCCAATAATAAAAAATCTGACATTGCTCTCATTTCTTCTCCTTCTGTTTCCCAAGAAAGTATAGAAACAGTTGCCAAGATATTTACACAAACACACACATTTAAGTATGTATATGTGTATTGGCTATGTATGCACATAGGTATTATTGTGTACACATATATTTATATATATATGAATACATATATGTATTCATATATGTATATAAATATATAGCTTCAAGCCAGCTTTTTGCACTGTCCTCTTTCACCCACATCAAGAGGCTTCTTATTTCTTCTTCACTTTCTGCCATCAGAGGAGTATTATCTGCATATCAGAGATTATTGATACTTCTCCCATCAACCTTAATCCCAGTTTTTGATTCATCCAGCCTGGCATTACAAACTGAACTCTGCACAAAAGTTAAATAAGGTGACAATATATACCCTCATTGTACTCCTTTTCCAATTTTAAAAGTAATCAGTTTTTCCATGTTCTAACTGTTGCTTCTTGACCTGCATATAGCTTCTTCCAGAGATAAGATAAAGATTAGAAAGCTAAAACCCAGAAAAGTAACATGGTTTGCCTGATGCAACACAGGTAATAAGAGGAAGACCCAGGACTCCCGTGACTCCAAAACCAATCTTATTTTGCACTACACATTGTCATTGTCTCAAAAAAAGCTATTCCTACCTAAGATGTTTATTAAGGTGGATTACCCAATTGAATAACTTCTTGACAAAATGCCCCTCGCCCCCAAGCAGCTTCCTATATGATGCGGACAAACTTCTGGACAATAACCAATCAACCTCTACCTCGTTACCCTAATTCTGCACAATTCTCGGCAAGGTTCATCAGGGAGTGCAACATTTCTCTGAGTCCATTTGATTTCTCAGTGTTCATTTGTTTATTTCATCTCTTTCTTATTCCTGGCTGGAGATAACACATCGCTGTTGTTATAAAACTCTGTCTGACTTTGTGGGCTAATGCATGTCACATTCCCTCTTCCCAGGAATAAGTAGAGTTAGGGAGGAAGAGCCACCATTATTGTACAAATTATGGTCTTAATTTTGTTAATTTCCCTCTTCATTAGTTTAAAAAAGTCCTCAAAAGTTGTTCGTTTTTATATTATTTATGTCATACTATAAATTATTCACATGTTTATGCTCATTTCTCTTGGTATCAGTTCATTTAAATCTTTTTGTCTTTCTTAAATCAGCTATTCCTCAGTTGAATGGATTTCCTATTTGTTTTTAGCTTTTTATTTTGCTACCACAAAAGGGTAAAAAAAAAAAACTGCTACAAATAGTTTTATAGATACAGTACCTTTTCTGCTTTATTTGACCTCTTTTAGGTATAGGGCTAGAAATGGCATAGTTAGGGCAAATGGTATGTACTGTTTAGTAACTTTTTTTTGTATATAATTCCAAGTTTCCTTCCTAAATAATCATATCCATTCACAGGTCCCCCAACAATGCATCAATGTGCCTATATTCCTACATCCCCTTTAACACTGATCGTTTTTCTTTTTTGTCATCTTTGCTATTCTGACAGATTTAACATGGAATCTCAAAATTGCTTTAATTTGCATTTCTATGGAGTAATTTTTAAATGTTTCTTATGTTAAAACAAGAACAGGTAGGTGGCCCAGTGGACAAAGTACTGGGCCTGGAACCAAGAATAATCATATTCCTGAATCCAAATCAGAACCTAGACACTAGTTGTTGACCCTACGCAAGTCACTTAACTGTTTGCCTCAGTTTCTTATCTGTTAGATGAGCTGGAGAATGAAATACCACTACAGTATCTTTGCCAAGAAAACCCCAAATGGGGTCATGAAGAGTCAGATATGTCTGAAATAACAACAAAATCTTAAACCATATTAATAAAACTTAAAAAAAGGAATCCACAAAACAAGAAATCATGATGCCCATAGTCATATATTTAATCTGGTATTGCCCATCTGAATTTTTTCATCAGACCTTCCTTTCAAATCAAGGGTTCTAGTTGACCTGGTGGAATTTAATATTCATACCACAGTAACATGCTTGTTTCCAGGCTGGCTACCCCTTTTCAAACAGTCCATTTGATATTTATTTATGTTATGTTAAAATGATAATAGCCATTTTAGTATTAGGATAGAGATTGGAGGAAAATTGATGATTACCCTAATAATAAAGAATTCCTAGATTAGGAAACTCCCTCTAAATATTCAAGTCAACACTTTATCCACCATTTATTATCTGAGAAAGTCACCTACCATGTTGAGACATTGAATGACATGACAATAGTTAAACACCCAGAAACACCTGGGATAAGTTCTCCTCTTCTTGCATATACTGATTGGTTATGTATTCTGCAATGTTGCAGGCAAAACATAATTATGTATCTCTTCTGGAAGTCTATATGCCTTGACTAATCCATCAATAATCAACATATCTTTATTAAGCACCCACTATGTACCAGTAAGAATAAATTAGCTCTGCTCAGTAAGCTGATATTCAATGGGATCAAGGTTTTAAAAAGATTAAAAATAATCTATGTTGAAATTTCAATTGATAACACTTCTTTCCAAAATTGTCATTCATGAGAAGATGGCATCATTTGCATATCTCATGGATTTTTAAGATATTATTTTTATTATAGAAAAATGTGTGCCTACATTTCTATAATAGACGAGCTCCATGGGATCACAGAATATTCTTTTATATATAATAGATGCTTATAATAAACATTCAATTGAATTGAAGAAATCAAGGACATGAATGGCTGCCACATCTTAAAGAAGAGTACACAGATGACCCAAGCATGAAAAGCTATATTGTCTATAGATTCTATACTGAGGACTGATTCCTAAGCTAGTTGTTCCTTTCCCTTTGACATTTAGTTGCCATATGAGTATCTCCTTTGTATCCTGCCATTGGTCTGTCAACAACTCTATCTGTCTTTAGAGGCTGAACTACATGGTTGATAGTTTCTGACATTGACCCTACCCCTACCTATATCACTGCATCTGACCCTAAGTTTCTACTGATATAGATCAGTGAGACATGAGAGCTGTGGTTGATAACATAGTATTGGCTGCACATATTTTTCAAAGACTTGTAAAAGAAAATATTTCCTTGATTAATTCTATTTCTGTGATGTTTAGAGAATTTCATGTTTAATTTAGTATAGCAATTCACTACAATATTTCTCAGGAAGTTTTTATAACAGGGAAATATTTTCAGACCAAAATACAAAACAAAACACTCATAAGAGGACTTCCAATCACTATTGAAAAGTCAAGGAGAAATATAGGTAAGAAATTAACAGCCACCCTCTATGTGAAGATCTATATCTTACCAGCTACTGTTAAATCTTTTTTTTTTCTTTTTGGAGTGGGGAAGGTAGGGTAATTGGGGTTAAGTGACTTGTCCAAGGTCACACAACTAGTAAGTGTCAAGTGTCTAAGGATGGATTTGAACGTAGGTCCTCCTAACTCCAGGGCCAGTGCTCTATTCACTGTGACACCTAGCTGCCCTTACTGTTATATCTTGTCATGTCTTCTACTATGTTAAGAACTCAGAACTAATCCTGAAATGCAACAGTTACATATGGTGCCATGTTTCTTCCTTGTGGAAGCTCTCACCAGCAGTAGGGCTGGAGTGGCTGTCAGATGACTGGCTATTTTTGTAGCCATTTAATATCAAACATCAAAAACACTGCAATTTGGGCTCCATTAGGCAAAAAGGAGCCCAAGCCTCGGTTGCTGCAGCAATTGTTTCCTTATCATTTATCTTCCATTGTTATTGACTTTCTTAAAGAGAGAACAACAATGAGATTTTTCTCTATGGCTGCCTGGTATGTTCTATTTGACCTTGAAATATCTTTAGATACATACTCATGAAATATTAACTATTAAATCATTAAAGGATTTGAAAGTTGGAAGGGACTCCAGCAACAAAATAAAAGGAATCCCCACTAAAATGGCCTAGACAAATAATGATCAAGTCCTTTCTTGAAGACCACTTCAAGAGGGGAAACCATCAATGCAGGCAATCATTCCACACAATTAGACATTCAGAAGTTAATACTTATATCAAGCCAAATTCTGTCTCTTCAGCTTTCACCCATGGCTCCTGTTTCTCTTCTACCAAGTGCTAGTCTTTAGAGTACTTAAACACAACTAATATTTCATTGATTCATTTCTTCTTAGGCTAAATACCCTAAGTTAATTCTAATAGTCTTTATATGATTTAGACTTCTTAGGGAATTTTTCCTGTGACAACTGATAGTGTTGGTTTCTTTTCCTGAAAACAATCTGTTCATATACTATGACTAATTATCAGTTGGGGAATGGATCTAATTTTTTTAATAATAGTATTTATATATATTTGAAACATTTAATGTTAAGACCTCGACTTTCAGATCCATTTCCTTTTTCCCTTGTCACCCATTCCTTCTGGGGAGATAAGTATTTCAGTATATGTTGTACATGTCTAGCTATGCAAAACATTATCATAGTAAATATATTGTACAAGGCTGCTTACAATTCCCTCCCACTCATCCCACCCCCCACCTGGTCCATTCCCCACATGATCCTGTCCCTCTTCTATAGTGGGTACTTCCAACCACCCCTCCCCCCAAGGATACCCTCCCATCGATCTTCCCTCCTCTCATCCCCCTTCCCCCTATTCTGCTGCAGGTTGAGATATCCCATTTAGCATGTATGTCATTCTCTCCCTGAACCAAATTCAATGAGAATGGGGTTTTGCCTTTTTGCCTTCCTATTCTTCCCCCCCTTACAACCACTTCCCCTTGCTTCTTCTACATAAGATAGTTTATCCTATACCCTACCCTGTCTCTCCCCATCTCCTCTTGCCACTTTCCTCTCTCACCTCATAATTTCATCCCTTGAGTATCCTCCCTTCCCAACAAATTCAACCGATGCCCTCTATCCATATATAACTATAACCATCTACACACACATTCACATATGTACTCATATAACCACACACCCTTCTTCCATTATTTTCATAGTGAGAAAGATATCATCAGTCACCGTTATTGCTTTTCCATATAGGAATGTAAATAATTCAACTTTGATAAGTTCCTTTTGATTTCTTTTCACTGATTACCTTCTCAGGCATCTCTTCCTTCTTGTGTCTGGATGTCAAATTTTCTATTCAATTCTGGTTTTTTCCTCAAGAATGCTTGAAAGTCCTTTATTCCACTGAATGACCATATTTTCCCCTGAAACAAAATACTCAGTTTTGCTGGGTAGGTGACCCTTGGATTCATTCCCAGCTCTTTTGCCCTCTGGAATATCATATTGCATGCCCTTCGATCCCTCAGTGTAGGAGCTGGCAGGTCCTGGGCTATTCTGATTGTGTTTCCACAATATTGAAAATGTTTCTTCCTGGCTGCTTGTAGTATTTTCTCCTTGATCTGGGGATTCTGGAACCTGGTTATAATATTCCTGGGAGTTTTCTTTTTGGGATCTTTTTCATGAGGTGATTGGTGGATTCTTTCAACCTCTATTTTGCCCTCTGGATCTAAAACATCAGGGCAGTTTTCCTTGAGAATTTCTTGAAGGGTGATTTCTAGGTTCTTTCTTTGATCATGGCTTTCAGGTAGTCCAATAATTTTTAAGTTGTCTCTCCTGGATCTATTTTCCAGGTCAGTGGTTTTTCCCATGAGATATTTCACATTGCCTTCTAATCTTCCATTTGTTTGGATCTGCTTAACAGCATCTTGATTTCTCATAAAGTCATCAGCTTCCATTTGCTCCAGTCTAACTCTGAAGGAATGAATCTCCTCAGTGAACTTTTGAGATTCTTTTTCCATCTGGCAAATTCAACTTTTTAAGGCATTCTTCTCCTCATTGCCCTTTTGGGCTTCCTTTGCCATTTGAGTTAGTCTATTCTTTTTTTTTTTTAAATTAATTTATTAGTTTAGTTTCAGTTGACAAGATTCAATTCCATAGTTCCTTGATTTTCAAATTTCCTTTACTTCCCTCCCCCCTCCCCTCATGACATCATATAGTACAGTATAGGGTCTGCAAATGCATTCATATTAAACATTATTCCAATTACAAAGGCATATTGTACTAGGTGGGATGAAAGATGGTAAGGAAGAAGTACAACCAAACAATGAGAAGAACAAGATCATTTAGTTTGCTTCCATCAGGATTCAGGCTCAGTTCTTTCTAGTTATATCTCTGGATGGCACATTTCTCACTTTCTTGAGTCATTCGGGATTAACTTATATCACTGCATTGCTGAAAAGAGTCCAGTCTGTCATAGTTGGTCGTCACAGATATGGTATGTCTGTGATTGTATACAAATTTCTTCTGATTCTACTCTTCTCGCTCAGCATCAGTTTGTATAAGTCTCTCCAGGTAATTATGAAATCCGTCACCTCCTCGTTTCTTATAGCACAATAAAATTCCATTACATTACATTCATATACCACAACTTGTTTAGCCATTCCCCAATTGATGGGCACTCCTTTAGTTTCCAATTCTTTGCAACCACAAAAAGGGTTGCTAAAAAATATTTTTGTACATATGATTCTTCCTCCCACTACTATGATCTCTTTGGGATATAACCCTAGGAGTGGTATGGCTGGGTCAAAGGGTATGAAATTATTTATAATCCTTTGGGCATAATTCCAGATTGCTCTCCAGAATGGTTGGATAAGTTCACAACTCCACCAGCAATGTATTAGCGTTCCAATTTGCCCACATCCTCTCCAGCATTTGTCACTTTCTTGTTTTGTCATCTTAGCCAATCTGACTGGAGAGATGTGGTGTCTCAGAGTTGTTTTGATTTGCATTTCTCTAATTAATAGTGATTTAGAGCATTTCTTCATATGCTTATAGATATCTTTAATTTCTTTCTCTGAAAACTTCCTATTCATATCCTTTGACCATTTCTCAATTGGGGAATGACTTGTATTCATATAGATTTGGCTCAATTCTCTATAAATTTTAGAAATGAGTCCTTTATCAGAGACACAGGTTGTAAAAATTCTTTCCCAATTTCCCACCTCCCTCTTAATCTTGGTTACATTGGCTTTGTTTGTGCAGAAGCTTTTCAATTTAATGTAATCAAAATTATCCATTTTGCATTTTATAATGCTCTCTAATTCTTGTTTGGTCCTAAAATCTTCCCCTCTCCACAGATCTGTCAGGTAAACTATTCCTTGCTTTCCCAAATTGCTTACAGTATCATCCTTTACACCTAGATCATGCACCCATTTAGACTTGATTTTGGTATATGGTGTTAGATAGTGATCTATGCCCACTTTCTGCCATACTGTATTCCAGTTTTCCCAGCAGTTTTTGTCAAATAGTGCATTCTTATCCCAAAAACTGGGGTCTTTGGGTTTATCGAACAATAGATTACTATATTCATTAACTGCTGGGTCTCCTGCACCTAATCTATTCCATTGATCCACTACTCTACACCTCTGCCAGTACCAAGCAGTTTTGATGACTGCTGCTGTATAATACAGATGAAGATCTGGCATAGCTAGTCCACCTTCCCTAGCATTTCTTTTCATTAATTCCCTTGATATTCTAGACCTTTTGTTTTTCCAAATAAATTTTGTTATTATTTTGTCTAACTCTACAAAGTAGTTTTTTGGTAAATTGATTGGAATGGCACTAAATATATAATTTAGTTTGGGTAAAATTGTCATTTTTATTATGTTAGCTCGACCCAGCCACGAGCAATTGATATTTTTCCAACTATTTAGATCTATTTTTATTTGTGTGAGAAGTGTTTTGTAGTTTTGATTATATAGATCCTGGGTTCGTTTTGGCAAGTAGATTCCCAAATATTTTATAATGTCTACAGTGACTTTAAATGGGATTTCTCTTTCTATCTCTTGCTGTTGAGTTTTATTAGAGATGTACAGGAATGCTGAGGATTTATGTGGGTTTATTTTATATCCTGCAACTTTGCCAAATTTATTTATTGTCTCAAGTAATTTTTTACTTGATTCTCTAGGATTCTCTAAGTATATCATCATATCATCTGCAAAGAGTGACAGCTTGGTCACTTCTTTGACTAATTTGATTCCTTTGATTTCTTTTTCTTCTCTAATTGCTACTGCTAACGTTTCAAGTACCAGATTGAATAAGAGGGGTGATAGTGGACACCCTTGTTTCACTCCTGATCTTATTGGAAAGGCTTCTAGTTTATCCCCATTGCATATAATACTTGCTGATGGTTTTAGATAGATGCTAGCAACTATTTTAAGGAAGGCTCCATTTATTCCTATACTTTCTAGTGTTTTTAATAGGAATGGATGTTGTACTTTGTCAAAAGCCTTTTCTGTATCTATTGAGAGGATCATGTGGTTTTTGCTAGTTTTGTTGTTGATATGTTCAATTATATTGATGGTTTTCCTAATATTAAACCATCCTTGCATTCCTGGAATGAATCCTACCTGATCAGGGTGTATTATTTTTGTGATAAGTTGTTGGAGTCTTTTGGCTAATATTTTATTTAGAATTTTTGCGTCTAAATTCATGAGGGAGATTGGTCTATAATTTTCTTTCTCTGTTTTATCTCTTCCTGATTTAGGAATCAGTACCATATTTGTGTCATAGAAAGAGTTTGGTAGGACTCCTTCTTCACTAATTTTCCCAAATAGTTTGTAGAGTATTGGAATCAATTGTTCTTTAAATGTTTGATAGAATTCACTAGTGAACCCATCTGGCCCTGGAGATTTTTTCCTAGGGAGTTCATTGATGGCTTGTTTGATTTCTTTTTCTGAGATGGGGTTATTTAGGTAATTCACTTCCTCTTCAGTTAATCTGGGCAACTTGTGATTTTGTAAATATTCATCCATTTCACTAAGATTATCATATTTATGTGCATACAATTGGGGAAAATAATTCCTCATTATTTTTTTGATTTCCTCTTCATTAGAGGTAGATTCACCCTTTTATTTTTGATACTCATAATTTGGTTTTCTTCTTTCTTTTTTTTATCATATTGACTAAGGGTCTATCAATTTTGTTGATTTTTTCATAAAACCAGCTCTTAGTTTTATTTATTAATTCAATGGTTTTCTTAATTTCAGTTTTATTAATCTCACCTTTGGTTTTCAGTATTTCTAATTTAGTACTAAATTGGGGATTTTCAATTTGTTCTTTTTCTAGCTTTTTCAATTGCATGTCCAATTCACTGACCTCCCTTCTCTCTGCTTTAATTAAGTATGCACTCAGTGATATAAAACTTCCCCTGAGAACTGCCTTTAGTGCATCCCACAAATTTTGGTATGTTGTTTCATTATTATCATTCTCTTGAATGAAATTATTGATTGTTTCTATAATTTCTTCTTTGACCCACCAATTTTTTAGGATTAAATTGTTTAATTTCCAATTAGTTTTTAGTCTATCTTTCCATGGCCCTTTATTGCATATAATTTTTATTGCATCATGATCTGAGAATGATGCGCTTACCATTTCTGCCTTTCTGCACTGGATTGTGAGGTTTTATGCCCTAGTACATGGTCTATTTTTGAGTATGTACCATGCACTGCTGAGAAGAAAGTAAATTCCTTTTTATCCCCATTCAGTTTTCTCCAGAGATCCATCATATCTAGTCTCTCTAAGATTCTATTCACACCTCATAACTTCTTTCTTGTTTATTTTGAGGTTAGATTTATGAGTTCAGAGAGGGGGAGATTAAGGTCCCCCACTAGTATAGTTTTGCTATCTATTTCTTCCTCTAATTCCTTTAACTTCTCCTCTAGGAATTTGGATGCTATACCACTTGGTGCATATATATTAAGTAGTGATATTGCTTCATTCTCAATGGTGCCTTTTAGTAGGATATAGTTTCCTTCCTTATCTCTTTTAATTAGATCTATTTTTGCTTTTGCTTTATCTGAGATAAGTATTGCTACCCCTGCTTTTTTTACTTTAGCTGAGGCATAATACATTTTACTCCAACCTTTTACCTTTACCCTGTGGGTATCCCTTTGTTTCAAATGTGTTTCTTGAAGACAGCATATTGTAGGATTATGGTTTTTAATCCATTCTGCTATCTGCCTTTGTTTTATGGGAGAGTTCATCCCATTCACATTCACAGTAATGATGACTATCTGCCTCTTCCCTTCCATCCTATTTCCCTCCCCTGTTTATGTTTTTGTTTATTCCTTCTCCCTTCCCCTCCTTGAAGTTTTCCCTTTTGACCGCCCCCTCCCTCAGTGTTCCCACCCAGTGACCCCCCTTCTTAACCTACCCTCTCCCCTTACTACTATTTCCCTCCCTTATAATCCCTCCCTTTAGTCTCCTCCTTTTCACCCCCCCTTACCCTCCCACTATCTATAGGACACAATAAATTTTTATACTTATCAGAGTAAATTACTCCCCGTTTGATTCCAAACCAATGAGAGTAAATTTCAAACAGTGCTCCTCTCCCTCCCTCCAATTCCTCTATTTAATGAATTTATGTGTCTATTCACGTTAGATTCTTAAACTTCACTGATTAATTTGATCCTTCTTTGAACCAGAACCAGTGAGAATAGTGTTTAAATGATGTTCCTCTCCCTCTTACTTTCCCTTCTTCTATAGTGTGTTTTGATGCCTCTTCAGATGGCATATTTTACCTTTTCCTAGCTCATCCTTTCCTTTTTCCCATCACAGTACCATTGATCCCCTTAATAGTCTTTTTTTTTTTTTTAGACTCCATGTTAGTGCATTCATACCCACACCCTCTAAGTATAACCCTTTTGCAGGTCATGATAATCATAGAGATTTCAAATATTGACAGTTATCAGCTCCACATATAGGGATGTGAACATTTTGCTCTTGTTGCATCCCAGGTAATGAGCTTGTGTTTGTGGGTGTGGGTGTGTGCACTTCTGCATGTGTGAGTCTATGTTACCCTTGTTTACCTTTTTATGTTCTTCTGGAGTCTTGTAATTGGAGATCAAATTTTCCATTGAGCTCTGGCTTTTTCATTAGGAAAGTCTGGAAGTCCCTTACTTCATTAAACGTCCATCTCCTTGCCTGAAAGATTATGCTCAGTTTTGCCGGGTAGTTAATCCTTGGTTGTAGTCCTAGCTCTCTTGCCCTACGAAATATCCAATTCCAGTCCCTCCGCTCTTTTAATGTAGAAGCTGCTAGGTCCTGTGTGATCCTAACTGTAGTTCCTCGATATTTGAAGTGTTTCTTTTTGGCTGCTTGTAGAATTTTTTCTTTAATCTTATAATTCTGGAATTTGGCTACTATATTTCTTGGAGTTTTCAGTTTGGGATCTCTTTCAGGAGGAGTCCGGTGAATTCTATCAATAGCTATTTTATCTTCTGATTCCAGGACCTCAGGACAGTTTTCTTTGACAATCTCTTGGAGGATGTTGTCTAGACTGCTTTTCTCGTCATGGCTTTCTGGTAGACCAATAATTCTTAGGTTGTCTCTCCTGGATCTGTTCTCTAGGTCAGTTATTTTTCCAGTGAGATATTTTACATTTTCTTGCAATTTTTCGATCATCTTGTTTTTTTCGATTGACTCCTGCTGCATCATAGAGTTCTGAGTTTCAGTTTGATTGTATCTAATTTTTAGAGAATTATGGTCTTCAGTTAGTTTTTGAAGTTCCTTTTTTAGGGAGGTATTTTCTTTTTCCAAGTTGGTCATTGCCTCCCTGATTTGGTCTTTAAAATTTTTCTTAAGCTCCTCCAGGAATGCTATTTGGGCTTGAGACCAGATCATGTTTCCTTCTGTGGTCTCTGGTGTGGGCAGAGAGTCTATATTGTCCTGTGTGGTGTGTTGTTCTTGCCCTGCATAGTATGCTCGAATAGACTTTCTTGCCTTCCCCTTCTCCTTTTCAGCTTCCTTCCTTCCCATTGTGACTTCCTGTTTCTTAGTGTCTCAGGCTATGAGTTTGGGGCCTGATCCTTGACTTTGAATACCTCTGGGTGGCTAGTAACCCCTGGGCTATAAGTAGGCTTTTGTTGGTGAGGTGAGGTGGGGCTTGTTGGGTCCCCTCCCTCTCTTCTCTTCAGATTCCTGGCTGTCTCAGTTACACCCTTTCTTGGAGATTCTTAAGCCTGAGGCTATTTCCATTAACTTGGGATTTCAATCTGGGTGGGAGACTTATCTTTGGGTTTTCTGCTTCATGAAGGAGGGATGGGAGGATCAGAGCAGCTAGAATTTACTTTGCCATTCCAGCCCCTGTATTATACAGGAGGCAGTTTCTAAACTTCCAGGCTGGGGTCTGAATGCAGCCTGAGAAGCCACTCTCTCCACTGGGGGCCCGACTCTCCTACTTGGCTCCAATGATCTGTTCCCTCTGCGAGATGACTGCGATTCGTCCTTGGTAAGTCTGCAGGCTGGGGCTTTTTCTCTCTCTGGTGTAGTCTGCTTGCCTGCTCTTAGGTCTGAGCTGTGCAGACCCCACACGCTCTGCGCTCGACCTGTGCGGACACTCTGGGCAACCTCCTGGGCTGGATTCTGCCATACTCTGTCTTCCACTGGGCTCTGTCACTCCGGAATCTGCTCAGATTTACCCTTTTGGACTTAGTGACAGAGGAGCTCAGTGAGGTTACTGCTTCCTTTCCGCCATCTTGGCTCCACCCCCCCCTTTATCCATATTTCTCGCAGGTTATTTTTTCCATGCTCCCTCAGTTTGCTTATTTTTAGACCCTTTACATCTAAAACATGTGTCCATTCTGAGATTATCTTGGTATATGGTGTGTGTTGTTTATCTATATCTAATTTCTGTTGGACTGTATTCCAGTTTTCGTCAAATAGTGAGTTCTTACTACAATATCTTGAATATTCCTATTGATCTAATACTAGACAGCTGTGGTGTATTGTGTACATAATCTATTCCATTGATCAGTCTCTCTCTTATATCCAGGACTGGTTTGTTTTGAAGATTACTATTTTGTAGTATAGCATGAAATCTGGTTCTGCTAGGCCTCCTTCCTTCCTCCCTCGCCCCCAACTTTTTTCAATGATTTCCTTGAGATTGTTTTTTCTTCTTCCATATGAATTTTCTTACTATTTTTCTAGATATATAAAATAATTCTTTGGCTTACAAGACTGTTCCTATATGTAATGAAAGTTCATGTTCTCTACTTTAGAGCATGCATAGACCTTATTATTCATAACACTTATTTTCTAAGTGTTAATGAGCAAAGCACTTAACCTCTCTGATAAACATTTTTCTCATCTGTTATTGGGAACAATAATATTGGTACTATCAGTTCACAGGGTTACTGTCTGGAAAAGTGTGTGCAAGCTTTAATGTCTTATGACAGGATGAGTTATTATTAGGTAGAATGTACTGGAGTGAGGACCAAGGGATCTAGTGTCTAATCCCAGCTCGCTCCTTAACCTGGTATGCCAGACTTAGCATAGTTCACTTAATCCTTCTGTTTCTCAGTTTCCTTACATATAAAATGAGTGATTTGGGCTAGATGAACTCTGTGGACCCTTCTCCCCTTCTAGCTCTAACAATAAATGATTCTATGTTTAGCATGCCCTGCCTAACATAGTTTATTGGTTCTGGGAAGACATGACTTTTGATGAAACAACATTGTGGGAACTATTATTTCCATAGCAACATTCTGAAAGGAAGATATATTCTTGAGCAACCAAAATTCAAGCTAAATCCTTAAAATTAATCGTTACTAAGGCAATGGTTGGGAGAGAGATAAGGGCATCAATGAAACATCAGACTTGAGACCAATAGACCTGAAAACTAAAAGCATTTGAGGAATTCTTAATATTTTTAGTATTAGAAAATTATAAGAGAAACAGAAATTTTATCCGGATAATGGATCATTTGGTTATAGAAAAGAAAATTATGTCAATGGGCTCAAAATGAGAGAAAAGACATGAATGGGTCCTTCTAAGTTAGTGTGTATAGCATAAGGCTCTCATGATATCTGATTTTCATATATACCAAAAAGAAGAGGGAAGTGCTCAGACAGTGTTTTCAGCAATGGGGCTGTCACATTCTTCCTAACTCATTTTCATTACCTTTCAGCTCTGATATATTCCATATCTAATACCCCAAATAGCTTATAAGACATTGTGCACACAAGATCAGGGAACATACATACATACATAATATACAATTACACAGAGAAAGCCATCCAAGGAAGCGCATTTCCTAAATCTGGACTATTTTGCCACAGTGAGTTAGTTCATACATGGATATCTTGTTCTCACTTCAGTCAACATCACTACAGTTAGAGCATAGGGGTGAGTTTATGGAATTTGACATGCCAATGCAGAAACCTGAGCTCTCTCTGGTTTTATAACTATCCAACTGCAGAATAGAAAGGGGATAATGTCCTTGTTAGTGAAGTTACTGTAACTGATAACAAAAAGTAGAAAAAATAAAGAACTCAGTAAAATTCTGGGAAAGGGTTAGGAAATGGGCTTATTTCTTTCTGTAACTAGGGAAGGTGTAAGACATTTTGTCTGGATTAATGAGTAATAGAAAACTACAATATGTAGGAGATAGAAGACAGTAAATTTCTGGTGGACAGTCTAGAACCAAAGGTCCTAGGTGAAAATCCTACCTCTGACATTTCCTAGCTGTGTGATTATTTTTACCCTCTGAACCTATTTCCTCAGCTGCAAATTTAAGGTAGCTGGATTAGACTGACTCTCTAGTATTCGTCCTAGCTCTAAACATATAATCCCAGGACTAGATTTTATAGGATTATGCATCCAAGAATCCAAAAGGGGTGAGATGGATTAAAATTAAAATTTTAATGCTCAAAATCTTTTTTTCCCCTTTCTAAAACCAAATGCAGCCAGGTAGAAGAATGAATTAAATGCGACTTTTGTGAATAGGGTTCCTACTGATAAAAGTAATTTCGCTTATCATTGAATAGCAAGCATAAAGTACTTAACATAATTCCCTAATATTGAATATCTAAAATAAAGTATTTAGAGTCAAAGTGGACACCAAAGTGTTAAAAGGGACTTAGTATGGAGTTTCTTTATGAAGGATGAGAACATTTTTGTAGAATTAAGTGGCTCAGGGTGACTTGAGGTACAATATGTTTATACACAGATTCTAGTGATGAAAGAGCTTGACCAGTGAGAAAAATGGCTTGGCTTCCAATCTTCCCTTTGATTATAGACTATGTGAGCTTGAAAGTGTAATTCAAATACTAGGAAACTTGTTTTACAAAGCTATGAAGTGTGCAAATTTATCTTGGCTCTTTCATTTTCCTCCATGCCTCTTTCTCTCATTTGTAGGCTTGTGTCTTTGTGTCAGCTCCTGGCTCCTTTCAGCCACTCACTGCAGTCACTTCTTAGACAGACATTGTTCCATATTTCCAACTTTTCCCATTGGAATTTACCTATGGTGGTTTTCAGTTGGAGAAATCGAACTCTGAGGAACCATCTCATACCTATCAGTTTGGCTAATATGACAGAAAAGGAAAATGATAAATGTTGGTGAAGATGTGGAAAAAGTAGAAAACTAATACATGGTTGGTAGAGTTGTGAACTGATCCAACTATTTTGGAAAGCATTTTGGAACTATGCTCAAAGGGCAACCAAATTGTGCATACCCTGTGATCCAGCAAAAGTGCCACTAGATCTGTATCCCAAAGAGATCACTAAAAACAGGAAAAAGGAGCTATGCATACAAGAATATTTATAGCAGCTCCTTCTGTAGTGGCAAATAATTGGAAATTAAGGGGATATCCATCATTTAGGGAACAACTGAACACACTGTGGTGTATAATGTAATGGAATACTATTGTGTAATAAGAAATGATGAGCAAGCAGATCTCAGAAAAACCTAGGAAAACTAGTATGAACATATACAATGTGAAATGAGCAGAACCAGGAAAACATTGTACATGGTATTGTATTGTATGATGATCAACTATTAATGACTTAGCTTTTCTCAGCAACATAATCAACCAAGAAAAATGCAAAAGACTCAGAATGGAAAATGCTATCCATGTCTAGAATAAGAACTGATAAAGTCTGAATGCAGATTGAAGCATACTATTTTTACATTTTCCGTGTATGTGTATGTGTGTCTGTTTCTTCTTCTACAATATGACTAATGTGTAAATATGCTTTATATGATTGCACACATATAACCTATTTCAGATTGCTTGCCATCTTGTGGAGGGGAAAGGGAAGGACAAAAATTTGGAACTCATTATTTTATAAAAAATGAAAGTTGAATACTGTTTTTATGTGCAATTGGAAAAAAATAAAATACTATTTACATTAAAAAAGAAACATGTTATTTTGGATTCTATCAAAGGCATTACTGTCTGCTTGTTGATCATAGGGCAATAGTGGATTTAGTATGATTAATCTATGTTGATGTTATAACTAATATTCTGTTTATCCCAGTTGAATAATAGAAATCTCTCAAGTACCTTTCAAATGAAAATGGTAGAAAATTTTAGTCGATAAACCTAATTTTGGAAATATGCCTACTTGGATAGGCCCTTCAGTCATGCCAAACAAGAAGTTATCTATTTTCCTCATATGTTGGGCCAACATGACACAGCATTATAGGATTTTATAACTAGAAATCACATCATTTCACTTGCTTGTTTTAAAAATGGAGACCCTGAAGTTCACCAAGGTAACTAGACTTATCCCATGTCATATAATTGTAGAAGTCAGAACTAGAAAACCATGGTTTCCTAATCCCCAATAAAATAAAGTATCATAAATTTAGAAATAGAAGGGATATTAGAAGCTATTGAGTCTAACATCCTCCCTTAATGGATCAAGAAACTGTGTCAGAGTGGTTAAATGACTCAGCCAAGGTCACATATTCAATATCTGTCAGGATTTGAACCTATTCCTTTCTGACCCCAAGTTCAGTGTCTATCCCCTACTCATGATCTTCCTTCCACTCTACTATGGTAGAGTCTCTCACCAATAAGAACATATTGAATTATGAGTTGCATAGTTACACTGTGTGAATGGTTATTAATGGGCAATGACATTGGGTAATTGTAGCACAAGACTGGAGTAACAGCCACAACTTGGGCAAGTTATGTATTCTCCATAGGCCTCAATTTACTTATCTATAAAATGATGGATTCTGAGATTGATTCTGTCTCTGGCTTTATGATCAGATGATCCTCTATTACTAACTACAACTAATAAATTCTACAAAAGCTAGGTTTTCCAAAGGAAACTATTTCATTTGAAATTTATTTGCAAGATAATTTTCTGGAAAGGACCATTCTAATGTCAATCACAACAACACATAGAATCCTTTAAGATTTACAAAGTGTGATACTTTAAAAAAAAACAACTAATTCTATCATCTATCATAAAAAAAAAAAAACTAGGTGAGCAAGGAAGCAATTACCTTTCAAATCTATGGATAGGGAAAGAGTTCATGACTGAATAAGAGACAGACTCATAAGAGATAAAATGGATACTTTTGGTTGTGTAAATTTTTCAAGTTTTTGCACAAACAGAAACCAAAGCAATTAAAATTAATAGAAAAGCAGGAAATGTGGACATTTTTCTATAGTTTCTCAGATAAAGGTCTGATTTCTCAAATATTTAGGAAACTTATACAAACTTATGAAAAGATGAGAGTTATTCCCCAATTGATAAATGGTCAAAGGGCATAAATGCGGAGGCTGAGCCAAGATGGCAGAGTAGAAACAGGACTTCTGTATAGCTCCAGCTTCCACCTCCTGCAGTACATTTAAAAATGATTCTAAACAAACTAGAGAGCTATAGAATCCACAAAGTGACAGAGAGAAACAAATCTCCCACTGAAGGAATCCTGGCAGGCCGGCAGGAAGAGCCCATCACAGCATGCTGGGAGCCAATAGCAGTCTAGATTGAGCTGGGGTAATAGCCCCAACGTGGCCCAAACCATAGGCAGCTGGATCAGGCTTCAGGAGGGTTGATCACAAGCAGCTGTGACCATTTCCAGACATCTCAATCCACAAATGCCAAAGACAAAGTAAAAGGTCAGTGTGAAACTTTGTTAAAACAGGGGGAGTGTGGTCCAGCTGCTATCCCCAGAGGGAGCTAGAAGCAGAAGTATGGTGGCTGCAGACGTTGCTGCATAGCTGCTTCAGAACTCCTGTCCTGTAGATTATATGGGGACCAAACAACAATTCTTGTTTAAAATAAAATTAAAAAAAAACAACTATTGGATTACCTGAAAGTCATGATAAAAAAAGAGCCTAGACATAATCTTTCAAGAAATCATCAAACAAAATTGCCCTGACATTCTGGGACCAGAGGGCAAAACAGAAATTGAAAGAATTCACCAATTGCCTCTTGAAAAAGATCCCAAAAAGAAAAAAACCTTGGAGTATTATAGCCAAATTCCAGAGTTCCCAGGTCAAGGAGAAAATACTGCAAGCAGTCAGGAAGAAACAATTTGAGTATTGTGGAAACACATTCAGGATAACACAAGACCTAGCAGCTTCTACATTAAGGGATCTAAGGGTTTGGAATATGGTATTCCAGATGTCAAAGGAGCTAAGACTAAAACCAAGAATCACCTATCCAGCAAAACTGAATATAATGCTACAGGGAAAAATATGGTAATTCAATGAAATAGAAGACTTTCAGGCAATCTTAATGAAAAAACCTGAACTGAAGAGCAAATGTGACTTTCAAATACAAGAAGCAAGAAAAGCATGAGATGATGAACAGGAAAAAGAAATCATAAGGAATTTATTAAAGTTGAACTATTTACATTCCTACATGGAAAGATGATAATTATAACTCCAAAGACTTTGATCAGTAAGAGAATAGCTGAAGGAAATGTATCTGTGTGTGTGTGTACACATCTATCTATCTATCTATCTATCTATCTATCTAGATAGATATATTTGTGTGTATATATGTGTGTGTATATATACATGTGTATATGTGTATATATATATATATGTGTGTGTGTGTGTATGTATAGGAGGATGTATGTGTATATAAATATGTGTGTGTGGGCATTTGTATGTTCATGTATATATAGACAGAGGACACAGGATTAGTTGAATATGAAGGGATGATATCTAAAAATAAAATTAAGGGGTAAGAGAGGAACTTATTGGGAGAAGGAGAAAGAGAGAGATAGATTAGCGTAAATTATCTCATATAAAAGAGGCAAAAGAAAACTGTTACAATGGAGGGGGAGAACAGGAAAGTGAAAAGGAACAAGACAACCTGATTCGCATTGAAATTGGCCTAAGGAGGGAATAACATACACACTCAATTGGGTATCTTACCATACAGGAAAATAATGAGGTAGGGGATAAGAGGGAGAAGGACAGAATGGAGGGCAGACTGGGGGAGAGGGTAGTTAGAAGCAAATATTTTTTATATATATTTGAAACATTTAATCTTAAGACCTTGAATTTCAGATCCATTTCATTCCTCCCTTGTCACCCATTCCCTCTGGGGAGATAAGTAATTCAGTACATGTTGTACATGTCTAGCTATGCAAAACAGTGTCATAGTAGATATATTGTACAAGGCTGCTTATAATTCCCTCCCACTCATCCCACCCCCCACCTGGTCCATTCCCTACATGATCCTGTCCCTCTTCTATAGTGGGTACTTCCAACCTCCCCTCACCCCAAGGATGCCCTCCCATCCATCATCCCTCCTCTCATCCCCCTTCCCCCTATTCTGCTGCAGGTTGAGATATCCCATTTAGTATGTATGTCATTCTCTCCCTGAACCAAATTAAATGAGAATGAGGTTTCGCCTTTTTGCCTTCCTATTTTTCCCCTCTCCTGCAACCACTTCCCCCTGCTTCCTCTACATGAGATAGTTTACCCCACCCTGTCTCTCCCCATCTCCTCCTGCCACTTTCCTCTCTCACCTCAAAACTTCACCCCTTGAGTATCCTCCCTTCCCAACAAATTCAACCTATGCCCTCTATCCATATATAACTGTAACCATATACACACACATTCACATATGTATTCACATGACCATACACCCTTCTTCCATTACTTTCATAGTGAGAAAGTTTTCCTCAGTCGCAGTTATTGTTTTTCCATATAAGAATGTAAATAGTTCAACTTTGATAAATTCCTTTTGATTTCTTTTCCCTGATTACCTTTTCAGGCATCTCCTGCTTCTTGCCTCTGGATGTCAACTTTTCTATTCAATTCTGGTTTATTCTTCAAGAGTGCCTGAAAGTCCTCTATTCCACTGAATGACCATATTTTTCCCTGAAACAAAATAATCAGTTTTGCTGGGTAGGTGATCCTTGGGTTCATTCCCAGCTCTTTTGCCCTCTGGAATATCATATTCCATGCCCTTCAATCCCTCAGTGTAGAAGCTGCCGGGTCCTGGGCTATTCTGATTGTGTTTCCACAATATGGAAATTGTTTCTTCCTGGCTGCTTGTAGTATTTTCTCCCTGATCTGGGGATGCAGGAACCTGGCTATATTATTCCTGGGAGTTTTCTTTTTGGGATCTTTTTCATGAGGTGATTGGTGGATTCTTTCAACCTCTATTTTGCCCTCTGGATCTAAAACATCAGGGCAGTTTTCCTTGAGAATTTCTTGAAGGGTGATTTCTAGGTTCTTTCTTTGATCATGGATTTTGGGTAGTCCAATAAATTTTAAATTGTCTCTTCTGGATATATTTTCCATGTCAGTGGTTTTTCCCATAAGATATTTCACACTGCCTTCTAATCTTTCATTTGTTTGGATCTGCTTAACAGCATCTTGATTTCTCATAAAGTCATTAACTTCTATTTGCTCCAGTCTAACTCTAAAGGAATGAATCTCCTCAGTGAGTTTTTGAGATTCTTTTTCCATCTGGCAAATTCAACTTCTTAAGGCATTCTTCTCCTCATTGCCCTTTTGGGACTCCTTTGCCATTTGAGTTAGTCTATTTTTTAAGGTGTTGTTTTCCTCAGTTAGGCTGTTGACCCTCATTTCATACTTTTCCTGCATCCTTCTCATTTCTCTTTCCAATTTTTCCTCCACTTCTCTTATTTGATTTTTAAAGTCCTTCTTATGGTCCTCTATGGCCTGCAACCCACTCATGTTTTCCCCTGGGGCTTTTGGAGCAGGACTTCTGACCTCACAGTCCTCTTCCCACTCCATGCTTCGACCCTCCTTGCCCCCAAAGTAGGAGTCTAGGATTGCATTTTTCTGTTTAATTTGTTTCCTTTGCCTTGGCATGTTGCCACTTAATTATCTGACTTTTGGGCTTGTTGCCACACTATGGCTTTGCCATCAGATAGGGGAATTTTCATCCCAAACGTGTGGGGGGGCAACTTCCGTTTCTGGCAAGCTGTAAACCCACCCACGACCTCCACCCCAGATCACAATTCAGATCCAGGGAGGTTAAAGCAAGAGCAATTACTCCCCAAGACTGATTGCTGGATCTCCCTACAGTTCGCAGGCCAGGAGCTGGAGCTGCCTCTGAAAACTACAAAATGGGATGTCTCCTCAGCGGCTTCTAGCCCCCAGGGGAGGAAGCTGATGCGTTCCCCCAATCCTGGTCCCAAAGTCCATAAGGCACTAACCTCTCACTTTGTCCTAGGCATGTCTATGTTGGTAATTCTGGAATCGCCACAGCTACTGGTGTTCTGGGGTCCCTCCAGCCAGCTGCTGGCCCTGCTGCCCTGGCGCTAAAACCCCGGCTCACACGGACCTGTGCTCAGCTCCCCACTCTGCACACTGAGCTCTGCCAGCTCCCAGACCGCTCCACTGGTCCTTCCTGCAGGGCTGCTGGGCTGTCCTCAGCAGGAGATTAGCTTCTCTGTGTTGTTCTGTGGGTGCTGGGGATCCAGAAGTTGTTCCGAGTCCCCTTTTACAAAGTTTGGAGGAAATCTGGGGGCAGAGTGGCTTGGATGTGCTGTTTCTACTCCTCCATCTTGGCTCCGCCCCAGAAGCAAACATTTTTGAAAAGGGATAAGGTCAAAGGAGAAAGTAGAACAAGTGGGGGGTAGAATATGATGGAGGGAAATATAGTTAGTCTACCACAATATAACTACTATAGAAATTATTTGGGTAACTACACATATTCAGTGTATATTGAATTGCTTATCTTCCCAGTGGGGGTGGGTGAGGAGGGAAGAAGGGAAAAAATCTGGAACTCAAAGTTTTAAAAACAAACATTTAAAAAGTTGTTTATTTTACATGCAACTGCGAAATAAGATATACAGGTACTGGGGTATAGAAACCCATCTTACCCTACTAGAAAGTTAGGGGGGGGGTCAAGGGTGAGGATATAAGAACAGATTGGGGAGAAGGGGTATTCTGTAGGCTTGCTATTTTGGGGTGGGGGTAGGGAAAGACAGGTGGAGAAAAATTGTAACCCAAATTTTGTGGAAAACTAAAAATAAACTTAAAATTAAAGAAATTTGGGGGCAGCTAGGTGGTGCAGTGAGTAGAGCGCTGGCCCTGGAGTCAGAAGGACCTGAATTCAGATCTGGCCTCAGACACTTAACACACATAAACCAAAACCTATTTGTGTGACCTTGAGCAAGTTACTTAACCCCAATTGCCCTCCAAAAGGCAAAAAAAAAAAAAAAATAAAGAAATTTTTAAAAGGGTATGAATGGATAGTTTTCAGAGGGAGAAGTCAAAGCTATCAATAGTCATATAAAAAGAGCTCTTAATCATCAATAATTATGGAAATTCAAATTAAAACAACCCTGAGGTACCACTTCATTCCTTTCATATTTGCTATGATAGAAAAGGAAAATGACAAATGTTGGAGGGCACATGGGAAAATTGATAAAATAATGCATTGTTGATAGAGCTGTGAACTAGTCTAACAATTTTAGGGAAGAAAAAATTTGGAATCATGCCCAAAGGACAATCAGTCAGTGCATATCCTTTGTCCCAGCAATACTGCTGCTAATATAGATCAAGCAAAAGGAAAAGGACCCATGAGTACAAAATCATTTATAGCATCTCTTTGTGTGTGTGTGTGGTGGAAAATAATTGGTATATGATTGTGATGGATTATTATTTTGCTGTAACATGAAATTAATGGTTCAGAAAAACCTAGGTAGATTTATATGAACTGGTGCAAAATCAAGTTAGCAGTAACAGGAGAACAAACTACAGAGTAAAAGCAATATATTAAGGATAATCAACTGTGAAAAAGTTAGTAACTCTGTTCAATACAATGATTCATGACAATTCCAAAGATTCAGGATGTAAAATGCTATTCATCTCCAGAGAGTACAGATTCAAGAATATTTTTTTTCTTTATTTTTCTGGCTATGCCCCCCCCCCAAAAAAAAATTGCTAATACAGAAATATGTTTAGCATGACTTCATATACATAATGGATATTGTATTTTCACAGTGGTTGAGGGAGAGGTGGGGTGAAGGATAGAATTTGGAAAATAATAATATTTAAACAAAAGTATATATGAATGAACATGTATATGTGTATATATATATGTATATATGTATATGAATGTGTGTATAGGTTTATCATATATATATATAGGTGTGTATTTGTGTATTCATATGTATTTGTATGTGTATGTATGTGTGTTTATGTGTGTATAGGTTTTATCTTCATGATAACACAGAGATGTAGGTGCTGTCATTATTATATTCATTTTATAGATGAAAACACTGAGACAGATAAAGTTCACACAACACATCTTAAAAGTGCTTGAGGTCAGATTTTAACTTAGATCTTACTGACATCAGGGCAGCTAGGTGATGCAAAGGATAAAGAGAAGGACAGGAGTGAGGAAGCCCTGAGTTCAAATGTGACCTCAAGACACTTACTAGCTGTGTGATCCTGGGTTAGTCACTTAACCCTGTTTGCCTCAGTTCCTCAATATGTAAAATAAGCTGGAGAAGGAATGGCAATGTATTCCAATATCTTTTCCAAGAAACCCCAAATGGGGGTCACAAAGAATTGGACACTACTGAAAAACATCTCAATGATAACTTGCTGACTCACTCCAACTCACCAGCAAGTTGCAGACCAGAAGAAGTATGGAATGCTGGAGAGGTCCTTCCTTCAGCTACAGAAATATCACATAGTAAATTGAATTGTAGCATTTGAACAGGACTTGACACACATTGCCCTCTAATACATATTGCTTATTTAATCCTTGGTAAATCACTTAAATGTCTCAGTGGCCCAGAGAGCAATTTAAACCTATAAGCTCCAGAACAATTTTTCCTCTTTATAAAGAGAGGGAATTTCCTTCCTGGGAGTTCCCTACACAGATCAATTTGCAGGTCTGATCCAAATTGATAAGACAAAGCAAAGAAACCTAAATTGCAAAAATAAAATGTTGCTCACAGTTGTGAAGCTGGTCTAATTATGGTATATAACTCCCCTGGTATGCATTAATTTCTCTAAGCTATTGCATAAAGTGTACACACATTTTTATAACATTCAGTGAAATTCTGATTAGATGTTTCTCATCAATTTTAACAAAAGACAACAAACTCATTCCAGTATCTCACCTGGGATCTTTTTAAGGTGTCTGTGATTACATGATGGTATTACCTTGTATTTCTTTTGCATATATGTGCGTGCACATATACACACTCATATACACAGGGATATTTGTTTTTCCAGATGGAATGCTAGTTCCCTGGGGCTAGTGCACAGTATGGTCTTGGTGTCCATAAATCATAGCATAGTGCCTCACTATGTTGTAGGTCTGAAATACCTGCATCTTAATTATTTGACATCAGCCATACCTGACATTAAAGGAAAGCAGCATGGTGTCCTGGATAGAATTGGTCAGGAGTCCTGGGTTCAAGTCCTTTGGATAAATCACGTGTCAGCTTGTTGTCATTGTAGCCAGACTGCTGGAGTTAGAATCTGTATTCAAACCCTACCTTAGACGCATACTAGTTTCTAGAAAATGGTTAAGCTTCAGTTTCTTTATCTGCAAAATGAGTAAAGTCACTTACTGACTTCTAATTTTTCTTCAAGCTTTAAACTTATCATTTAGGGTCTTACTTTTGTCATCTATAAAATGAAGTAATTGGTCTTGTTGATATACAATATCTTTACAAACTGTGAGAATTAATTTAATATGCAATTCAAAGTATATGTTTTTGAAACAGTCTTAAAGAAACCAGTTTTTATTCACATTGTATAACACCAGAAATTTTAAAAAGCAGAAATTGTAAAAGGAATACCAAGAATGTCGGGATATTACTGAATATTACAACTATCCATCTAAGTTAGCTTCAATACTATATACATTGAATCCAAATAGCTTTGCCTTTCAGGGAAGGTTATGAGGGTTACCCCGTGCCCTGATACCTCAAAATATGACATAAATGTGGCCTGGTGCTTCAGACATAGAGATCTCCTTAAAGGACTTTTTGCATAGATTATTTCGATTTCACCTAAGTATTTTGGAACCTCACATACCTGACCTAATAAATTTATAGTTATGCTCAGAAATCATGTTTATCAGTTCCATTAACATTTTTAAAATGGAAACCTATGAAGTCATTCTTTATTCCATTTTGATCTGTTCATCTATTGTTTTATCCAATAAACTTGTAAACATTATATTTTTAAAAATATTTTATTAAATTATTAAATTGATTATTTTATGATTCTTATTATAATTATATTATGAAAATTATTGAATTATATTGAAATATAATTATATTATTTTATAAAATATTTTATATTTGAAAGGTACTTTATAATAAAAATTGGGGCATATCTGGAGATTTTTGGTTTGGAATTTTTGGACTGGAACTGTGAATTCATTGGGGAATTTCTGGTAAGGATATGTCCTCTACCAAGTGAAGCTAATGTAGTTAAAAGGAGGTCTCCAGAGGAATGTCCCAGGACTCTGTTCCATTTGAGATATATAGATATATATATTTTTTTTAAACTAATGACCTGAATGATGAAGGCATAGATATCACACTTAGCAAATCTGTTTTATGGGTGATCATGGGAGGTTAGACTCAGTGGTCCCATTTAATCCTTAATTAACTATCATGGTAGCAGAGTACATGGTATCCAAAGAAGATGGAGCTCAAATACAAGTCTAGTGTAATAGGTTGACATCATCAAGATGGAAGTATTCACCTGAAACAACTATCTGGCAAATTCCTTTCAGGCTATCCAACTAAGACAAATATAATGGTGTATCATGATCAATTAATCATACCTGGACTGTTGCCATAGTCCACAACTGCTGGTTGGTTGGTCTCCTACCAAATGTTCCTCCATACTCCCATACATACTCAGCAATCAAAGTAATCTCCCCATTTATCCCATGTATAGTATTTTCATATATATATTTACATGTTCTCTCAACCATTACTTTGGGAGCTCATAAAGAACAGTGATGACCTTTGTGTTTTGTTCAAACTTCCTTTGGATCTCCAGTATTCACTACTCTGTCTAGCATGCAGCAAGAGCTTAATAAGCATCTGTTGACTGAATCAATGACTGATTTAAAATAATGACATACTGGGATTTCTAAGAGAATTAAGAAGGGATTACTGGGTCAGTGAAAGTAAGCTTCAAACCCAGGGAGAGATCTTTGGAAATAAGGCAGGACAGTATCCTGATGTAGAGATCCAAAGGAAAAGGACATTCAAGGTGTATTGAGACAATTAGACATTCAAGAAGAAAGAAGAATTCTAGATGGACTTTAAAGAAAATCTGAAGCCCATAAAAGGAAGAGTTACAGATTTATCTGAGTAAAATATCTTCATCCAATCTGAAATATCCACACTCAAAGCTAAGATTGACATGCAGATTCCAGAAAATTGTCCCAACTGCACTGGGAGAGGAAATCAGTCCATACTAGAACATGTAGAAGAGAGATAGATTACTAGCTGTGTGACTTTGGGCAAGTCACTTAACCCAATTTGCCCTCCAAAAAGCAAAAAAAGAAGTGAGGGGGGAAGAAGGGGGGGGGGAAGAGAGAGAGAGAGAGAGAGAGAGAGAGAGAGAGAGAGAGAGAGAGAGAGAGAGAGAGAAATGAATAAGCTAGTGAAATGGTAAGGGAATTTGAAAATCTTCCCTGCCCCTTAATGGGCCTCACTTGGAGCCCAACAAGAGAAGCTTGCTTAGTGGAGGCTTGTTTTTCAGGAAGGCCCACCTTTTGTTACTTTGTAATTAGGCAGTAGGTCATGAAGGTGGTGATGTCCTCTGACCTGGGGAAGTCTATATATACTCTTCAGGTGAGGTTTTGCTTTGGGGCTCAATTATGGGAAGAGTTGTATGATTTGTCCAGATGAGAATCAGGGCAGTCATTGATTCCCTCTGGTTTTGAAAACCCAGATGTTGGTGCTTCTCTCTCTAGTAACTAACTATGTAGGTATGTGATGGTGAGACAGCTAGAAGCCCTGTCTGTTGGTCAACTGAATTGTGTTGTTTTTTCTCTCTGTATTTTTCTGTCTGCTTGTAATTTCTATTTGTATTTTATGAAGTTTGGGGTGCTGAAAAAATTTGCTCTTAGAAAAGAAAATCAAAGAACCTGTGCTAGCAGCCATCCTGGGTATGAGAGGGTGCTTACTGTTATAGCTAGTGAACTATGGGAACAAGATGTGGCATTTGTCAAGAGGAAGACTGAGGGCTGCCCCTACATTGATATGGATAAAATCACCTAATGAGTGATTTGAATTCCATCCCCCCTCCATCTTTTGAAAATTTTAAATTATCCTGTTTCCCTATAATGATTAGTCACAAATGACCTAAAACTCTTTAGAATTGTTTCACTCACAAAGTCAAAGGGGTAAAAATGTCTTTAGTTGTTCAGGAAAACAACAACAACAGACTTGATCATCATGAATTCAAGTCAGGTGAGAGATGCTGTCAGTAAGAATCCAGTGTCTGGGAGATGGAAGGAGAGTGACAGGAAGTAAGCCCCTGCTGTATTTTATTTACTTTATTTATGAAAAAATACTATATTCTATTTTTACTGCATAAGCTCATGTATTATAGCTTTTAAAAGATAAAAATCATTACATGCTTCCCATTTAGCTCTTCAGAGATAGAGTAAAAATTTGGGTTCCCTGAAAGCTGATGTTTGCCCTTCAGGATTTTTTCTTCCTTTAGCCACTCTCTCTCCCACCCCTTTTTGTCATGTTCTGTTTCAGTAATGCTTTACAGAGAAAAATGTCATATTGAAAAATTGGTGAGTCATTCTTTTTCCTTTTCAAATTTGTGCTGTCTTCTGACAGGCCTGGTGGGGAAAATCTGAGTTCCACAATGTAATGACTTCTAACTAATGCTAAGGAGATGAGTCTAATTCTATCCTACCCATATAATTACTATGGTCTGACTGTACAGATGTGAAGGCTTACCTGCCAATCATATCATTTAATTTTCAAATAGCACTTCATAATGAACCTTAATGGGGTTTGAAACTAGAATATATATCAAAAGAAGTTGAAAATAGTCTTGGAACATGACAGTCTATCTCCCTTTCTTATTTTTCCCTCATAAGAAAAGGCATATTTCACCAAGCAAGCCTAGTCTAATTATTAGAAAGTGAAGAGAAGAGAGAAACAGAGAGAAGTTGTACTGTGTGAGTGAGAGACAGAGACAAAGTCAGATAAGGAGAGACAGATGTGAGAGAGAGTGATGGACACAGAGAGAAAAAGAGAGATAGGAAATATATACATATATATATACATATATGTGTATGTATATATATATATGTGTGTATATATATATATATATATATATATATATATATAAATAGGGAGAGAGGAAGAGAGAAAGAGAGAGAGAGACGGAGGGAGGGAGGGAGGAAGGGAGAGAGATAGAGAGAGAGAGAGAGAGAGAGAGAGAGAGAGAGAGAGAGAACACATAGCCATACATCTGGAAAAGACTTTGAAGGTTTGAGTAGACTGAAAGCTTATTATGGTTCAACAATATGATAATGGGAGCTAAAAACCCAAATATTTTTATATATTAGTATATATTAAGAAACACTTAGTGTGCAGGGTCAGGAACATGATACTCCAGCTGGACTCTCCCCTAGAGTACTTTATTATCTTCTGGGCACCACATTTACAGTTTCTACCTCACAGGACTGTTGTGCGGATCACCTTCCTTCCTGCCCACCATCCCCATTAAGTTGTAGAACATCCTGAAGAAGACCAGCAGGATGCTGAAGGACTTGATGGCCCTGCCATGTAAGGATCAGGATTAGGACAGTTAGGAGGCAGGACATGGGAGATGCTTTCATGTTTCGAAAAGTTATCACTGTCAAGAAACAATGGATGTCACAGAATTCGATGTTAGAAATAGAGTTGAGATGAGGCATCAGAACAAAGTTCCAAAGACTTAAAAATAAACTTGATAATATGTACATATTTCTGAACGAGGAGAACGAAAGTTAAATGTCCAGAGGTGGGAAAAGTGGATTCCCTCTGCCTAGAAAGCCATGTTTCTTTTGCAAGCATGGGTTGGATTTGAGAGTCCCTGCAATTCCTACTGACTGAAATTGGGTGATTCTTAATCACTTCCCCAAGTCAGTGAGGATTTAGAGAGATTTGCTTTGTGTGTTTTTGTCAGTTGGAGGAATCTCTTAGTGAGAAACTCCTTTTACCAATACACAGTGATGCCTACTGGGAAACTCTGCATCCTGTAAGAGAAGTTAAAAGATTCTTCCCCCATGCTGGGGCATAGCCAGTACGTAGGTGGCACTGAAACGTTAAGGGTCCAGATGTGGCATATCGGAAAGAACAACTTGTCAGAAACACTGGAAAATCTTTGCATTTTATCTTGCTTCTTGTCCTTCCAATTTCATCTAGAGAGTTATACTATCAATCAGGTACTGAATTAATAATCCAAAGTAAAACAATTAAATTCATTGACTTACACAATTAGTCTTGCAATTTTTTTACATATTCACAAAACTTTTAAAATGTCAGTTTCTCCTGCTGTAGTCACCTATGTGTGTATGTATATATGTACATATATACACGCAAATATACATTATATACATTCACATACATCCATACACACACACACACACACACACACATATATATATGAAATTTGGCATTTAGTTCACATGGGGGTTATCAAAATTTAATGATAATAATAAAAGTAATTAACATTTATATGTCACTTTTTATGTCAGGCAATGTGCTAAGTGATTTACGGTTATCATCTCCTTTGACAACAACCCTGGGAGGCTATAATAGGGAGGAATAACTATTGTTATTCTCTATTTAACAGATGGAGACACTGAGGCAAACAGAGGTTAAGTGACCTGGCCAGGGCCCTCCACTAGTAAGTGTCTGGTGCTGGATTTTAACTCGGGTCTTCATCACTCCAAACGAGGCAGTTTTCTCCACTTTGGAGAAGAGGAAAAAATGATTAGGGAAATATGTAAATATAAAATTTCCCTAATATAAAATTAGGAAAAAAATCAGGAAATATATGAACAGAAAAGAAGGTAGGCAGGTCACATAGCAAAGGGAAGTGACAGCTTGAGGCCTACACTGCTATTTTATCCATACCAAAAGAAAGTCAGGAAGATCTCAACATGTTAATTAGACTTAATCTAGTGAACTTGTCAGAGGTCATGGAAAAAAGTCATAGAGATGAGCAGAAAGGGATATCTCATAGTCTGCCTCAATGTAGGGAAAACCCAGATCAGGGAGGCTGCAATTTAAATAAGGATTTCAGTATTATACCTTACATTTAGATTAGTTTGTTGATAAGCAACAGCTTTCATATAGATAACATTTTAATGTTCACAAAGTATTTTGTATTTTAAAATTTTTTTGTCTTAGCTTAGTCCAAGGGACAAGGATGCTGGACCCTCTCCTTTGCCATCGAGTGGCCCCTGTGCTCTGACTGGAGCCATACATGCATTTAGATGTCAGACTGGGTTAGTCTGGTTAGTCTTGGGGAAGCCTAATTACTTATATGAAAGGTCACTTTTGCTTATGTTCTGTGGTGTATTATGAACGCACTCCTCCATGGGGGAAGTAAGGGATTCTTAATCTCATTCTTACAGCCTTCTTAAAAAGAGGGTAGAGAGAGGCATAAAATGTAAAATGCAAATTAAGATATGGAATAGTTATTTGTGCCACTCAGAAGAAATGTCTAACACAATGTGCACTAATAGCAAAACTTAAACCAGTATCTGCATTAACTCTGTCAAACTTTCCCAAAGGGTTTTTTTTTCTTTTTCCTTTATTTTTTTTTTGGGGGGGTGGGCAATTGGGTTTAATGACTTGCCCAAGGTCATATGGCTAATAAGTGTTAAGTGTCTGAGGTCAAATTTGAACTCAGGTCCTCTTGACTCAGGGCTGGTGCTCTATTCACTGCTCCACCTAGCCGTCCTTTCCCAAAGGTTTCAAGCCTTAATCACAAGAATATAAAGTATTTGGGGCAATAGCAGAATAACCATTTTGTATTTCATTTCACTCTGTTTTCCCCCCTCAATATAGATGTTGTCTGACAAGCCAAGCCCTTGTTTGGGCTTGTCCTTATCAGTGGTCACCCTTCTCTGTTGCACAAATCCCCCTCCTTCCAAAATCTACACCGTGGGGAGGCAATCTCCCCAACTTTTCAGACACTGGAGGTTACCTCCAAGACTGGACACATCAATCTCATGATTCTATTAGGTTATTCACAGTCAAGTAGAGAAATAAAAGAGAATTTGGATGCAAGCAGAAAGATAGTGGAGATGGTAAAGTCAGAGGAAGCAGTGGTCCATGCTGCCTATTCTTTTATTAGATCTTTAAAACAATCCTATAAGGTGAGCAGTTCAGGTATCATGATACCTCTTTTACAAATGAAGAAATGAAGGATGGCATTCATTAAGGAAGAAACTTAGAGAAGGAATTGGAAGCAGAGTCTGGTCTTCTCATTCATGCCCAGGGCTCCAGCACTAAATGCCACTGCTGAGATTTTTATTTTTCCAACATTTTCTGTACTGTCTGCACTCACTGTCTCAATGGAGCCTTTTCTTCTAATTGCCAGAGTGTATTCATGTGAAATGAAGCTGAATGGCATCATTAGAGGAGGGTCAACTGCTCTTGGGATCTGGCTTTCAAGATTTCTGCAGGTGCTTGCCATGGGAAGGCAGGGAAGTATAGTGGAAAGAAGCTTGGTTCTGGAATTCAAAGACCTGAGTTCAAATCCTATCTCTGATACTTATCACCTACATAGCCTTGTTCAACTCACTTAACCTCCATGAGCCTCAGTTTCCCCATCTGCAATAGCAATAGGCTAGCCTGACTGAAATGGAATGTCCTTGAAAGAAAAATCCTGTTCCAGGCAAAGTGCATCAAAAGGAATTACAACGAATTAAGATAAAAAACCTTCTGTACTGTGATATGACCCTAATAGGCTTCTCATGTCACAAATATGCAGTAAAATAGTTTCTTGGAAAATCATTGAAGAAATTGGAAAAGGGAAGAGCTAAGGGCAAAAAATATTTTATTTTGGACATGGTGATTAATCAGAAATAAAATTCCATTCCATGGTTGTTACATTGTCTAGGAATCCACATCCCTGTCTTTGTCTTGTTTCCAACTTAAAACATATATGCCCATTCCAATGTTTCTTTAGGTTTCTAAGCTCTTATACAACCCAGCTTTCTCTTAATGTCTCTCCATATACACACATACATACATGTATATGCGTATATTGACACATATGTGTATATGTGTACATGTACAACCACATTTATATGGATTGTGTACATGTATACACACATATATGTATATTGTTTTATTCTATGGTTTGCTCTTTGTTAGCATGGAGGGAGCAAAAAGAATTTTCCTGACTCAAAGACAAAAAAGTTCATGGTGTATGTGAGAATTTAGGGACTTTTGAAGAGATAAAAATATGCAGTATAGAGTCTTTTGGATACAAAGAATAGCATGAAAAAGAAAAAATATAATCAAAAAATATAATCAAAAATAGGAAATTAATAGAAAATGTAATTTGCCCTTTCCAACTATTATTTACTATGACAGCTGGTCCCAATGTCCTAGACATTCTCTCCACTAAAATTACACGCACACATACACACTCAGATTGGGGCAAAGCATTTCCTACTGTAGAGGAAAGCCAATTCTCCTTAAGGCTCTGAAAAAGAGAGAATTTTTCCTCCTTCCGGTAAAGGTGAGAAAGATAACTACACTAGGAGTCTATCCACATATGCATCTGTCTCCAGTTTAATGGCTGATTGTGTTAAAGCAAATGTAGTAGGTGAAGCCCCTGGGTGCAGAGTGGCCGAGACTTGGCCTTTTTAAGCTGTGTCTTTCTCAGGTGTATGTCTCTCTGACCCAACACCCCTTCCTGACTGAATCAACAATGTGGTATGGAGATGAAGAAACTTAATGTGATATGGAGAGGAAGAAAGCTAGTGTGATGTTGTTACACTTCATTAAGGAAGGCAGAGGAAGATGTTTTACAAGTCAGGCCTATGTACATATTAGAGAGGAAGGAATATGAAAATGGGGGGATGTGATGACAGAAAGAGGTTTTGCCTAGGCACAAAAAACAGCAGCAGAAGGTAGGAATCTGATAGTCTAAGGGAATGGACAATATCAAGAATAAGGAGGTAAATGAACACCATGCTTCTAATTGGAATGGTGTTCAAATGCCTTGGGGTATTTAGAATCTGAGGTATATCCCTCTAAGGTGATTATATATGGAAAGAAGAAATAACTGGTATAGAGAGGCTCAAAGATTGGGAGGTTTGTTGGCAGCTATACTTTTAGGATAATATTAGAGACTGGTAATAAAAGAATTGAGGTGCACAGCTACAGCTTTGAGGAAATCCAACTGAAACATTTTTCATCCTTGCCCTCCCCTATTTATTCATTTTCATGGCAAGATCCAAAGAATCTTGTATTATGGAGAGGAATCATGTTATCTCAAATGCACACAGACTTTGTGGTTTGCTGGAAGACAGCCCATGAAATGATTCTAAAGGAAATTCAGGTTGACAATCAGGAATTGATTGGAGTTAATGGGGACTTTCTAATCCTCATTCAGATTGAAACTTCAGACAGGTATTTAGGTTTACCTGGGGGATGGGAGTGAGAAAGATTAGATGCTTTTCCTAATTAGCTGATGGGCTAGTCTGTCTTCCAAAAGAACTAAAAGCCTAAATTTCTGGAAATGGATACTTTTATGTAGCCAAATGACTAAGTGTCTGAGCGTTTGTATTTCTATTTAAAAGAGAGGAAAGGAGGGAGGGAGGGAGAGAGAGAGAAATAGAGAGAGAGAGAGAGAGAGAGAGAGAGAGAGAGAGAGAGAGACAGAGAGAGATACAGAGAGACAGAGAGAGAGAGACAGAGAGACAGAGAGACAGAGAGAGACAGAGAGAGGCAGAGAGAGAGACAGAGAGACAGAGAGACAGAGAGAGACAGAGAGAGAGAAAGAGAGACAGAGAGAGAGAGGAGGAGGAGAAAGAAGAGAGACAGAGACAAAAAAGAGAAATAGAAAGAGACAGAAAGAGACAAAGAGAAAAATAATGTAGAGCCTATTTTTCTTATGAGGAGAGATAAAACCTCGATTGAGAATTACAACCAATTTGCAGTACATGGTAACAGGGAAAATACACTAGTGAAGGGGAAGTTATAACAGAAGCATTATTAATTACCCAGTGGAAAGCAAGAGAGATATTGTACCTGACAGGGAACATACCAAATGAAAACATTTGACAGTATCGCTAGAAGCCAGTGAAGATATCACAATATCACAGGAACACGACTTCCATGCATATACTCCTGTCATATAGTTTCCCTACATATCTGTCCACTCTTTCCAATTGATGTTTATATTTGTGAGAGAGAATGCCTCAGATTTATGGATCTGCATTTTCTACTGTTATGCTTCTTACTATATTATTTTATTAAATGCCTTTGCTTTGAACTAATTATGTCTTCTAACTATTTAGAAAATGTAAATACATTACTAAGGGTCCGTGAGGTATAGTTTTGAAAGATTGCAGTTTCACAGAGTATCATGAATCTGGGTTAAAGCAAGGTCTTAGTAATGACTGAATAGAAGTGATCACACAAATTAATGCCAATTAGAATTAATTTGTGACATTTTTTATATATTGTTCTTTCATAACTGTGCTTTTTGGTGACATAAAGATGATGTTAGGTTCTCAAGGATTCTGTGAACAGAGTATAAGACAAGAGGCCCTTTCAGGCTGTAAAGGCTTGCAGCAGAGGGCCACTTATCCAAAGACCTGTTTATATGGTTTATCACTAGAAGATTGGGCTCATCCTTATTCCCTCTTATACATCTCATATAATCAGCAAAGGGAATGTTTGCACTGATGAAATCATAGATTTGGGGGACACTGGTCATTTCAAATACTTCAGGACTACTACTAATTATATTTTGATCAATTATTTGACTTCTTATTTCATTCTTATCTTAGTTTTTAATATTCAGAAAGCCCAAAAGTAATAAAAATAATTTACTTGAAAGACTGTTATTTTTTCACTAAGTTGAATGTGATTCTTTTCCCCCAATACTGAGCATCTTGTTCTTCATACAACTTTTGACAAGATATTTAGCCTGTCCATGGGCCTAACTTAGACCTTATGAACATTACACATTTTTCACTGCAGTTTAATTTGGGAGGGAATTTATTTGAATTCAAAACAAAGTGTACCTTGGACACAAAACCAAAAGCCAAAGCAATCAAATGAATTAATGATATACTCAGCTCTGCGCTGGTATATGTTAAAGGAAACCTGTTATGTGGCAAAGCCCTTATCTCTTTTTGTAACAAAACTGACTAAAATTAGTGGACCCATATCTATTTCTCTAATTCCATATTATATGATGAAAAGAATAGGAAGTGGGATTGGGAAAAAGGAATCCATACCTACTCTCCCAGGTCTATATGAATAGATCAGGAAGAGAAAAAACAGTAATCCTTACAGAAATTCTATGTAGCATGATTGAGCTATTTAGTATAATTTCCCAGATATTATGCTGCCAAGATATTTGCTTGCATTATTCAGTCAGATCTCCTGCTGATCAGCACCAAAATAAGTCATTGACAAGTTACTTAGCATAACAGTGAAAGAGATAATCTCCCCAAAATATAATAATTTCTGTGTCCACATGTTATATCACTTGAAAGTATTGTTTTAGTCACCCGGTTTCACAAACCTTAGTTTTATTCTTGACTCCTCACTCTCCTTTGCCCTACATGGCCAGTTGGTTCCTAAATAAGAATAGATAGCAGGTGTATAACGTTTTAAGATTGGCAGAGTGCTTTTTTTTATATTTTAACTCATTTGATCCTCACAAAAATCCTGGGAAATAAGTATTGTTATTATACTCATTTTAAAATTATGAAAACTGAGGCACAGACAGCTTAAGGGACTTGTCCAGAGTCACATAGCTAGTTAAGTGTCTGAGGCAAAATTTGAACTCCTATATATGTCCATGTCCTGTGCTCTATCCACCAAACCACCTAACCACTCCATTAGAAATCTTGTCATTTCTAAAGCCACGCTATCTCTCACATTCATTCTCTTTTCTCTACTCATACTGGTAGCAGCCTAGGTCAGGCCCTCATTACTTATTGCCTGGACAACTGCAATAGATTCCTACTTGGTCTCTCTGTCTTCAGTCTCTCCCCTTTCCAATCCCACTACCATGAGGAAGCAAAAGTGGTTTTCAAAAGCTCAGGCATGACCAGGTCATCTGTCTATTTAACAAACTCCAGCCTCTCTCTTGTCTCTACAAATAAATACAAACTTCTCCAGCTTTCAAAGCTCTTCACAATCTACCCTTCAAGTCTCATTAAACATTATGTGTCTTCCCTCAGTTTATGGTACAGCAAATTGGCCTTGCTATTCTTCACATGCCACACTCCACCTGCCATCTCTGCGCCTTTGTTCTCACTGTCCCTCATGTCTAGGCTGCACTTTGTCTTCGTCCCTTGGAACCCCGTTCCCTTCAGTATTCAGTACTTCCACGCCTGATCTTGCCAGATGCCCATTTTTCTCCACCAGCCAAATTACTTGGCACATCTTTTGTGTGGAGTGTGCATGCACTTACACAAGTTCATACTATCTCAATCAACTCTAAGATCCTTGAAGTCAGGGAATGATCATTTTGTCTCTGCAACCCTCATAACTAGCCAGATATTTGGCACATGACAGGTGTCTGAGAAGTGTCAGCTGATTGACTGACTGGTTGATTGATTGCTATAAAAAGCTTAGCTAATATTTCCCACTAACTATGAAGAATTTTAGGGCAGGGACAGAATTTGCAAATGTAGCAGTCTCTTGTCATTCTCCACTCTGAGGACAGGTCTCTTACATTTTACAGACTTCCCTTCTTCCTCCTCCAAGGTTTTGATAATTTTTTTTTTTCCATTTGACAACAAATAGATAGTGTATCATACTGAAATTTTTCTTATTATGGAGCTTGTGTACTTGTAGCGGCAAGCACCCCAATATCCCCAGGGTGACTGCCAACACAGGTTCTTAGATCTGCTTTTCAAAAGGAAAGCAACTCAAAATGGGTTAACAAGCTTACTTTAATCAAACAAACATACATTACCTAGTTCAGGGGAAAAAGGTCAGCACCCCAAACTTCAGAGTGTAAAGACAGAACTTCCGGATCAAACAGACAGGCTTCCAAACCGTCGCAACATTACATACATCAATACCAAATCACAGTAACCAGAGAGGGTAGCATCAACATATGGGTTTTCAAAGCCAAGGGGCTCTCAAAGGCTGCCCAGAGTCTCATTTGGTCAAATCACACAACACTTCTCAAAGTGAGCCCCAAAGCAAAGCCTCTCCTCAGGGTTTATATAGCCTTCTCCTGGCTCAGAGAATGTAATAACCTTCTTGACCCACTGCCCAATCACAAAGTATCAAGGTGTGGGCTTTCCTGAAAAACAAGCCTCCCACCACAGGCTCCAGGTGCACTTAAGCTAGGGGCAGGGAAGATCTTTAAATTTGCATTTCCATTACATTCAGCCCAAGATCTTTCATGCCCATAGCATACACAATTTACATTTGAATTAGCTCTAAACATCTCTTAGGTCACATTTTCCAGGTACATAATAAAATCACAATATAATCTCAAAATACAATAGTCCAAGTCTTCCACTCATGGGGCAAATGTTAACTCAGTCACTTATCAGTAAAATAAAAAAACAGTCACTCTTAAGTTAACTCAATCAGTTACATCAGTTTTCAAAGTACAAGTCTTCCACTCTTGGGGCAAAGTCTTGATTAACTCAATTAGTCTCTTATCTGTAACAATATCTCAAAGTACAATCAGTAGCTTATTCAGTAAAGTCTTACTAAGTATGCCCATAACATAGACAATTTACATTTCAATTAGCACTAACCATCTCTTAAGTCATATTTTCAAGGTACATCTAAAATTACCAAAGTGGCCACTGGGCCTTAAACACAAAATACAAAGCATTATCACATCAATTCACAAAATACAAAGCATTATCACATCAATTCACAAAATACAAAGCATTATCACATAAAGTTCTCTTGGGAGGAGGGGGGGTGGTGTCCTTCCCATAACACTGCTCCAGCCCCTGCTTTCAAGTCCAGAGAGGGGGCTGGGCAACAAAACCAAAGTGGGGTCCTTGGGGTCCATGGCACTTCACCCCACCCACCACTCACAAGTCCATCCTCCCCCTGGGTCTGTGGGATGCAGCAAGGAAACACATTCAGTGTCCCTGCTTTGCCACACAGTCCTTATCTTGTCCTTTGGCTGAACTCCAAACTCCTGGGTTCCTTCTCCTCCAGCAGAAGGCAGCAGCTCCTGGCTTCTCCACAGGTCTACATGCAGGCAGCTCACCATTCCTGCTCTCAGCTCAGCAAAGTCAGCATGCAGGCCATTCTTCTCTCCTGCTCCATGGCTCCACAGAATCACAGCTATCACAACTGGGAAACAAACAATTATCCCAGCCCCCATACTTTCCTTTTACTCAGCAGATCCCATCCCTCGTCGCCATTTTGTAGCGGCAAGCACCCCAATATCCCCAGGGTGACTGCCAACACAGGTTCTTAGATCTGCTTTTCAAAAGGAAAGCAACTCAAAATGGGTTAACAAGCTTACTTTAATCAAACAAACATACATTACCTAGTTCAGGGGAAAAAGGTCAGCACCCCAAACTTCAGAGTTACAGAACTTACAGATCAAACAGACAGGCTTCCAAACTGTCCAACCATTACATATCAATACCAAATCACAGTTACCAGAGAGGGAAGCATCAACATCTGGGTTTTCAAAGCCGGGGGGCTCTCAACAACGGCTTCCCAGAGTCTCATCTGGTCAAATCACACAACACTTCTCAAAGTGAGCCCCAAAGCAAAGCCTCTACTAAGGGTTTATATAGCCTTCTCCTGGCTCAGAGAATGTAACAACCTTCTGGACCCACTGCCCAATCACAAAGTATCAAGGTGTGGGCTTTCCTGAAAAACAAGCCTCCCACCACAGGCTCCAGGTGCACTTAAGCTAGGGGCAGGGAAGATCTTTAAATTTGCATTTCCATTACAGTACTCTATTCCAGGGATGGGGAAACTCTGGCCTTGATGCCACATATGTAATGCCTTCTGCATCCATATGTAGAAATTTATATATAAATAATAATCTACATATAAAGCCTTTTACACCCTTGGGTGCTGGTTTTTTACTGAGTCCAAGCATTACAGAGCAAATCCTTTTATTAAAGGGATTTGTTCTGTGAAGTTTGGATTCAGTCACAGGGCTGCACTTGAGGACTTAGAGGGCCATGTGTAGCCTTGAGGTTGCAGGTTCCCCACTCCTGCTCTATCTGCTCATAATAGATCATATATAGGTCTGTAAACATCTAAACTCTCACATCAACCTTTTAATCTCATCTTCAAAGGAATTTAAAATCCAAAATTTTAATAACATGGCCCCTTTCTAACTTTTCCTGGTTTTGTACATTTTAAACACACATACATATACACATATGTATATGTATATATCTATAAATATATACACGTGTGTATGTATATGTGTATATAAGCATATGTATATGTGTTTATATGTATGTGTTTAGCCTGCAAGTTGTTTCTGAACTGACCTGATTTACCACACATTAGGCAGTCTGGTGGATTGCTATTCCAGGAACTCGACATATTGATGCCAAACAGTACAGATATCCCAGAAGCTTTAAATCTGCTATAGCCTAGAACTCCCAAACTTAAGTGATCCATCATATTCAGCCTCCCCAGGAGCAGGGACCACAACCATGTGTCCTCTACTGGGAAAATCCTGTTTTATTGGGACTGAGTGTCGGTATCTTCAATGTCACTGTATTTCCAGAAAAATAGATGACAAATTCTTGGTCTGCATCAATCCTATCCACAAAGTTACATTTGTTTGACTGTCAACTACAGCAGCCTTATACATTCAAGGTACGCTCTTTTATTTTCCTTTCTTAACTTCTGACTTCTCTATTCCCTGGCCTCAAAGGGCAGACTTCTTCCTGACTCAGAGGATCTATAGTATGAGGCATCCAGAGGCCCTGCCATGTATAGCTGCTACACCTGAGCTCTTAGAGTAGGCCAAAAAAAACCCTCTAATTTTCCTGTGTAAAACTAACTAGGCCTCCATAGCGATTTCACTCAGTCTCGTAATGTGTGTGCACACATCTGTGCATTCTCTCTCCCTCTGTGTGTATTTATATATATGTATGCACACATGTATATATGTATGTGTGTATGTATGTATATATATGTATAAAGCTTATCCTAATAAATAGAGATCTGTCCTCACTTCCATTAGACTGTGAGCTCCTTGAGGGCTTTTACCTGTCTTTTACCTCTTTTTGTATCCCTAGTCCTTAGCACAATGCCTCCAACATTTTAGGTCCATCATAAATGCTTAGGAACTACTTAAATTCTTAGCACTAACAGCAACTCTCTCTTAGGGCTATAATAAAGTGCTTATGCATAGTTTTTGAAGTATTTTCTTCCCTGGACAGTTCCTAGTACTAGTGAAATCACAAGTTCAATCTCAATTATTTTCTTTGTGTAGACAGAGACAGAGACAGAGAAAGGGAGGGGAGGTGGAGTGGGGAAAGAATTTTGACAATGGAAAAACACAAGAACCAAAACCATGTTTTCTTTTCCATAGCTTTCCTGAGAATGCTTGTAAGCATTATTTGGTGATTTGTGGGAGCTTAGGAATTTGTTGACCACTGGCCCTTTCCTGTCCAAGTCAAGCTGCTATGATTATGTATACATGTTTAGAAAATCTGTGTAAGTAGGGTTAAATGGAAGAGACAGTGGTGCCCCCTTCTAATTCCACTGAGAGATCAGGGCTAGCAGTTCATACCCCCCCCTATGGTTTACATTACTCTTTTATGTGTTGCTGTTTTTATGGAGTGCTAAACGGCTTAATTAAATTTTACTGGTTTATTCTGCTTGCTCACTCATAGCCTACTTAATCCAGTCTTGCAACATTTTCTTCACTACAATGAACATATTAAATCTTAGTTTGTACTTTTTCGAGGTGCATTTAGGTTGTGGAGATATAGAATGTGGCTTAATGGTCTGTTTGTTGAAAAATATGTCTACTGTGTGTAAGTAGTCAAGTAATCAACAAAATGAAAATGTTACTCTTAACTAAGCTTTTGGATAAGCAAAGACAAAATGAAGTGACTGCTTTCATTAGGTACTATTATGCCATCTTGTAGTTTGGGTTCAGTTTTTAGATTTAGAAAATACCAATTACTGAAAGGATGTAGTTTGTAGGAAATATTTCTGACATGTTAACCGTAGGTAAGGATTTAAAAAGATAAACTATCCTTTCATTACATTTCTATTGTCATCCTCTTGTAACTGACAATTAAGAGTTATATCAGAAAGGATCTTATGATATTTTTAATTGGTAGTTTAAAAAATATTTTCATTCAGTGCCCTTTATGTATTCTTTTTTTTCCCGCTCTTTAGGGGAAAATAAAATCAGAAACTTTCTGTCACACTACTTGCCTGTAGGCTAATATTTTTTTTTATTTATAATAGAAAGCATCTTCATTATTGATAACAGTTTTCAAAGTAAATGGTCTTAAAAAAGGTTTTTTTTTGTGATATGACTAAAAACAGTAAGTTAAAACCTCCACACAACTGCCAAAATCATACTCCTAAAGTATAGGTCTGACTGTGTTACTTCTCTGCTCAAAAAACTCCAGTGACTCCTTCCTGCCTGTGGGATCAAATAAAAATTATTCTTTTTGTCATGTAAAGTCTGTCTCCAGATTGCCTTTCCAGACTCATCATATACCAATTCAACTTAATACATCCGTGAATCCTTTGAGATCCAGCCAGAATGGCCTACTTACTGTTCCTCACACATGTCATGCCATTTAACATCTCCAGAAATTGTGCTAGGTGGCAAAGAGACAAATGCAAAGAATTAACTATTTTCTGTTCTAAAGGAATTTACATTCTAACTAGTGGGGAGGGAATGAACAAGAAATATATAGTGAGTAAATGGCGAGAGAAACAGGAATAAGTCAAATGAGTTAAACAGAAAGTATATGTGCAAGGGAGGCCTCTAGCACTTGAATAGACCAGGAAAGACTTCATAGACTGATGCTTAAGCTGTGATTTGAAGAAGGCATGGATTCTATGAGGTGGGTGGGGGTAAACAAAACTTACTTCTATGCATGTGGAATAACATGTAAAAGCAGTGGGCAATGGAGTATTGTATATGGGAAACAGAAAGAAAACAAGTTTGGTTGGATTTCAAAGTGCAGGAAACAGACTAGTAGACAATAGGACTACCAGTATAGGTTGAGCCCAAGATGGGAGGGGCTTTAAAAGTTAATCACAGGAATGTATATTGTATCTTAGAGGCAAGAGACAGGCATTGGAGTTTATTGAGTAGATGAGTAACATGGCAAGACCAACATTAAAGGAAATTCTGATTGGCAGAAGTGCTTAGGCTTGGAGAGAGACAAGGTAGAGAGACCTATTAGAAGGCCATTGCAAAAATATAAGTGAGAGGTGATAAGGACCAGAATTGAAACTGTTGGCTATAGGAATAGAAAGGAAAGTTTGGTGCAATAGATTTTAGAATAGGTAAAAATGAAAAGATGTGACAAATGATTGAATATGTAGAGTGAGGGAGAGTTAGGAATCCAGCATAATGCTGAAATTATGAGTCTGAGCAATTGGAAAAATATAAGCATTTTTATGAAAACTGTGTAATTTAAAAGAGGGGGCATTTTTTCATGGAAAAGTAATGAATTGACTTCAGGCCAAGATGACTACCTGAATAAGAGGCAGCCTGCCAAGGTCTTACACTTTTTACTTTAGCATGACCCTAAAGTTCACAACAGACTGAATAATAATCAAGAAAACTAATAAGAAACTTCTTCCATATTAGAGTTGCATTTGAGGTCAGCCAGAAGATTTAGGTCAGTGGGAAAAGGGGCTATCAATGTAGCCTTATAGGAAAAAATTGCTTCCCAGAATTCCTAGAGACAGGTAGAGGCATGTAGCCTTGACGCTCTGTGGTAAGGCAGCAAAAGAGGAGGGCTCTCTCAAAATATTCCCAGGGTGGTCAGAAGGCCTTGCCACATTGGAAGTGTTGGGGGATGTCAACTAGTACAGTGTTGTTTTACCCAGCCAAGGGATAGTAATTAGCCCAACAATTCTGAGTTCGCTAACACTCTCTGGAGATATCAGAAAGGGTCCAAAAGATACTTTGCTCTGAAATAAAAAGATGTGGGGTTTGGGAGAGGGGGAAATCAAGAAAAGAACAAGAGAAACAAGGTGATATAGAACATGATCAAGTATAATCTATCTCTACCCAAAAGTGAAGCAAGAAAAAGAGTCTGGGTCTATCACAAAACCCCAGTTCAGTAATTAAATCTGGGGAGATGAGCAAAGCAAAGCAAACTCCAACTAGCACCAGAAATTAATATAGATTTAGAGATTCCCCAAAAGGATTGAATAATTTTATAACTGCAAGTACTCAAAGAAAAAAGAAATGTGCTTTCCACAAAACCACATTAAAATGAAATGAGACTAAATTAAATAACATCTCTGCAGGAAAGAATAAGAGAATAAATACCATGGGAGAAAAAAAATAGTAACTCTTGCCAATTATCTAGCTCCCTGAAAACAACAAAACAGTGTAAACAGAAATCAACTACCTGAAATAGCAAGAAACATTAGAACAAAATCAAATGACTGAAAAAATAGAAGACTATGTACATGGAGAACAGATCAAGGAGAAAGAATAATAATTGGACTCCATAAAAAGATCTCAATATTATTTAAAGAAATTACAAATCAAACTTTGCAGATCTGTTAAAATTAGAGAGCAGCATGAAGTTAGAACAAAGATCCTCCATTCATCTCCTGAAGGAAATGTCAAAAGGGGCATCCAAATGACCAAAAAAAAGATCTCTCATATCAAACAAAAAGTATTTTAATCTACAGAAAGAAGCAGTTCAAATACAAAGGAAATACAGTCAGATAAATAAATTGGCAGCCTCTAACATAAAGTAGATGAGATCTTAGAATACAATATTCCAAAAGGCAAAGATATACGTAATACACAGATACAGATAAAACACAGAAATTCAGCTGGGGAGCTGGGGGGGGGGGGTGGAAATTGGTTTTGTTCTGAGGCTTGGAAGAGCAGAAACAAAGGGAAAGCAAAAATTAGTTAGAAATTGCTATTTTTCATGTTAGGGTTCATAAGAAAAAGAACATAAAATTTGTAAGAAGTGACAAGGAAGTGGGCATCAGATAAACCAAATTTGCTTGAAATGGGAAAAAAAAGGAAGATTGAATACGAACATACACTTTCACAAAGAGTTTGAGGCAAAAATATATAAAACATTAGGGGAAAAATGGGTATAGGGAGAGGGGTTAAGAGGAAAGAAATTATGGGGAACAGAATAACTTTAAGTAAACGTCTTTCTGATCCTGAAATGGGGAGTAAAAGAGAACTAAAAGACAAGCAAAGAATTAAAAGTGGTACCATAGCTTTGCTCTCAAACTGTTGCAAAATGGCTAAACAAATTATGACATATGAATGTAATGGAATACTATTGGGTCATACACACAATGAAACTATGATTAGAGACAACACTGGGAAGTACAAACTGGTGAATAATTAAATGAGCATAATTTGAACAATTTACACAAGGATACCAACATTGCAAAGGAAAACAACTTTGAACTCTGGTTGATGGGATGGCCAATCTTGTTTCCAGAGGACCTATAATGGGGTACTTTATCCACCACCTGACAGGGAAGTGATGAACAATTCTGGACATCGTCACTATGTGCATACATACATGCATATGTGCATGTACCCACATATATTTATTTTGCTTGACTGCCAATTTGTTACAATTCTTGTGCTATAATATAATCCATTATGTTATTTTTTGAAGTAAGCAGTATGAAATAGAGGTCCACAATTTTATAGAGAATCACCTTTTATTCAGTGTTTATAGAATTCCTCTTATTTTTAAGTATAGAAATATATTTCATGAAAGGAAATTAGTTTTGATTTTGGACATATTGAACATGAATTATCCAATTTGAAACAGCCTGTAGACAGTGATATAGAATGGAAACATGGAGTAGAGACTGGAGATAATTTAGGTGTCATAGATGGTAGGCAGCTGGGTGATTCAGTGGATAGAGTGCTGGGCCTAGAATCAAAAAGACTTTTATTTCTAGGTTCAAATCCAGCCTCAGACACTAGCTGTGTGACCCTGAGCAAGTCACTTAACTCTGTTGCCTTAGTTCCTTATCTGTAAAATCAGCTGGGGATGGAAATGACAAACCACTCCATTATTTATTTGGGGAGGGCGAGGAGAAAGGGATGATGGGTGTTTTTGTTTGGCCACTTATTCATATCTGAATTTTGTGACCCCGTTTCGAGTTTTCTTGGCAAAAATACTGGAGTGATTTGCCATTTCCTTCTCCAACTCATTTGACAGATGAGGAAATTGAGGCAAATAGGGTTAAGTGACTTTCCCAGAGTCACAAGCTAGTAAGTGTGTGAGGCCTGACTTGATCTCAGGAAGAAGCATCTTCCCGACTCTAAGCCCAGAGCTCTATCCACCATACCACTTAGTTGTGTGTGTGTGTGTGTGTACACACATACATGCATATGTATGTGCATATGTGTACATCCATATGTACATACATGCATGTACCTATATGGCTGTGTATGCATTGCGTGTGTATGTGTGTATGTGTGTGTGCAAACACATCTGTGTATATAGATAGGTATGTGTGTACATGCACATATGCATGTATATGAACATGCATTGTGTACACACATATGTATATACATGCATGCACCTGTATGGCTGTGTGTATATGCATATGTATACATGCATGCCTGTATGCTTATGAGTAAACGTGCGTATAGACATATACATGTGTGTATTTTGATAAGGCTGCCAGGAGAATTGCAGAATAGAGGAAAAGGACCTGAATAAAGTTTGTGCATATATCATTTCCCCGATACACAATTTAAATTCCCTGAGGGCAGAGATTATGTTATTTTTGCAGTGGTATCCCAGGTTCTTAGCACAGTTCTTGGCACTTATTAGACACTAATAAATGTTTGCTCATTGATTGATATAAGATACAAAATGAATATTTAAACTGATGATACATACCTTATCCTGCCAAAAGACTAATATTTTTATTAAGTATTTCATTAAGTACTTTTATTAAGTCTTTTAGAGTATTAGGTAACATTTTTTGTTTCTTTCTTTCTACAGGGGTACCAAAACTGTACCCAGGGAAATGAAAAGAACCCAGTGCTTATGCTGAGATGTTTTTCCCCTGGGACTCCACATGGCCAGTGCTGGGAGGGATTTGGGGGAGATGTGATTGGGGAAGCCTGGGGACAATATTTCCTGAAGTGCAGACAGAGACTGAGGAAACAAACTATGTAGTAGCTAAATAGTTCAATTAATTATTCTTGCTGTTATATTCATTTTGTTTTTCCTGCTTTTGCTAACGCCATGCAAGTGCTTTCATTGTTATCTAGATTTGACTCTCAGAAGAAAGCCCCAGTCAACCTAACTTGATTATGTCTTCAATAGAAAACAACTTTTAAACCTTGTAATTCCTGGGGGCGAAGGGGTGTATTTATTTCCCAATCACCACAATTTAAAAGCAAAACCAAACAAACTACATTTTTACCTTGATTAGAAATTCCAACTCCTCCCCACCCCCCATGAGACTCTCTAGAATTATTTTATTAGAAAGGTAATGTCAGCCTTAATGTACATTTTAGTATTCTCTTTAATACAAGTGGTAGTTTGCTAAGGTAGATTTTGGGTAGCCTGAGAAAACTTATGAGCATGTCTCAGAGACAAAAGTTACAGAATTTTAATCTTCCTCCCTTGCTCCAATAATCATGGCTTATCGTAGTCATGAAAGAAAATTAGCCTGACATAATCTGCTCTTCCCAGGTACTTTCGTTTTGAATCAGTATCTTCAATATCTGCAAAAGTATGACATATTTGCAAAATTATAAAATATTTGTTGGAACTATCTTTTAATATCTGAAACCTGTTGGAACGGCTTCAAAATGTAAAGTAATTCAGCTCCTACTTTTTATAGATATGTGAAAACCATTAAGATATCATTTAGTAGGCTTTAAACTTTGTCACTTACAAATCTAATTATTTTCCTTTTTAAATGTGCGGGACTTTTAAATGAAACATATTTCTGTTTATAAGATAATTGTAATTAAAAGAATTCACTAGCGTCAAAGTGTTCAGGGAATATGTACTATTAATAGAAGGACAGACTAGAATTTTAGGCACCTTATCCAACAACAAGAACATTGCTTCTGCTATATAATGGAGATTAGCAGAGTGGCTATGACCAGATCTGAAAGGATAACAGGATTTCAATAATGATACACTGGAAGCAAGAGGATTTTAGCAGATTTTTAGCATATTTATGTTTATATATATATATATATATATATATATATATATATATACATGTATATATATACATATATATACATGTATATATATACATATATATCATATATACACACAATTTTATGGTCTTTGCTTTTCTTTATTCTCTTATAGCAAAGATATTGGTAAATTAGAATGGAATAAAAAGAGTATTCTTTCTTTCTTCTATTGATTTGTTGCATTAAAATTCCAAAGAATAGATATGAATGATATCAAGGTTAAACATGTGAAGGAGTAAGAAAAAAAACAACAACTAATAATACAATGAAAATGTTATAAACAATGCATTAATTGTATATTAGTTTTTTTTATTTTAATTCATTTTCTTTCTTTTTTTTTTTTTTTTGGTTTTTGGGGGGCAGTTGGGGTTAAGTAACTGCCCAAGGTCACATGACTAGGTTTTTTTTTTTGGTTTGTGTGTGTTAAATGTCTGAGGCCGGATCCGAACTCAGGACCTTCTGACTCCAGGGCCAACGCTATACTCACTGCACCATCTAGCCGCCCCTTAATTCATTTTCTTAAATGAATATGGAAAGGAAGAAGTGAGAGTCAGGGAAGACTAACACACTTTAAAAGAAAGCACAAAAGCTAAAGGAAGTAGACAAGGAAGACAAGGAAGTAATATTATTACTAAAGAAGAATTACTAAATTATTACAAGGAAGTAATATTATTACTAAACATATATTCTATACCAAGTGGTATTGCATCCACATTCTTGGAGAAGTTAAGTGAATTACAGGAAGAAATAGACAGAAAAACTAAACTAATGGGTGACTGCAATGTCCCCTTCTCTGAACTAGATAAATCTAACCTCAAAATAAATAAGAAAGAAGTTAAGGAGGTGAACAGAATTTTTTAAAATGGCAGACCTCTGGAGAAAATTGAATGGGGATAGAAAGGAATACGCTGTTTTCTCAGTGGTACATAGCACCTACACTAAAATTGACCATGTACTAGGGTATTAAAAACCTCACAATCCAATGCAGAGAGGCAGCGATATTAAATGCATCCTTTTCAGATCATAATGCAAAAAAAAAAATTATATGTAATAAAGGACCATGGAAAAATAGACTAAAATTTAACTGGAAACTAAACAATCTAATCCTAAAGAATGAGTTGGTCAAACAACAAATTAGAGAAACAATAACTTAATCCAAGAGAATGACAGTAATGAGACAACATATCAAAACTTATGGGATGCAGCAAAAAGCAGTTGTTAGGGGAAGTTTTATGCCTCTAAATGCTTACATGAATAAAATAGAAAAAGAAGAGATCAATCAATTGGACATGCAATTGAAAAAGCTAGGAAAAAAGGTCAAATTTAAAAAACCCTATTAAATATCAAATTAGAAATAATGAAAAACAAAGGAGTGATTAATAAAATTGAAATTAAGGAAACTATTGAACTAATGAATAAAGCTAAGAGCTAGTTTTATTTGTAAAAACAAAAAAAGTGATGAAATAGATAAAGCTTTGGTTAATCTGATTTTTTTAAAAAAAGCCAGATTACTAGTATCAAAAATAAGAAGGGTAAATTCACCACCAATGAAGAGGAAATTAAAATAATAAATAGAAATTATTTTGCCCAACAGTATGCCAATCAGTTTGAGAATTTGGATGTAATGGATGAATATTTACAAAAATATTAATTGCCCAGATTAACAGAAGAGGAAGTAAAATACTTAAATAGCCCCATCCCAGGAAAAAAAAAAAATTGAACAAGCCCTTAATGAAGTGCCTAGGAAAACATCTCCAAGGTTATACAGATTTACAAGTGAATTCTATCAAACAATTAAAGAACAATTAACTCAAATACTATTTAGACTATTTGGGAAAATTGGTAAAAAAGGACTCCTACCAAATTCTTCTTATGATACACATATGGTACTGATACCTGAACCGGGAAGAGTCAAAACAGAGAAAGAAAATTATAGACCAATTTTGCTAATGAATATTCATGGAAAATTTTAAAATAAAATATTAGCAAAAATATTACAACAACTTATTGCTAGAATAATACACTTTGATCAGGAAGGATTTATATCAGGAATGCAGGGCTGGTTCAATATTAATTAAACTATCAGTATAATTGATCATGTAAACAACAAAACTAGATTTTGATGTATGATTATCTCAATGGATGCAGAAAAAGCTTTTGACAAAATACAGCACCTATTCCTATTAAAACCTCTAGAAAACAAAGGAATAAATGGAGCCTTCCATAAAATTATAAGTAGCATCTACCTAAGACTATCACTAAACATTATATGAAATGGGTTAAGCCAGAAGCATTTCCAATAAGATCAGGAGTGAAACAAGGATGTCTATTATCACCACTGTTATTCAATATGGTACTAGAAACTTTAGCTTTAGCAATAAGAGAAGAAAAAGAAATACAAGGAATTAGAATAGGCAAAGAATAAACACACTCTTTATAGACTATATGATGATATACTTAGAGAATCTTAGAGAATCAAGTAAAAAACTACTTGAAATAATAAACAGCTTTAGCAAAGTTGCAGGATATAAACTAAACCCACACAAATCATAGGCATTTCTCTATATTACTAACAAATCCCAACAACAAGAGATAGAAAAATTCCATTTAAAATTACTCTAGACATTATAAAATATTTGGGAGTCTACCTGCCAAAATAAACACAGGAACTATATGCACACAATTACAAAATATCTTTTACAGAAATAAAGTCAGAGCTAAACAAGAAAAACATCAGTTGCTCATCTGTATGACATATCAAATTCCACCTAAATTAATTTACAATGCCATACCAATCAAACCACTAAAAAAAATTGCACAGAGCTAGGAAAATAATAACAAAATTCATCTGGAAGAACAAAAGGTCCAGAATACCAAGTGAATTAATGAAAAAAAAATTCTAGAGAAGGTTGCCTAGCCACATCAGATCTTAAAATGTATTATAATGCAGCAATTATCAAAACTACTTGGTATTATCTAAAAAACAGAGTGGTGTATTAGTGTACATAAACACAGTAGTCAGTGACCATAGTCATCTTATTCTTTGATAAACCCAATGACCCAGCTTCTGGAATAAGAACTTAGTATTTGACAAAACGTGCCTGGAAACAGCATGATAGAAACTGGGCATAGACCAACATCTTACACTGTATTCCAAAATAAAGTCCAAATGAGTATATAATTTAGATATAAAGACTAATACCATCAATAAATTAGGAGAGGAAAGAATAGTTTGTCTGTCAGATTTATGAAGAAGAGAGGAATTTATGACTGAACAAGAGATAAAGAACTTTATGAAATGCCAAATGGATAATTTTGATTACATTAAATTGTAAAGGTTTTGTACAAACAAATCAATACAATTGAGATTGGGAGGGAAGAAGAAAATTGGGAAAGAATTTTTATAACCAGTGTCTCTGATAAAAGCCTCATTTCTAAAATATAACAGAGAACTGAGTCAAATTTATACGAATACAAGTCATTCCTCAATTGATAAATAGTCAAAAGATATGAATAGGCAGTTTTCAGAGGAAGAAATTAAAGCTATCCATCCTCATATGAAAAAATGCTCCAAATCACTATTGTTTAGAGAAATGCAAATCAAAACAACTCTGAGGTACATCACACCTATCAAATTAGCTAACATGACAAAACAGGAAAATTATAACTAGAGAAGATGTGGGAAAATTGGAACACTAATTCATTGTTGGTTCAATTTGGAACTATCCCCAAAGGGCTATAAAAATGTGCATACCCTTTGACTCAGGATTACCACTTGTAGGTCTGTATCCCAAAGAGATAAAAAAATATGGAAAAGGACCTACATATAGAAAAGTATTCATCACAGCTCTTTTTGTGGTGGCCAAGAACTAGAAATTGAAGGGATGCCCATCAATTGGGGAATAGCTGAAAAAGTTTGGTATCTGAATGTAATGGAATACCATTGTGCTATAAAAAATGATAAGCAGGTAGATTTCAGAAAGGCCTTGAAAGACTCATATGAACTGATGCTGGGTGAAGTGAACAGAACCAGGACAACATTGTACACAGTAACAGCTACAGTTTGTGATGACCGACTTTGATAGACTTACCCCTTCTCAGGAATGCAAGGACAATTATATAAAACAATTATAAAAGACTCATGATGGGAATTGCCATCAACATCCAGAGAAAGAACTATGGAGTCAGAGTGCATATCAAAACAGTCTATTTGCTCTTTTTTTTTTACTTTGTTTTCTTTCTCATGGTTCCTCCCATTTGATTTAATTCTTCTATACAACGTGACTTATGTGAAAATATATTTAATAAGAATATATATCTATGGGGCAGCTAAGTGGCACAGTGAATAGATCACTGACCCTGGAATTAGGAGGACTTGTGTTCAAATCCAGCCTCAGAAATTTAACACAAAAACTAGCTATGTGACCTTGGGCAAGTCACTTAACCCCAATTGCCCTACCTTCACCCCTCCAAAAAGCAAAACTACAACAACAAAAAATAAAAAAAGAATGTATATCTAGAGCCTATATTGGATTGCATGCCATCTTGGGGAGGGGTAAGGGGAGGGAGGTAGAGAAAATTTTAAACTTACTGAAGTGACTGTTGAAAATTAAAAATGAATTATTTATTTTATAAAAATAATGTTAAAATTATTTTTATATTTAATTGGAAAAAAATAAAATACATTTAAAAGAAAAAAATAAAAGGCCATTGCTTTCGTACTACCCTTGTTATACTAACTAAAAACCTAAAATTCTAGATTGATTTTTCAGTAGACATGGGATCTCATTACTATAAGTACCCTATATTAAAGGCTATATTGGAAATTAGCCATTCCTCATCCTCTAATCAGGTGAAATCTTTGCCCATTTTCCCCTATAAGTGCTCCTTAATGGGTCTACCCAAAAGTATTGAGGTCCTCCTCTATATCTTTTAATATTGTTTGAACACCAATAAAATACATAGGTTGCCCATTGGCATGAACTCCCTCATATTACATAAGTGGGCCAATACCACCTCTCAACTGTTAATTTGATTATACTAAAGTATAGGTCTGACTTTGTCATTTCCAGCCCCCAAATAAACAGACACATGGATGGAAGGAAGGAAGGAAGGAAGGAAGGGCATGTAGAAAGGTAAAAACTTCAATGGTTTCCTATTAACTCCAAGATTGAATATAATCCCCTCTGTTTGGCTTTCAGAACTCTTCATAACATAGACTTTTTCTTCCATTTCTGTCTTCTTATACTTTATTCCTTTCCACATACATAAATGCACAGCCTAATTGTCATTCACACATATATATGGGGTGTTAAGGGAGAACTAGTACCTCAGGTATGAGGGCTTTGGTGTACAACTCTCTGCTGTGATTCCAAGATGCTGTAGCAGCAGCCATACCCCAGTAAATCATCTGGGTAGATGGGCTCAGCCAGGTTGAGGGTGACTACTCCACCTTATGTCCAACAGTGAATTGGGGTTTTGTGGGGGTATTTCCCCAAGTATGTGAAGATTTTCCTTGATTAAATGGGTAGATGAGAGCAGTTTGTTCAGGTGCTGAAGCAGGCGCTGTGGTGCACTTACAGCTTGGTCAGAAAGCAAAGGTAACAGGGTCATCCACTGTATCTCGGGCCATCAGCAGTCTTCCTGACTTTTGTCCTACCAGTGGTCTTGACTCTGGAAGAGAGAGAGGCTGATGACTTTGTGCAATTCTGCCTCACAAATCCAACTCCCATACAATTCAAGACATCACTCTGTGATGTCACTGGTCCTCTTTGAAAATGGAGGACTAACAACATATTTCCTGCTACGTGTCTTCACGATGGATGTCCTCCATTCCTGGAATGTTCTCCTTTTTCACCTCCACTTCCTGGCTTCGTTCAAGAGTTAATTTAAGTGCCACTTTCTTAGAAGGCTTTTTCTGGCCCCATTTTCTGTTAGTGCTATTTCCTTTTGAGATGACCTTGTGTATTATTTGTATGTTGTCTCCCTCATTAGAGTGTGAGTTTTTTGAGGGCAAGACTATTTTTGATTTCTTTGAATGCCCAGTGTTTTAGCAAAGTGTCAGCAAGCATTTAATAAGTGCTTGTGACCTATTGACTAACAAAAATTTCCTGTTGTGTACCATTTTTATTATATCCTTTATGTTGATTCTGCAACAAAATTTACTGGCTCACAGAACTGCAAAATCTTTGAGTTCAAAGAGACCTCAGTGGACATCTGATCCAACCTACAGCATACCCAACGTGTGGCATTTTCTTAAAAGACTTTTCTTAAATACTATCCTTAGCTTCTTCTATCAGTGTATTCTACTTTGGGATTACTTTAATTCTTACGATATGTTTTCCTTATGTCAAATCTAAATTAGTCTCTTTGCACCTTCCATCCATCAGGGCCAAACAGAAAATATTGAATACCTCTTCCTTGTGCCAACATTTTAAATTAATGGAAACATATATCATTCTTGTCCTAAATTTTCTCTTCTCCATGTTAAATATCTTTATTTCTTTCAATTGACCTTCACATGGCATTTATTTGAGACCCTTCACCACCCTTGTGTCCATCCACTGGATACTGTCCATCTTATTAGTTTGTTTTTTTTTCCCAAAAATAGTTCACTTAGAACTGAACACAATTATAACAGATTCAGTTTTATCAGGAAGAAGACAAAAATATTGTAACCTCTTTATCTCAACATTCTACTATACTTAATGAAGTCTAAGATTTAATTTGCTTTCTTGGCTGCCATGTCACACTTTTGACTGTAATATATTAGCATGTTTTCAGACAGTTTTCAGATAAACTGCTATCTAACCTCCCCACACACCATTTTGGACTTGTGAAGTTACAGACTTCTCCATCTTAGATTGAGTGGATTTTTGACACAAATTGTAAGATTTTTATAAATATCCTTACAAAATTTGACCTTATTCAATTCTCCTCAATGTTCTCTTCTTATCAAAATCTTGTTGAATCCTGATTGCATTGTTCCATACATTAACTCTCCCTCCCAGTTTTGTGTCATCTGCATATATAATGATTATGCCATTGATTCCATTATCCAAGTAATTGATTGAAATGTTAAATACCACAAAGCCAAACACAGAGACTGGGGTGCACTCCCAATAGCCTTCCATCCAAGCTGACTTTGAATCATTAATACTATTATCAAAAATCCAGCTATCTTGTCCTTTAAGAATAGTATTAGAAGGGGGTGGCTAGGTGGTACAGTGAATAGAGCATTGACACTGGAGTCAGGAAGACCTGAGTTCAAATCTGGCTTCAGACACTTGACACACTTACTAGCCATGTGACCTTGGGCAAGTCACTTAACCCCAATTGCCCTCCAAAAAGCAAAAAAAAATATTATAAGTATTAGAAACATTGCCAAATATTTTGTTAAGATCTAGGTAAATTATATTGAAAAAAATTCCCCTGATATACTTTGAGAAAAATGGAAATCAGGTAGTTCTGGTATAACCTCTTTTTCATGAAGTCATACATTTCACATGTTTTATTCTTTTTGATCCATTAATTCTTTTTTTTCTAAATGCTTACTGATAATTTCTATAAAATCATTCCAGAACTTTGTCTGGAATTTATGTCAAGTCCATTCACAGACTTATTGTTTCCACACCCTACTCTCTTCCATTTTTAAATTGTTTCTTCATAATGCGTGGTAGAATCAAGGTTAACATATTCTTCTCCATTGCCCTTCAGGTGACTTAATACTTTAATTTTTTTGAGTGTATGTTTTTTTTTTTACTGCCTCTTTTTTAGCAATGTGGAAAGACTAGAAGAAAATTGATGTTGAAAAAGTGTCAGGGACAACCTTTGGTTTATTAAAAGCACTTTGCAATTTCCCCAAATCAATACTGAGTGTTCTTCTTCTACTTCTTTCAATTATGAGTGTGTGTGTGTGTGTGTGTGTGTGTGTGTGTGTGTGTGTGTGTGTGTGGTGTCTGTCCAGAATATATGGATGATGGTCTAGCTATATCATCAATCCAACCAGTTACATATAATATAGCCTATAAAGCAGTTATCAATTAAAATTGAGATTCCAATAACTACCAACCTATGAACCGAGTTTCCCATTCCTATGAATTGTTTATGAGAATATTCTAGATATGCATTAAAGATGTCTTTTCTGAAGGTATAAAAAGGAAACAGGTGAGATTCCATAGAATAATATATTTTCAGCCAAATTTGACTGAGATTTTGAGGGAATACTAGGTCTTACTGTGTTTATTTTCTGATGACTATTTTAAGGCATCTGGAAAGCAAAATGTCACCATTAAGGCTTTCCTTTAAGCAGTGAGGCATCCCAAGGAAGGCACAGGATGGATAAGCCAAACAAATCATGTTACTGCAATCTCCTTGGAAAAAATCTTCCTTTAGAACCCAGTGGGTATAGCCAAGAACTATGTGCTGAAAAGCTCTGGGCCTTCTCTAGAATGGCTAGATGGTGCAGTAGATAGAGCACTGCGTCTAGAATCAGGAATCATGCCTCAGACACTGGTTGTGTGACCCTAACCAAACCACTTAACCCCATTTGCCTCAGTCTCCTCATCTGTAAAATGAGCTGAAGAAAATGAAATGACAAACCACTCCAGTATCTCTGCCAAAAAAACGTGGAAAATCACAAAGAGTCAGACATGACTGAAAAGAGCTAAACAATGACAACAAAACCCTGGTTCTGGCACACCATTATAGTTATCATCCAAGAAAGCAGCCCTCAGGCAGAAGGGTCCTGCCATCCCCGATACCATCACATCCACTGCAAACCAGTTGTCATTAAGGAGTGAATAAGCCAAAAGCTTGATCAATAATAGCACCTGCTCCAGAGTATGGCCCCTCTCATCAATTTATCAGGGGGAAACTATATGACATTTTTAAATTCATGAAAAATATGAAGATTTGACCGGACAAGTGCCTTTATATGTGGTGCAATCTCTGCCTCCTTAGCAGCCACAGGTACTAAAGAGAATTCACACTAGCAAAGTCCTTGGCACCATCAAATGGTTCAGCTGAATGTTATTGTATCAGTGGAAAGGATTCAAAAGAAGATTTATCACCATCCACCTTGTCAATGGGTCCAGTCCATCTGACTCTCAGCTGAAACTTATGTGTGTAATCTCTATTTATTAAAATCTGAGCTTCTTGGGGATGTGGACTGGTTTTTAAAAATATGTATCACACACACATATATCTGTGTGTATATATATATATATATATGCATATATATACACACAGATATATATTATCTACTCAATCCATATGACATGTTTATATATATATTATGTGTATAACATATAATATATACATTATATATTTTATATTATGTATAATATGTACATTACATATTATATATTTTATATCATATATTATATATATGTGTATATATAGGCATACACAAAAACACCTGTATATACACATGCATATACGTGCATGCCTGTGTATATAAAATACTACTAATGCTCATAGTGAAAGCTAGCATTTATATAGTGCTTACTATGTGTCAGGAATTGTACTAAGTGCTTTACAAATATTATCTCATTTGAACCTCATAACAACCCTGGGAGTTAGGTATGATCATTATCCCTATTTTATAGTTGAGGAAACTGAGGCAAGCATAGTTTAAGTAACTTGCCCAAGGTTACACAACTATTAAGTGTCTGACTCTGGATTTGGATAGAGAGCTAGCTCTGGAGTCTGGAAGACCTGAGTTCACTCTATCATGTGTGTGTGTGTGTGTGTGTGTGTGTGTGTGTGTGTGTGTGTGTGTGATGGACATAAGCTCCTAAGCACCCACAAGTGTGGAAAGTGGTATAAAAGACATTAGGCTGGAAAATGACTGGGAAAAACTGTGGGACAATCATATAATGAATTTTTTTTTTAAAGCAATTGGGGTTAAGTAACTTGCTCAAGGTTACACAGCTAGTCATTATTTATGTGTGGGTGCTCATTTTCTGAGGCCGGATCTGATCTCGGGTCATCCCAACTCCGAGGCCGGCACTCTTACTCACTGCGCCACCTAGCCGCCCCTTTAGGGCAATTGGGGTTAAGTAACTTGCCCAAGCTTACACGGCTAGGTTTTTGTTTGTGTGGATTAAGTGTTGGAGGCTGGATCCAAACTCAGGTCCTTCTGACTCCAGGGCCGGCGCTCTATTCACTGTGCCACCTAGCCACCCCTTAATGAATATTTTTTAATGATAAAATATGGAAAGCCCCAAGTACAAAATGGCAGTGTGAAAGAACTAAGATGCCACCCAAACCAAAGAAATCACAGATTCGCAGACATATCTTCATTTGGCAATAGAAGAAAACTAAAAATAAAGTTTCTGAACACATGTATCCCAAAAAAGAGAAAGATAAAAATGAAGTGATTCATATTCATATGCTGTGATTCTCTACACTGATTATCCAATAGATTTTATCTGTTTTGATCTCTAGGATATTTTCATTTCTAGTGCACAGGATTACAATGGTAAAAAAGAATGTTTCTAAGTGTGGCCTTAAAGAAATTCCACATTCTTAAAAAAAAATCACCATCATATAAGGAATTTGTATATCCATTGCAATTCTTTCAGACATCACTACTGTCCTCAAAAGTATTTGACAACTAACTATAATGTTTCATAAAGTGTATTGTTTAACAAACTTCTAAATTGTCAGTATTTAAAATCCAAAATTAATAAAAATTACATGGATGAAGATATCAAAACATGCATATGTTCCTTGAAAATTATTTCTGGAATATATTGTAAGGGTGAAAGGTAACCATAAATTGATAGCTTCTGTCTCAGTTAAAGTACTTAATGTATTGTTTTATCTGTGATATGTATAGCCAATGAGAATGTTCCTCTTAAATAAATGAAACAATCAAAGGTATTAGCCTGATGGCGGGGGAGGGAAGAAAATAAAATCTTTGTTAAGCACACTGGAAACAATAGGTTTCTTTAAGTCAATAGATGCTCCATAGAAAGTGTACTAAGATTAGTTGTAGAAACCCAGACACAACATGGAGGTCTTGGATAAAACAGAAAGCCAGTTTAAATTTGGATATTTGAATAAAAGGTCAGCCTACAGGGGGGTGTAAGTTAGGTTAAAGGTTAGAGGGTGGAAGAGAGAATTTCTCTCAATGAAGACCTTGTGAACTTCATTGGCAGGTCTGGAAGACTTGGATTTCCCATCAACATTCCAACTATGTTCTCAGAACAACAGTGTGGGCAGTGGGAACTGAGTACAAAATAAACACAATGAGGAAAGATAGCTTTGAGCTCTAAAAGGATCCCAGAAGAATGTGCCCAAGGGTATAACTTCTTGGGGATTCCACAAAGGGAGAAAAGAATTTCCAATAATCAAGAACTGAGAATTTACCCCCTTTGTAATAAGAGCTTTCTAAGTTTGAGTCTACCTCCCCTTTTACTCTAAATGTACCTGTGGAAGAATATGTCCCAGACTTTTTGTTAAGTAGCATTTTTTACTGATTACCCTTACTCTACCACCTCAATAAATACTTCTGACTAAAAGCCGAGGAAGTCTGATTAATATCAACTGACAATCATCGGGGTTAAGCACATTGGTAGAGGCTGATGTAGACTTTGTCTACATCACTAGATAAACCACATCTCCAACTCCTCAGTTTCCCTTAGAACCCTGGGGAAAAATAACCAGAAGCTCTCAGGGGATCCAATCTACTGTGGTTGGGATTTGGGGATCATGAGGCCAGAGTGCACACTCCCCATGGAGGTGAATTCTTATTAGAAATGTAAGGAAGTTAGAGATAGGATATAGACACTTAAGAGACAAATAACATTTTGTATTCTGATAGGGATGGATGACAGCTAACCAACAATGGACTGGTTTCTCTCTTCCCCTTGAAGTCTTTTGCTTTGTGGGGAATGTCTTCTCTAATGTTTTCTTTCATGAAATTAAAATTCTCCTTTATTAATATGACTACTCTTTCATGTTTATGCAACAAAAATTTTGGCATAATTATTGTATGTGCATGTTGTTTTCTCTAGTAGAATGTGAGATCCCTTATGAGAGAAACTGTTTCAATTTTGTCTTTGTATCCCAAGCAGTTAGTATGACAACTTGGCACATAGGAGTTTAACACATTCTAGTAGATGGATGGAGGGATGGATTGCATTACGCATTTGTGATCTCACCAGTGTAACTTTTTATTCTGTCTCATTCCTGTCCATGGCTTTTAGTAAGTTCTCCTTAGAGGATCTTCTCAACATGAGGCAGGCTCTTTCCTTGATCTTTTAATATAATTATACCAGTACAACACACAGGTATTATCTCTCATTCTCACTATGTGACCAGATCACCTGCTTTTCTGGTCATCCTTACTGATATCTTTTGTGCCATATCCTAAATGCAAATAACTGTTGATAGTACACATCAACTTATTTACCCTTGAGCTCCATTTTTCCATCTCTTTTTGGGTCAGCTACAATTCTGAATCTTTTATGACTTGTAGTATTCTATGATGTTGCAACACTAGGTTATTGGTATTAAAAATGATGGTTTGTTGGCTATTTTTATTTCAGTCAGATTGCTTGAAGGCACTCAGATAGATTACAGTTTTGGGCAACTTCACTTTCTGTGCAAAATATTTATACTGCTCAACAAATTCAGTGGACTGCCTGTTTAATTGCATTGCTAAAACCCAGGCAATATGAATTTCTAAATACATTTCATTTTTCCAATATAGATGGCTAGGTAAATTCTTTAGAGTAATTTTCAACTCCATTTAGGAAGATAGTACTTAGGATCTCAGTGCCATTAGAAAATTAATTAATGGACAGGAACATATGGAGAACCTCATTCACAGGGATTGGCATTTCTCTTTGAATTCTGTAAAGTTCATACTAGGTAACACCAGCAAATACATTAATTTAAAATCTTTTGTTTCCATTTATAACTTTTGACACAGCGATATCACTATTAAGTCAGTATCACAAAAGAGATAAAACAAAAAGGAAAAGGACGTATATGTACAAAAATATTTATAGCAGCTTTTTTTCTGGGGACAAAGAATTAGAAACTGAGGGGATGCCACTCAATTGAGGAATGGCTGAACAAGTTGTGATATGTGATTATGATAGAATACTATTGTACTATGAGAAATGATGTGCAGGATGCTCTCAGAAAAAAAACGGAAAGATTTCCTTGAGCTGATGCAAAGTGAAATTTACTGGGTACAAAGTAACAGCAATATTGTAAGATGATTAGCTGTGAATGACTTAGCTATTCTCAGCAATACAATGATCCAAGACAGCTCTGAAGAACTCATGATGAAAAATGCTGTCTATCCCCAGAGAAAGAACTGATGGTGTCTGAATATAGATTGAAGCATATTTTTTAACTTTCATTTTCTGTAGTTTTTTTTGTCTATGTTTTCTTTCACAACATGACTATTATGGAAATGTTTTCCAAGACTACACATGTATAACCTATATCCAATTGCTTGCCTTCTCAATGGTGGAGAGGGGTGGGGAGGAATGGAGAGTATTTAGAACTCAAAGTTTTAAAAATGAATGATTAAGATTGCTTTTACATGTAACTGGGAAACAATAAAATTCTAAATAAAAATATTTTGTTTCTTCCATCAAAGTTTCTATGATGTTAATATATGCATGAATGAAACATCACTTAAAGAGTTTTTCTAAGGCTACAATTTTCTTTCTGCCAAAGCCAAACTCTCACTTTGTCCCCAGATCCCATCCCACCCTAGTCTCCTGCAGGAACTTTCTATTTTCATCATCTCTTCCCTTTCTCATCTCCATTCTCTATGTACTGGCTCCTTTCTGCCTGCCTGAAGGCATAACCAGCTTTCCCTCATCCTTGCCTTTTTTTCAAGATATACTAAATCTCTCCTCTCTTTTATAGTCATACATCTTATAAAAGAAATGTTTATATACAGATCTCCAATTCTTCACCAACCTATTAGTCCTCACCCCCTTGCAAACTAGCTTTTGATCCCATGACTCAAATAACCCTGCTTTCCCCAAGTTTACCACTGATCATTTAAATGCTATATCCAATAGACTGTTTGAACCTGCATCCTCCGTGAAGCTTTAGATAATCTTGACTATCCTCTTCTCCTGATTATTCTCTCTTCAAAATGCTTGTGTCTCAGTATTCTCTATATTTCTCATTCTATATATGACCATTATTTTTAAGTCTTCTTTGCTAGATCATGCTTTTTATGAGAAAATCCCTCAGACACTTGTATATATGTAAGTGTTTGTGGGGAGCCCTAATCTTTTTTTTTTTAATCTAGTCTTGTCAACACTTCATTTTAATGAAGGCACCACCATCATTCTAGGAAATTAGGTTTACATCCTTCATGCATAGCTATTCACTTAGCCCAATACACTCACATACCCACTTTCATAACTTCCCTGAAGCCTATCTCCTCCTTTGAATTCACATATCTAATCATATAAATTCAGACTCCACCATTCAACTGTATTGTTGAAATACTCTCAATCTTAATCTCTTCCCCCATCTAATACATCTTCTATATTTTGTTCAGAAATATTTAGTGGTTTCCTACTATGTCCAGCATAAAATGGAAAACTTTCTTATTGACATTTAAAGTCTTCCACAAACTATCTTTATATATTTTATTTTCATATTTCTCTCTTTAATTCTTTTTTGTGGAGGGGGGAAGGCAGGGCAATTGGGGTTAAGTGACTTGCCCAAGGTCACACAGCTAGTAAATGTTAAGTGTCTGAGGGCTTCCTGATTCCAGGGCTAGAGCTCTATTCACTGCACCACGTAGCTGCCCCACTTTCTTTTATTCTTGCTACAATTCACCCAGACTGGACTAATAATTGATCCTGAAATTCTACATGTTGTCTTAAGTACCTATGTCTAGATGCCACTATTCTACCTTACTTCTACATTTATAGTGTATCAGTAATGCAGTATTCACAATGCCTACGGAAACTATAAGTATGTTGATATGATTACTAATCATAACACAACATATACCAGGCTCTCTACATGGAGGACAAAGCTAGAACATTTATTCAAATACCAGAAAACTGAGTCCCCAAACCAGAAAGTCAAAGCCATCACAGTAGTTATGAAGTTGACACACATAGTTAATGTAGTAAACACCCACATTCCCAAGCCTTCAAAACAGAACAGGCTACCTCAGGCCAAGGTCCTCCTCTCCTTACTCAGAGCAACTGCTCAGCATCTATGCAGCTTGCTTCCAGAAGCTCTGGCCCTCTGAAGTTCCTCTCCCTAGCAGTCCTCAGCAGGAGTCCTTAGCAGAAATTCTGGCTGGCTCAAAAAAAAGAGTTCGTGCCACCACCTCCTCCACTGCCTGTCACCACATTCACTCTAGCTTGGTTCCTGCTTCCTCTTGCCCCACTCTGTCCTGCTATGTCAGCAAATTCAAGGGGAATGGAAGATCTTCAAATCCCATAACCATTACATTTGGCCCCAAGATCTTTCATGTCCCTTACCTTGCAAAAATACATTAACAATACATTTCATTACATAGGTTAAGAGGAGTTTTAGGAATAACTGATGTCAACAGAATTTTACAATATAACAAGGATAGCACACAATAAACACAGAAAACAATATTTTAGGGTTGGACTTGAGCACAAGCTCCCCATAATTCCCCCCCAACAAATGGAGCCCCAAAATCTTGGGGTAAGGGATAAAGGTATCTTTCTCCATGGCTACTTGCTGCTGAAATTGGACACAGAGTTGTCCCTGTCGCAAGGGGTCCCATTTGAGAGTCAGTTCTTTAGCCAGCATTTGGAATGTGCTTGATGCCAGGTCCAGGGTGACATATCACAGTTGTGGATAGGGGGTGACATCCAGCTTCAGCTACCAGGTATCTACAGGTGAAGGGTACCAAGCCTGTGGAAACAAATCTAACAAACAAGGCGAACAGACAAAAAGCCAAGAAGAAGCAAAGAGACATTAACCAGAAACAAGGTAGATTATAGGATCGGCCATGCTACTGGAGTCCATGGGCTCCCTACTGAAGCCTCATTCACAGAAGAATATATGATTTAAGGGTACAATTTTGTTATCATCTTCTCTGTAATAAACAATAGTTGTAGTGTTACCCCTCCCATGTTCTAAAATCTCCACAGCCTTTGGAACATCACCTAGCTTCTATTTTATCCATGTTTCAGCTCCCAGTTTTATTCTATCAGTAGAACCAAATCTTTCACTTCCTCTGACAGTTATTTTGGAAGGAGGGTCAGGTTTTACAAGTGGTGTTGTTTCACAAGGAATGATAATCACTTGAACTATCCTATAATTTTTACGAATCTTTGTGGGCCCTTCACCTAAATTATGGAATGAATGTCACAACAATTTCACCTTTATAATCAGAATCTATTACTCCAGCCAATACGTGTATTCCTTGAGCTGCTAATCCTGATTTGGGTAAAATCTGTCAAAGTGATTTTGGGGGATTCTTATGCATATTCCAGTGGTGATTTTTCTTATTTCTTTTCTGTCCAATCAAAAGTCCTCTAAACAATGTAAATCACATACCACTGAACCAGGTGTTCATGGGTACAGTGCTGGGACATCTGGCCTCAAAGTCTAATACTCAACATTTGGGATCTTACATGTTTGTTGTTTTCTAATTTGCAGATTTGGGGTCATCATTCTGCCTAAAGGTGTACTTCCTCCCAATGGTCTATTATTCAAATTACAAAAAGCCATGAACAAATTATCCTTCCAATATTGATACAAATTATTAGAACTTACCTTCCTTAACTGTTCTTTCAATAATCCATTCATTCTTTCAATTATCCCAGATGCTTGTGCATAATATGGAATGTGATGTATCCATTCTATACTGTTTAGTTTACAATACTTCTTCATCTCATTACCTTTGAAATATGACCCATTGTGACTTTGATTCTGTATTGGGGTTCTATAATATAGACTTATGAGATCTAGAGTATTACAAGTATTTTTCTGTGTTGCATTCTTATAAGGACAAGCCACTAGTATACCTGAAGAGGTATCAATACAAGCACATATAAATATGCATCCTTTATCTTGTGGTAGTGGACCAATATAATCTATTTGCCAGATTTGGGTGGGACCTTCCTCTTGCTATCTCTCCAGTTACTACCCAAGGAACAGTTCACTCCTTTTCCAATTGACATATATGACATTATTCTGCTATCTGTTTTAATAGTGAATGAGGATACTAATACCTCGATCTTGTGCCCACCAGTGTGTGTGGCCTGGAGCCCCAAATGGCAAGCTGTTTGGTGGACCCATTTTGCTAATACCGGATCATCACTTGTTGTCAAAGTAGGGACAATATGTTCATACTGCTATGTTCAGTAGCAATCTTTGCCAGTTGATCAGCATGAGCGTTGTACTGACGTTCTGGCATGGTAAGAGACACGTGAGAATCTACATGAAAAACTGACAAATCAGTGACCATAGACATGTTCCAGATATCTTGCCATAATTCTTTGCCCCAGACTTGTTTGTCATGAATTTTCCAATTTTGATTTTTCCACATGGGCATCTATGTAACTAACCCATTAGCTACAGCCCATGAATCAGTGAATATATGACACTGTCCTCCTTGTTCTGTTTTGATGGCTTGATGTACTGCCAAAAGTTCAGCATAATGACTACTTCCACCTATCCCAGTACTTTCCAACGTCCTTCTAGTACATGGGTTATAGGCTACTGCTTTCCAATGTCTTTTTTGGCCCAAATATTTCGCTGTCCCATCAGTAAACCATGCGTGTCTCTTTTGTTCTTCAGTTAGTCCATCACATCCCTCATTCCATTTTACAGAAGACTGTAACAACTGTTGTTTTGGCTCAGGGGGTGTGTCATTCCTCTCAATTTCTATGTTTTCTACAGATTCATGTAGAGCAGAGACTGCTTTTTCCTGTTTTCGCTCTATTTTGAATATACCACTTCCATTTGATTATAGTAGCCTCTTGGGCATGTCCAATTCTGTGAGAAGCTGGGGTACTCATTACCCAGGTCATAATTAGGATTCCAGGTCTTAATATCAATCACTTCATGGCCCAAGTCAGTTATTCAGTCTCCACCAAAGCCCGATATGCAGCTAACAACTGCTTTTCAAAAGGTGTATACTGAACACCAGATGAAAGGAGTTTTCTACACCAAAATCCCAAGGGTACATTTTGGCTTTGTTGTTTTTGCCACAAGCTCCAGTTTGTGTAATCATCTTGTACAGTCACTTGTAATTCCACTGGACTATTTTGCATGGGCCACAAATCAAGGGCCAATTGTATGGCAGCCTTGGCTTCTTCAAAAGCTTTACTCTGCTCAAGTCCCCAGTCGAATTCATATTTCTTCTCAGTGACTCTATATAAAGGTTTCAAAATCTGTCCCAAATGTGGAATGTGGTACCTCCAGTATCCAAACAATTCTATGAACTTTTGGGCATCCTACTTATTGGTAGGGGTGGGAAAATCCTGAATCTTTTGTCGGGTTTGCAGAATAATCTCTTGTAGTCCCTCCCTTGTTCCATTGTATACCCCAAAATTTGACATTTTGAGCTGGTCCTTGAACCTTTGCAGGGTTAATTCTCTACCCTTTACTTTTCATATGCTCAATTAGAAGGGTCAAACTCCTCTCCACTTCTTTTGAATCTTTTCCCTGTATCATGATATCATCAAAATAGTGGGTAAGCTGTATAGCAGGTAGCTTTAATTCATCCAACTGTTTAGCCACAATCCTGTGACAAATAGTGGGTCTATGTAGGTACCCTTGTGGCAAGCTTGTGAAAGTATATTGTCTACCCTGCCAAGTGAAAACAAACTGGCTCCATTGTTTAGTGTCTATTGGGATGGTGAAGAAGGCATTTGCCAAGTCAATAACTGCATACCAAGTCCCATCATATTTCTGGATCCTTTCTATTAAGGTGATGGTATCTGGAACAGCAGCGTACAAAGGAGGAGTCACCTTATTCAATTGTCTATAATCCAGGATCATTCTCCACACACCATCTGACTTTTGTACTGGCCAAACAGGATTATTCCATCTTGTGGTTGTAGGGACTAACACTCCTGCTTCAACATATTCCTTTATAGTATTGGTAATTTCATCTTGCCCACCTGGCAAAGGATACTGTTTTAAAGTAATTACTTCAGAAGGCTCACATAAAGTGATTGGGTCCATTTTTATTTTTCCCACTCCTACAGCAAATTGGTATCTTCCTTCAGGTAAATGCAAAGTCATGCCTCTCAATATATCTATTCCAATGATGTATTCAGGAATGGGTATAATAACCACAGTATATTCTTTCTTAGGTAATTGCCCAATTTTCATTGTTATTTAAACTTGTCTGGCTGATATTTCAGCCCCTCCTAGACCTGTGATGGTAATAGGAGTTCCCAGTTTAAACTTATCAGGGTTTCCATAGGTAAGTGTGGCCTCAACCCCAGTATTGAACAACGCCCTAGTCACAGTTAGTTGATCCATTCTTCCAATATATTGTTAAACCAACATGGGGTCTGCAATCTGCTCTCTATATTTCTTTAATCTGGGCTGGGGCCCTGCCTATTTCCTATTCTCCCTGAAGGTGGGGCAAACTTGGATACAAAGATCCAGATTCAGGAGTACTTACAGTGGTGGTTCTTGCTTCCCTATTCATTCTAATGTTAATTAAGCTCTTCAGTTGGAATACCATCTATTCTTCTAAAGTCCACCCCTGTTCTCTATAGAGCAGAAAACAGTTCCCTTCAGGTCTATTTTGTCTTTGAATCCTCTGGATGTTTACTCTTCTCTCTCAAAGAAATTTATCTTGTCCTCATTCCCCTAAGTCACTTAATTGTGAAATCTTATCCAGCACCTCTGAAAAAGGGTGCCCTATTTCCCCAGTTAATAGAGTCAGAATTAGGTGATTATAAGCAGGTGGAGCCATCTTCACTATGATATTTCTATGAGGAACTCCTAGGGGGGTATTGTGATATGTATTTGCATCTCCAACCATGATGGTAGTTTTCATTATCTCCTTCTTTAGCTTTCTCATATAGTTTCTAAGTGAGTACCAGGGTCTGTCTCCACCAGGCCACACAGAGTCAGTAGGATATTGCTTTCTGTATCCCTCTGCAGCTAAAGCTAACAGATTAGTTCTGTTGAGGCCTCCTCTCATGTGGTGATCCCTAAAAGCTTGGTGTACAAAATGATTCTGACTGATACTTAGGAATTTTAAGCAATCCTCACAGTCCAGTGTTATTCCTCTAGTGCCTTCATCAGTGATTCTTACTATCCAGGACACTAAAGACTCTCCCATTCTTTGGGTGGATCTACTCAATATATCAGTAATCTCCTGTTGAGTGAAATCTTCAATTATCTCCCTAGACTCTGTTTGGCCCTGGGGGTTCTTCTGTCTTCTTCTTTGTATGGGGAGGACTTCTACATTAGAAGACTCCTCATCTAGCCTTGTTCCATTCTCCACATATACATTCTCCTGGCAGCTGTCGGGGCAACTCTGCCCAGCCTGTACAAAAGCTGCATGCATATTCCTTCTGCTAGTTTTTTGCTTCCTTTTAGCTACATAAACAGAAGCTTCTTCTTCCACCACCTGAGTCCTTCTAGTTTGCTCTTCTGAATTCTGTGACACAGAAGAATCATCAGGCAAAGCAGCCAACTCCCTAGACATCTGAGCTTTTTCCTCGGGCTTTTTCCTCCTTATCCCTACTTTTATACATAAGGCAATAACTTGTTAGTAGGAACCAGCCTCTCCTGCACACTCCTGCCAGTTCTTTGCATGGTTCTATGGGTATTCCTTGCAAACATCTTTCCAAATTTCTGGGTTCTTCCTCTTTCAGCCTTGGTTCCCAATTTTCACAGGGCCCTGTGCTTTTGGCCCATTCTCTGGCTAGAAAGGAATAAGGCAAATCCTCCCATCCTGGGATAGACATTTCTCCCTCTAAAGCCCCCTTGCTTCCAAATAGAGGCCTGACATTTTGTGATCCCACTCTCATCACCAAATGTATCAACAATGAAATATGCATAATACCTATGATAACTATAAATATGCTGATATGGTTATTAATCACAAAATATGCCAGGCTGTCTACATAGGATACAAAGCTAGAACATTTATTCAAAAGCATAAAACTGAGTCCCAAAACCAGAAAGTCAAAGCCATCCCAGTAGTTATGAAGTTGACACACATAGTTAATGTAGTAAACACCCACATTCTCAAGCTTTCAAAACAGAACAGGCTACCTCAGGCAAAGGTCCTCCTCTCCTCACTCAGAGCAACTGCTCAACATCCATGCAGCTTGCTCCCAGAAGCTCTGGCCCTCTGAAATTCCCATCCCTGGCAGTCCTCAGCAGGAGGCCTTAGCAGAAATTCTGGCTGGCTCAAAAAAGGAATTCCTGCCACCACTACTGCTGCTGGTCAACACACTCACTCTAGTTTGGTTCACTCTTCCTCTTGCCCCACCCCTTCCTGCTATGTCAGCAAGTTCAAGGGGACATGGAAGACCTTCAAATCCCATAACCATTACATCTGTAGCAGCAAGCACCGTAGCATACCCAGGATGGCTGCCAACACAAGTTCTTAGATTTGCTTTTCTAAAGGAAAGCAACTCAAAACGGGTTAACAATCTTGCTTTAATCAAACATTTCATTTACCTAGTTCAGGGGGAAAAGGTCAGCACCACGAACTTCAGAAAATACAGAGGTTACAAGTAGACAAAAAATGCAGACAGAGAAACAGATCAGCAGACAGGCTTCCAACTGTCTGACCATTATATTCATACCTAGTCAGTTACCATAGAGGGAAGCATCAACATCTGGGTTTTCAAAGCCAGGGGGCTCAACAGCTGCCCAGAGTCTCATCTGATAAAATCACATTCTCAAAGTGAGCCCCAAAACAAATCTCACACCAGGGAATATATAGCCTTCTTCTGGCTCAGAGAATGTCACAACCCTCTTGACCCACTGCCCAATCACAAAGTAACAAGGTGTGGACATTCCTGAAAAACAAGCTCCCACCACAGGTTCCATGTGACCATATTCAGCCTATTAGGGGGCAGAGTATAGTTTTAAATGAAGGAAGGTTCTCAGTCACTTAAGCCTATCAAAAGGCCTAGGGACAGGGAAGACCTTAAATTCCCATTCCCATAACTATATATATGTATATGTATATGCATATGTATATGTGTGTATGTATGTATATGTATATACATGTATATGTATGTGTGCATGTATACACATATATGTACACACACACGCGTATTACCCAAATAAGTAATAAGGTCATTTCACTATGGAATAGTTTATTTCATTATATACTCAGTACTAGCACAATGAGTTCCTCAGATATAGTAGAAACCTAATAACTGTGTCCTAAAACACACTACAGAATTGTAGAATCATAAAATTTCAGCATTGAAAAAGACCTCAGTGGCCATCTATGATTACCCATAACTATAAAACGAATGTTCACTGTAATACGCCTAGTAATTGATTATCCATATTCTGCTTGAATATTTCCAGTGAAAGAGTACCCACTACGCCATGCCCTTCCCTTAAATCATGCCTTTGGAACTTCAGCATCCCTGAATCTCCTTCTAGTTCCTGCTTACATTTTTCCTTATTCTACCGTGTGGAAGACAAATCTAATCCCTCTTCTAGATAACTTCTCCAATAATTGAATACATTGTATTCCCCATGAGTCTCTTTGTTTTTCTCCAGGATAAACATTTCCATCTCTTTCAACCAATTCTCATGTAATATTCCATTGCCCCTCATCTCAATGCATTTTGAAAGATGACTTTACTTAAGATATGGAACCCAGATATAGTGTCACCAAGGCAGTGTATAGCAAACCAGCAAGCTCTTTAATACCAGAAAACTATCCTTTTTGATTCAGTCCATGATTATATTAACTTTTTTCTCTCTCATATAACAATGTTGATTTACATTCATCTTGCAGTGCACTAAACTCCCCAGATTTTAAATAGTGCTTATCTGAAGATGCCTCCTCTATCTTATACTCGTAAAGATGATTCCTTGGGTTCATCAAGCACTAGACATGAGATTTATCCCTATTGAAGAATAGCTTATTAGATTAATCCCTATGCTTTTGACCTGTCAAGGTCTTTTTGGATCCTCACTGTCAGGGGGAAAATATCTGAACAATTACAGCTATCCCAAAATAGAATTGTTTGCTTCAATTCAGAGATGGAAGGTTCCTTTTTCATGATATTTTTCAACACAAAGATAGATAACCACTTGGCTAGTATGATACAGTAGGGAATTCTTTTTTTTTTTTTTAATGGATTGGGATGAATGGACACAGAGGACCCTTCTAACTATATCTATGATTCTGGCATTTGGTGTGTGAGCTATATTCCACCTCATTTTGTGATAACTGAAAATTGTATAGGATGCCATCTGTGCTTTTATTCAAGTCATTAATAAAAATGTTAAATAGCAGAGGATTAGGATCATGGGTTATTCTCCTGAAGACCTGCTTCCCAGTTAATTTGGAATTATTAATGACTATTTTTACATCAATTTATTTAATCAACTAAAATTCAATAAAGCAGTCATTAAATTAATATTTATTAGGTGCCTACTGTGTGAAAGACACTGGGGATACAAAGAAAGAGAAAACCATGGTTGCTTCTTTCAATGAGCTTACAAGGTGGCAGTTAATAGAACTGGACCTGGCATCAGAAAGATTTCAGTTCAAATAGTTTCAGACTCTTACTAGCTATGTGTGATCATAGGCAAGTAACTTAAATTCTGTTTCAATTTCCACATCCAACCATCCAGGGTTGTTGTGAGCATGAGCTAATATTTCTAAAGGACTATGAAAACATTAAAACACTCTTCCTGCTAACTATTGTGGTCACATATAATATGGAGAAGGTCGATGAAGGATAATCTCAAAGGGAGAAGGGGCAGTAGTAAAAGAAGAACTGGGAAAGACCTGATAACAAGTGGAAATCGAAGTCATTGAAGCCAGGAAACAGAGATGAAGGAGAGTATTCCAACATGGAGGAAAGTAAATGTCATGTTCAAGGAACAAGAAGAAGGTCGGGCTAGCAAGATCACAGAATTTGTTAAAGGGATTCAAGTGTAAAAGGACTGGAAATGCAGGAAAAGGATGGGTTGGGAAGGGTTTTAAAAGTCAATTAGAGTATTTTACATCTGATCCTGGAGATTTTTGAATAAAGGGATAATATGATCACTACTATATTTTAGGGAGATTGTTTTGGCAACCAAGTAAAGGATATGGTGAAAGAATAGGAGAATAACTACAAAGACATTACAATCATCCAGAAGTGAAGTGATGAAGTGTCTCTCAAAGGCAGTGACTATATGAGTGGAGAGAAAGGGAATTATGAGACATGGTAAAGGAAGAATTGATAAGATTTGACAATACACTGAATATTTAAAGAGATTGCATGTTCTTTTGAAAAGGGACAGGATCAAAGTAGAGAATAGAATAAATGGGGGCCAGGATAGGATGGAGGGAAATATAGTCAGTCTTTCACAATATATCCATTATGAAAATGGTTTGTTTAACTACACATGTTCAACCTATACTGAATTGCTTATCTTCCCAGTAAGAGTGGGTGACAAGGGAGGAATGGAATGAATATGGAATTCAAAGTTTTAAAATAGAATACTTTTAAAAATGTATTATTATTTTTATTATCATGCAGAGTCGGAGGGGGCATGGGGTAGGATATAGGAGAGAGCAGATTGAGGGAAGGGGTATACAGTGGGATCCTTGTTTTGGGGTGGTGGGTAGGGGAAAGACAGGGAGAAAATTTGTAATTCAAAATCTTGTGGAAATAAATGATATAAACTAAAAATTAACATAAAATTTAATTTAAAAAATAAATTAAGAATAAAACAATTTTTGTTTTAAAGAGAGAGTACATGTTAAAAATCAAAGCTGATCATGAAGATGTAAGCTTTTGAAAGTAAATGGAAAGTTGAGAAGGGGAAATGGTTTGAAAAGTAATATAATGAGTTCTGTTTTTAACATATTGAGATGTTCAAGAGGCAGGCGATGATATGGAACTAGAACTCAGAAAAGACAATAATGATGAATATATAGATCTGGGAATAATCTGCATACAGAAGATAACTGAACCCATGAGAGATGGGTTATCACTAAGTGAGAAAATATATAGGAATAAGAGAAGAGAGCCCAAGATAAATTTGAGAGGAAAAATCAGATTAGTAAATTGAGTGAAAATCCAGCAAAGGACACTAATAAAGTGTGGCCAGACATTTAGGAAGAGAACCAGGAGATGTAGACAGACAGAACATTTATTAGATGTCTCAAGTAGGAATTCACCAATGAGAATAGGGTATTGTAGGAGTTGAGGTATCTTCAGACTAAGTAAGTTGTTGGTGGAAAGATGGAAAAATCTAGAGAGGAGTGGAGCCAAGAGACAAAACCTAGAGTAGAGAGAGAGTACCAAGGAGAGATAATCAACTACATCAAATGCCACAAATAGGTTGAACAGAATGAAGAAAAGTCAAGTAAAACTTGGCAATTAAGAGAACTCTGGTGACTTTGGAGGCAGCATTTTCTAGTGAATTATGATGCTGGAAAATATATTACAAAGGCTTTAGGGGAGAGTAAGAGGAACCTAGTAGAGCACTGGGCCTGGTTATGTTACTAGGGACGAGGAAAATATCCACAGATAGGAAGAGATTAAAGTTTAGAGAGAGGGTAAGGATCATAGAGGAAGCAATCTGCTAGGGAAGACATGAGTGCATGGGGTCAAGAATTTATAATGAGGGGCATATCTTAGAAAGGAAAGTAACCATCTTTTCATGTTGTTCTTCCTTCTTTCTCAAAGAGGACCAATGACATCAGTAGGATGATGTGTTGACTTAGATTGAAGTGAAGCAAGGCTGTGTGCAGTCATCAGCCTCACCCTCTCTCCCAGGGTCATCTGAGTCCAGTGGCTAGATATAGGTCAGAATGAGTGGTAGTGACCCTGGAAACTGGCACTTTCAAGCTAAGGTCTTCTTTGGTCTTTCCAAGGTCACTCAGTGATTAAAGGCTATGTAAGAACTGAGGCAAAAGACGGCCTCGTTTGACTTCACAAGAGAATCAGTCTGGTATGGGAAGACTCTCAGAGTTTCTGGGAAGAACTGAAACAACTGCTATTTATACTCAATCTGAGCCATCAAAATCCAAACAATGAGCAAGAAAGGCTTGGGCTGAGACCTATTATTGGCCAGTCACAGAGAGACAGAATGATTTGGGTTTAAAGGCATAGTCAAGTAGCTCCATTTGAATCCCAATGGGCTTTATCAAGCCTGGTTGACCAGAGTTGTATTTCAAGACAAAGTAAATGAAAAGTACATGAGACAAAAAAGTTAATTGCACCAGTTTTCCAGGGGAAATAATGATAGAAAGGGAAGAAAATGTTTAGCCCCCAAAACCCAAGATATATTGAAAAATATAAGTGATTGAAATTTATATTCCTTTGGACTGAGCACTCACATATAAGGTTATATCATGGACAGAGGAGAATGAATAGGAGGGAGATAGCAGCACTGCCCAATTGGAACTGTCCATTTGGGTCCCCAGGGGGCAGTTACTACTACTCACATAATGTTTTCATCTGTGAGTGAATTGGATTTAAGTGAGGCAGAGCTATACATAAAGTCTTCAGCCTCACTCTCTCCCCCAGGGTCACTGAAGTCTAGTGGGGTGCATGGACAATCTCTTCATGTGAGATGATAGTGGAATAAGACTTCCTAGTAATACAGGAAAGTCACTTAACTGGTGATTACCTCAGTTTCCTTATCTGTAAAATGAGCCAAATTATAGCACCTGCCTCCCCGGGATTTTGTGAAGATCAAATGAAACCATAATTGGAAAGTTCTTCCCAAAATGCCTGGTATATAGTGAGTTCTCTATAAATGTTGGGTATTATTAATTATAGTATCATCTGCCCCACACATCTCCATATTTTCCACAAGAATTACACAAGATACTTAAATACTTTTCTAAAGTCTAGGTAAACTACATTTACAGTATTACTTTGATATACCCAGTATACATTAGGAATACGATTATTCTGGCATTAATTCTTAATGAAATCATGTCTCTAGAGACATGTCTTTGGACAGTCACCAATAATTTTTAGGAATTTTTCCTTGTTTGGTCTGACTTTGTCTTGCTTCTCGTAAGGTGCCCCTCACTTGCTATATAGGAAAAGGACAATCCAGAAAAGGAACTTACTCAGGCCAACTAGTAGCTTTTGATTGCAGGCCATTTCTCCCCCATAGGTCATGAAGAAGGCTACTCTTCACCACGTAATTAATAGATTAGAACAAATTACACAATATATGTGCAGGCTCCAATATCCCCTTGGACATTGCATCATCCTAGCACTCTGCTCATGTTTATAATGATAGGGACCACAGGCAAATTCTTCATTTCAATGATAATCTAGATCAGGGTAAGGAACTTGCAGCCTTGAGGCCACATGTGGCCTTCTGGGTCCTCAAGTGTGGCCCTTTGACTTAATCTAAATGTCACAGAACAGATTTAAAACTGATTAAGGGGATTTGTTCTATGAAGTTTGGATTCAGTCAACAGGCCACACTTGAGGACTCAGAGGGTCACGTATGGCCTCAAGGTCACAGGCTCTCCTGCACTGTTCTAGATTTTTTCCAAGGAATTGAAATAAAATGTCCTGGCTTCTAGGTTGAAATTGCCATTCTTTTCCCTTTTCCCCTTTTTGTATTAATTGGGATAACATTTGTCCTCTTCCAGTACTACTATCTTCAAATATCAATGGTTTAGCAATCCCATAAAGCAGTTCTTTGTGTACATAGTGATGTAGCTATTTCAGTCAGAAACTAGTGAATTCCATCCAGACACCTCATTTAAAAAAAATTATTCTGGTTACATCTGATCCTTATGGGCCTCATTAAATCATTGGTATTCAAACAGGTTTCATTTTGTAAAGCTGCCACCCTAAATGTATAAACAGATAGGCTTCCCACAATGTACTCTTAACCTCTTCTCAAAAATGCTAGTTAATAAGATTGCCGTGTTTCGTTTTTGTTTTGAACTATTAATTGGTTGTTTATGACATATATTTGATGTGTGTGCATGCATGTCCTGATCATCATTAGATTGGGGCCTCTGTAAGTGAAGGGACAGTTAAGGCACTTAAGAAAGTGCCTGCCACATAGTTGATGTTTAATACATGTTTATTGATTGACTGATCACAAAGTGGATTCAGTTTTACATATTGAAGTACCAAGGACAGAACTGGTGATGCACAATTCTTTATTAATCTTTAAAAATACCCATTGAAACTAGGCACCTAGAGAGATTTGAGAAACGGTTTATCCTCCTTTACATTTTCAAAGGTGGTGGATTTTCATTTTGGGATACTGCATGTACTGTACTGATTTTCTTTTCTCTTTTTTATTCTGTAACAAGGGATAGTTTGCTCAGTAGGAAAGGAGTATATGAATCTGAATCTGAATATCATATGTAAAAATAAAAAATAGAACAGGGTAAACAATAAAATTATTGATGGACTTGACCATTTATTAGTATGAATAATGACAAGGAATATGATTTGACCAATTTATAGTGTTTTTTTATATATAATACTTGTTAATTTCTAAAACATTTCGTTAATCACATGCATATTGGTTTAAGATTTTAAAAACACTATATCTTTGTTTCTTTTACATTTCTTTTCTAGATATTTATTTTTGCCCATCAAAATAGTTAAATTACACTGAACTTTACAATGAATATGACTAAAGACAATTAGCTAAACCAATCAATCTCTTCTTCAAGCTGACATTTCACATATGCCCATACTTAAATCTTGAATTTGCTTTCAAAACATCATCAGTGAACAACAAAAACAACAAAATGCTTATCCAAAGCCAAGAATAAACCCTTTTAAAATAATGAGAACAGATTGCTTAATAGTAATATTCCCTATACAGGAGAGTGTATCATTAGCCTATAAACCAGCCTTCCATTCTGTCAGTCCTCAACATGTGGTCTCAATGTGTGTGTGAGTAGAAGAGACATTTATTACTTCATATGTGCTCTGACACTTTGGGATTATCACTTAATTAACTTGGTATAAATAGATTGAATAAGTGGTGTGAATCCCAGTGGATGAAACACTTAGGATGCTATGATAGATCTTCAAAAGAAATCCTGGAAAATGAGCTGATGAGAAGAACAGAAAATACATGAGCTTTGCTTCTCCTGGGAGTCTGTGATCAGGAACTTAACAGTTTCTTTCACAGTTTTGCTTTGCATCACTAACTGGCACCAAGAACCTGCCCCTGTAAGATTTCTTTGACTCTATTATATTCATCCTATATCTTTGTCACAACTACTTAGTTTGGGGAAACATCATTCTGGGGATTGTAAGCCCCTTGAGGACAAGGACTGGCTTTCATTTTTTTTTATTTGTGCTTCCCAAGCTACAAAGATTTGTGCCTGTAAGTATATAAGAATAACAAAAAGCTGACATCTATATAACACTGTATGTCAATCACTGCTAAGTGCTTTACAATTATTATTTTACTTGAATTTTAAAATAATCCTGGGAGGTAGGTGTTATTATTAGGCTGATATTACAGATGAGGAAACTGAGGCAAACAGAGGTTAAGTGCCTTTCTCAAGGTCACAGTCTCAAGTATCTGAGGCTGTGTTTGAACTCATCTTCCTGATTCCAGGCTCAGCACCCTACCCACTTTTCTACTTAGAAGTTTATTGAATAGAATTGAGAAATGGAGGTTTATATGAATGATCAAGTAGAGAGGGAGAGGAAAGGTTCCCTGGATGCAAATTTTCAGGGGAGAAAATTTAAGTGCCTACTAAATGAAGCTATGTAGTGAGACCAGTCCCTGGACTGAAGCATTCCATGATGCCCGTTCCTCAAGTACTGAGCTGGGCCATAAATTCCATGGATATCAATAAATTGAACCACTTGGGTGGAAGGGAGCCAAGGAGAGTGGGGGTGGAGAGAGGAGTAGACTCATGTGGAAACTTTGCCAACAAACCAACTCAAGATTGGCTCCAAAGTAAGGGGGACTGGTGTTTCCTGCTTGGTTTGGTACATGGGTAGTGTGGATACACACCATCTAATGTGGTCACGGAATTTCAATATTCACAAATAGGCGGCCTAAGAAAGCATACAAAAGAGACAGCTCATTCAATTCCATACTGGAGAGGAATAACTTAACATGTTCTGGCATACCTATGATCCTATTTCTATCAACAGCCCTCGACTTCATGGCCGCTGATTACAAATAGCTCACTGATAATCAATCTCATTTATATTTGGTAAGGACCTGTAATGGAAATGCAGATTTGAAGATCTTCCCTACCCCTAGGCCCTTTGATTGGCTTAAGAGACTTTGATTAACTTAAGTGACTCTAAGAACCTTCCTTGATCTGAAAATATACTCTGCCCCCTAATAGGCTGAATGTGGTCACATGGAACCTGTGGTAGGAGGCTTGGTTTTCAGGAATGACCACACCTTGATGCTGTGTGATTGGGCAGTGGGTCAAGAGGGTGGTTACATTCTCTGAGCCAGGGGAAGACTATATAATCCCTGATTTGAGGCTTTGCTTTGGGGCTCACTTTGAGAAGTGTTGTGTGATTTGACCAGATGAGACTCTGGGAAGCCATTGTTGAGAGCCCCCTGGCTTTGAAAACCCAGATGTTGATGCTTCCCCCTCTGGTAACTGTTATTTTGATATTGATAATGTTTGGACAGTTTGGAAGCCTGTCTGTTTGATCTGTCTTTATACTCTGAAGTTTGGGGTGCTGACCTTTTCCCCTGAACTAAGTAATATATGTTTGTTTGATTAAAGTAAGCTTGTTAACCCATTTTGAGTTGCTTTCCTTTTGAAAAGCAGATCTAAGAACCTGTATTGGCAGTCACCCTGGGGATATTGGGGTGCTTGCTGCTACAGGACCTACCTCGACACAGGGGATATGACTTGTCTATTGACTGTTAGGCAAAGAATCCATAATGTTTTGGAATGTTCAGAGGGACTATCACAAAGAATATCATCATTAGCATTGACTAGGCCTTTTAACTGGAATCTGCTCAAGCTTGTCACCATTGATACTGCCCTACCCTTAGTCCCAATGACAGCATCACTGACTTGGATGTCTCAGTTTAAGATATGAAGGACAAGGAGTCACCTGATTGTCAGTATTCTAATGACTTCACAGTTAAGGAGTCATCACCTAGTGGATAATAGATTCAAAATGAAATTGTTCCAGGGGTTCCTCACTTACCCTCACATGGCACATACACCACCAAGCAACTAGGAAACACTTTGGACAGCTGAGTGGTGGTGACCTTGATATCAGGAAATAGCTACCGCCACCTAGACCAGGTAGAGAACCATTTAATGACCCTTTCTATATCAATACCCAGAACTTGGAAAAGCCTGACAAAGAGCTAGTGGCTCTCCTAATTTCACTACCAGTGGCAGTACCCCAAGTGACCTTTTTGACATGATGCCATTTGAAAATGTATTTAGTGTTCCCTCACCTGTCTTATTGTTCCCAGTGGCTGAGTGGATGGGGAGGAGCCCTGGTTCCCTGGGAAATTGAATAGGCACTAGGCAGAGGAAGAGTTAAGGCTCAATAAAGTTTCTGGTTTAGAAAAGGACTACATTGCCAGATTAGTATGTGCTCATTGACCTTGAAAGGGGCCAGCCCAAAAATCTGACGCTTAATGGCCCAGAAAGGTGATTTCAACAAAAGATTGCCAATTCGGGGGCAAGATGGAGGCGTTGATCCTGGAACCTTCCCTGTACACAGTCAAAGCCATCCTGATCCTGGACAATGATGGAGAGTGGCTCTTTGCCAAGTACTATGACGACACCTACCCCAGTGTCAAGGAGCAGAAGGCTTTTGAGAAGAACATTTTCAACAAGACACACCAGACTGACAGTGAGATTGCCCTCTTGGAAGGCCTGACTGTGGTATACAAAGGCAGCATCAACCTCTACTTCTATGTGATTGGCAGCTCCTATGAAAATGAGCTGATGCTAATGGCCGTTCTGAACTGCCTCTTTGATTCTTTGAGCCAGATGCTGAGGAAGAATGTTGAGAAGCGAGCATTGCTAGAGAACATGGAAGGCCTCTTCCTGGCCATAGATGAGATCGTAGATGGAGGGGTGATTTTAGAGAGTGACCTCCAGCAGGTGGTGCACAGAGTAGCATTACGGGGTGAAGATGTCCCCCTTACAGAGCAGACTGTGTCTCAGGTATTGCAGTCGGCAAAGGAACAGATCAAGTGGTCGCTGCTTCGGTGAAGACTCCATTATACCCCCCTGCTCCCCATGATCCCTCCCCAAGCCATTTGTCTACTGTGATTCCCCGCCCCCCCTTATCCCTCTTGCACTACATTGATGGTCTCATGGCTACTTCAGGGGACTAAGGGCCTTCTATTCTTCTCCCCACTTTTCTTTGTCTTCCCTCCTCTTTTTCTCCTCTTCCCAAAATTATCCTGAAGACCAAAAACTAGGATTGAACAACAAAAAAAAAAAGATTGCCAATTCAAGAGTGTCAGTCATCTCATCAGCTACCAAATGGATAATCGTGTATTCATCACAGGTGGCAGCTATTTGACACAGTAAACAGAGTGACAGATGAGAGGAATATTGGAGTTTCAATTTTTTTTCTCAGAGACTTAGTTTTTGGGTAACTTTGAATAAGTCAACTAATCTCTTTCAATCTCAGTCTCATTATTTGAAAAATTAGGATAGGAGGCAAAGCCAAGATGGTGGAGAAAAGGCAGGGATTCACCTGAACTCTCAAATTCTCTTCCAAACAACTTTAAATAACACTTCAAAATGAATTCTGGAAAAACAGAAGTCACAAATGACAGAGTGAAAAATTTTTCTGGTCCAACACAACTTAGAAGATCAGCAGGAAAGGTCTCTTGCAGCAGGGTGAGAGTAGAGCACAGTTCTTCTCCCACTGCACCAGAAGCAAGCCTTGGGAGTGATTCAGTCTGGCACTTATGGCTTACAGAGCTCTCAGTCCACAGATATTAAGGAATCATATAACTAATCAGAAGAAGATTAAAGGAATCTCTTTGCTGGCACTTGGTACTGGGTTGTTGCAGTGGTAATAGGTGGAAACTGGGTCCCACTCCCAGGTTCAGGATGAACACTAATACACTAATCGAGTAAGCCACAATAAAGTGGGTACCCCAGTCACAGTTCCAGGGAGGGGGAGAGGAAGAGTACTGGGGAAAGACCAGACCACAAGCCAGAAGAATAGTAAACACAGCTCTCCTTAGATCATACCACCTTTGAAGAACCAAAAACATATACACCCCCAGAACTAGCTCAGAAAATAGTTGCACAAAAAACCTGAAGCCTGGGATAGTTCTCTCTCCACCCCAAGAAGCAGGACCCAACTTTAAAATAAAGTTAAAAGTAAAGAAACAGACTGGAAAAAACGAGCAAACAAAACAAAAATAAATAACATCACCATAGAAAGTTATTATGGAGACAAGGGAGATTAAAACACAAACTCAAAAGGAGACAACAAAGTAAAAACTGAACACCTAAAGCCTCAAAAAAAAAAAGTGAATTAGTCTCAGATGCAAAAAGAACTCCTGAAAGGGATTTTTTTTTAATTTTCAAATTTCCTTTACTTCCCTCCCCCCTCCCCTCACGACAGCATATAGTACAGTATAGGGTCTGCAAATGCATTCATATTAGACATTATTCCAATTACAAAGGCATATTGTACTAGGTGGGATGAAAGATGGTAAGGAAGAAATAAAACCAAACAATGATAAGAACAAGATCATTTAGTTTGCTTCCATCAGGATTCAGGCTCAGTTCTTAATAGTTATATCTCTGGATGGCACATTTCTCACTTTCTTGAGTCTTTCGGGATTAACTTATATCACTGCATTGCTGAAAAGAGTCCAGTCTGTCATAGTTGGTCCTCACAGATATGGTATGTCTGTGATTGTATACAAATTTCTTCTGATTCTACTCTTCTCACTCAGCATCAGTTTGTATAAATATCTCCAGGTAATTATGAAATCTGTCACCTCCTCGTTTCTTATAGCACAATAATATTCTATTATATTCATATACCACAGCTTGTTTAGCCATTCCCCAATTGATGGGCACCCCTTTAGTTTCCAATTCTTTGCAACCACAAAAAGGGCTGCTAAAAATATTTTTGTACATATGGGTCTTCCTCCCACTTCTATGATCTCTTTGGGATATAACCCTAGAAGTGGTATTGTTGGGTCAAAGGGTATGAAATTAGTTATAATCCTTTGGGCATAATTCCAGATTGCTCTCCAGAATGGTTGGATAAATTCACAACTCCACCAGCAATGTATTAGTGTTCCAATTTGTCCACATCCTCTCCAGCATTTGTCACTTTCTTGTTTTGTGAAAGGGATTTTTTTAATGTAAAAATCAAACATGAGAGGTAGAGGAAAAATTGGGAAAAGAAATGAGAATTATGCAAGAAAATCATTTTTAAAAAAATAAAAAAAAACAATACCTTGGTTAAAGAGGAACAACAACAACAAAAAAAGACCCAAGAAAATAACCCCCTAAAAACAGAACAAGCGGGGGTGGTTAGGGGGTGCAATGAGTAAGAGTACTGGCCCCAGAGTCAGGATGACCCAGGATCGGTCCCGGCCTCAGAAAATGAGCACCCACACATAAATAATGACTGTCCGTGTAACCTTGAGCAAGTTACTTAACCCCAATTGCTTAAAAAAATAGAACAAGCTAAATAATAAAGGAAGCATACAATTCCACTGAAGAGAAGAACTTCTTAAAAAGTAGCATTGGACAAATGGGAAAGGAGGAATAAAAAGTAGCTGAACAAAATAATTCCTTAAAATTACAATTGGGCAAGTGGAAGTCTACAAGACATCATGAAACAATAAAACAAAATCAAAAGGATAAAAAAATAGAAGACAGTGTGAAACATCTTATGAGAAAAAACTGAGTTGGAAAACAAATGCAGATGAGATAATGTAAGAATTATTAAACTATATGAAAGCCACAATCAAGACTTTAGACATTACCTTTCAAAGAAATTATCAAGGAAAACTCATGATATTCTAGAGAGGGGAAAATAGATATTGAAAAAAAATCAACTGATCACCTCCTGAAAGAGATCCCAAAATGAAAACTTCAGGAATATTATAGTCAAATTCCAGCTCTCCCAGGTCAACAAGAAAATATTTCAAACAGTCAAAATTGAACAATTCAAATATCACAGAGTCAGTCAGAATAACAATAAGATTTAACAGCTTCTGTATTAAAGAATCAGAGGACTTGCAATATGATATGCCAGAGGAAAAAGAACCTAAGATTACAACCAAGAATCACATACCCACCAAAGTTGAGTATAATGTTTCAGGGAGAAAAATGGAAAGGAAAATGGAAATATATTTTTTTAATTAAACAAATGCTTTATTAACTTCTGTTTTACATCATTCGTTTCCGCCAGATTTTTGAGTTACAATCATTTTCCCCCCGTTATTCCCCTACCCAACCTCCCAGAATAGCAGTCCCACAAGATATCGCTTCCTCCAATCTGCTCTCTCCCATACCTTCTCCCATACCCCCTTCGACTTTTCCATTAGAGGAAGGTGAATCTTTGTGTCCCAATGCCTGCACATCTTATCTCCCAATTATAAGCAAAAGAGTATTAATAATAGTATTTATATATATTTGAAACATTTAATGTTAAGACCTCGACTTTCAGATCCATTTCCTTCTTCCCTTGTCACCCATTCCCTCTGGGGAGATAAGTAATTCAGTATATGTTGTACATGACTAGCTATGCAAAACATTATCATAGTAGATATATTGTGCAAGGCTGCTTACAATTCCCTCCCACTCATCCCACCCCCCACCTAGTCCATTCCTCACATGATCCTGTCCCTCTTCTATAGTGGGTACTTCCAACCACCCCTCCCCCCAAGGATGCCCTCCCATCCATCTTCCCTCCTCTCATCCCCTTTCCCCCTATTCTGCTGCAGGTTGAGATATCCCATTTAGAATGTATGTCATTCTCTCCCTGAACCAAATTCAATGAGAATGTGGTTTTGCCTTTTTCTCTTCCTATTCTTCCCCCCTTACAACCACTTCCCCTTGCTTCTTCTACATAATATAGTTTATCCTATACCCTACCCTGTCTCTCTCCATCTCCTCTTGCCACTTTCTTCTCTCACCTCATAATTTCATCCCTTGAGTATTCTCCCTTCCCAAAAAATTCAACCTATGCCCTCTATCCATATATAACTATAACCATATACACACATTCACATATGTACTCATATGACCACACACCCTTCTTCCATTATTTTCATAGTGAGAAAGATATCATCAGTCACAGTTATTGCTTTTCCATATAGGAATGTAAATAGTTTAACTTTGATAAGTTCCTTTTGATTTCTTTTCACTGATTACCTTCTAAGGCATCTCTTCCTTCTTGTGTCTGGATGTCAAATTTTCTATTCAATTCTGGTTTTTTCCTCTGGAATGCTTGAAAGTCCTCTATTCCACTGAATGACCATATTTTCCCCTGAAACAAAATACTCAGTTTTGCTGGGTAGGTGACCCGTGGATTCATTCCCAGCTCTTTTGCCCTCTGGAATATTATATTCCATGCCCTTCAAACCCTCAGTGTAGAAGTTGCCAGGTCCTGGGCTATTCTGATTGTGTTTCCACAATATTGAAATTGTTTCTTCCTGGCTGCTTGTAGTATTTTCTCCTTGATCTGGGGGATCTGGAACCTGGCTATAATATTCCTGGGAGTTTTCTTTTGGGGATCTTTTTCAGGAGGTGATTGGTGGATTCCTTCAACCTCTATTTTGCCCTCTGGATCTAAAACATCAGGGCAATTTTCCTTGAGAATTTCTTGAAGGGTGATTTCTAGGTTCTTTCTTTGATCATGGCTTTCAGGTAGTCCAATAATTTTTAAATTGTCTCTTCTGGATCGATTTTCCAGGTCAGTGGTGTTTCCCACGAGATATTTCACATTGCCTTCTATTCTTTCATTTGTTTGGATCTGCTTAACAGCATCTTGATTTCTCAAAAAGTCATTAGCTTCCATTTGCTCCAGTCTAACTCTGAAGGAATGAATCTCCTCAGTGAGCTTTTGAGATTCTTTTTCCATCTGGCAAATTCGACTTTTTAAGGCATTCTTCTCCTCATTGCCCTTTTGGGCCTCCTTTACCATCTGAGTTAGTCTATTTTTTAAGGTGTTGTTTTCCTCAGTCAGGCTGTTGACCCTCATTTCATACTTTTCCTGCATCCTTCTCATTTCTCTTTCCAATTTTTCCTCCACTTCTCTTATTTGATTTTTAAAGTCCTTCTTAAGGTCCTCTATGGCCTGCAACCCGCTCATGTTTTCCCCTGGGGCTTTTGGAGCAGGACTTCTGACCTCACAGTCCTTTTCCTGCTCTATGCCCCCAAAATAGGAGTCTAGGGTTGCATTTTTCGGTTTCCTTTGCCTTGGCATGTTGCCACTTAATTACTTGACTTTTGGGCTTGTTGCCACACTATGGCTTTAAGGCCAGATAGATGAATTTTCGTCCCGAACGTGTGGGGGGCAATTTCCGTTTCTGGCAAGCTGTAAACCCACCCATGAATTCCACCCTAGATCACAATCCAGATCCAGGGAGGTTAAAGCAAGAGCGATTACCCCCCAAGACTGATTGCTGGATCTCCCTACAGTTCACAGGCCAGGAGCTGGGGCTGCCTCTGAAAACTACAAAATGGTGTGTCTCCTCAGAGACTTCTAGCCCCCAGAGGAGGAAGCCGGCACATTCCCCAAATACTGGTCCCAAAGTCCATAGGGCACTATCCTCTTACTTTGTCCTAGGCATGTCTATGTTGATAATTCTGGAATCGCACAGCTGCTGGTGTTCTGGGTTCTCTCTAGCCAGCTGCTGGCCATGCTGCCCTGGGGCTAAAACCTCGGATTACAGTGCCCTGGGCTCCACTTGGCTCGACTCCGCTCCCCGAGCTCTGCGTGCTGCGCACTGCCGGCTCCCAGAGCGCTGCGCTAGTCCTTCCTGCAGGGCTGCTGAGCTTTCCTCAGTGGGAAGTTAGCTTCTCTGTGTAGTTCTGTGGGTGCTGGGCCTCCAGAAGTTGTTGAGAGACCCCTTTTACATAGTTTGGGGGTAATCTGGGGGCAGAGTGGCTTGGATGAGCTGTTTCTACTCAGCCATCTTGGCTCCGCCCCAACTCAGTATATTCTTAAGGCAATTCTGCTGGTAGTGAATTTGGGTCTGTTTGAAAGTCTCTACAATATCACTAAATGTGTAGGTTTCTATCATTTTAAATTTACATAATTACAAAAGTAAAAGAGAATTTAAGGAGGTACCTTTCAGAGGAGATGGGAGAATTATTAACAAATTCTATGGATAAAGGTAAACAAAAAGTATTAGAGACCATCTTGTTAGCTTTAAATGTAAATGATTTTGTAAAAAAACATCAATGCAGATAGAATAAGAAAAGGAATGTTGGCTCAAGTGTCCTTAATTAAATTATATTTCAAAAGCATATGTGGGACTTACATATGGCACAGATAAGTAAGACCAAGAGATATTTCCTAGGAGATAGATGGTCAAAAGATATGAAAATTAATTTTCCAAGAGAAAAAAGAATAAAATATAAACTATAAATGACTAGCAAAGTATACCCCAAGTCACTATTAAAAGAAATTAAAATAAAACAATGCTGAGATTTCACTTTATCCACATTGGGATATACGACAAAAAGAAAACATTCATTATTCAATGTTGGGATAATTATCAGAAGATAAATACAGAATACATTGTTGGCAAAGCTGTGAAGGTATCTGGCTATTTTCTATATCATGTTGAATTATGTAAGAAAAGTGACTAAGCAGGGGCCCCTATGTGGCACAGTGAATAGAGCACCCGCCCTGGAGTCAGGAGGACCTGAGTTCAAATCTGACCTCAGACACTTAAGATTTATTATCTGTGTGACCTTGGGCAAGTCACTTAACCACAACAGCCCTCCAAAAAGCAAAAAAAAAGTGACTAAGTAGTTCATCCATACCACAAATACACCAATCACACTATCAAACATATATAACAAGGAAACAAAATTATATTTATCTATGTATGCACATACATATAAACACACACATACACATATACATATATAAACACATTCATAGCACTTTTGATAATAGCAAATACACATATATGCATACATATAAGCCAGCTCACACATGTACATATGCATATATCTATACACATATGAGGATAATATATGGAAAAGAGTGTCCCATCCCTTGGGTGATGACTGAATAAAAATGTGAAAGCATGGAATATTATTGTAAAAAATGAAGGGTCTGGCAAATCTAGAGAAACTTGGAATGATTTTTAGTGACGAGTGAAAAAATGAGAATCCGAAGAAGTAAAATGATCACAAAATTTAAGCAAGCAGAAAAAACATTAAATAGAACTTGATCTCTGAGTAAATGAAATGATCTACTAAAAGATTAAAGGACATATATCTCTTCCCTGACATCTCCTGCAAAGATAGGACAACTTCTATAGAATTTTGTATATATTGTTAGATAGTCATTTTTTGGCTGTCTTTTGTTTAACTATTTTCCTTTGTCATAAGACAAGATTCCATTTTGAAGAGGAAAATATTTCTAGAAATTATGGGATATAAAACCAAAAGTCTAACATTTACTGAAAAGTTAAAAAAAAATAACTCTCCACTTTAGGTAGTTCAGCATCCAAATGGAATCCATTTCACTTTGGGCTAGCTTCATTGGAAGTTTTTTGTTGTTGTTGAGCCATTTTTTTCTTTTTTTTTTTTATTCCATACCATCTTTTCATTGTTCCTAATTTTGCTGTACCAACAAGGCAGAACTTTCTACTTTTCGACAATTATTTGTTAGGAAGTCTGTCCTGGGATCCCGGTTTCCTCTTGCAAATTCCCCTCATTGATCAATCATTAACTGTTCTCCAGGGTTTAGTAAAACAGGAAAACCTCAAATATGTCCTTGTTACTCCTCTACTCACCCCACAATATTCTAATAACTGAGAAAGAATCAAATCTCTGATGTTCCCCACATTTCAAAGGAATGACAACTGACATTTTTAGCTGGTTCAGTGTCTTCAGTGAATGTGGGTATCCTGATAGACACAACAATAGGTTGGTTTTTATACCTAAACACTATCTTCTATCAAATAGAATACGCATTTTTTTCTTCAAGGTAACAATGAGGTTTCTTGAAAAAGGCTATGTAGATCACAAATCACATATTTCTTTCTGATCGATAAATTTAATATCATCTGAGAAAAGTATACCCTCTCCTCCCATGCACACTTACTCAATAACTTTTTATTTTATGCATTAAATAAACATTGGGAGACACACCTGCATTTGCTTTTTGACACCCATGCCCTCTCCCCCTCTTCTGCACCTGGTCTCTCTCATAACATCAGTATTTCTGCATCCGGGGCTGTCAATGGCAAATACTTGCCGGCTGCTTAGAAAAGAAGACAGAGGTCAATATCCTGTTCCCCAGAAACAAACCTGTCATGTCACTGATGTTCCACTTGAGTAACCTTTAGGGACTGAGGGAAGCCAGGCCCACTTCTTGCAGACACTGCTTGTCTTTCCTGTTCAAATGAATTCACAACAGGTTTGGTTCTAGATAAAATGTAAATTCAAATGACAATCACATTGGTCATAACAGAATAAAACTGAAAAGTACAGCTTGACTGAAAGATATATTTCCAAAAGTAAAAATCTTTTAAAGGTTTCCAATAAGTAAAATGTAAAAAAAAAAAAGAAGAAGAAGAAGGTTGTCTTTCCTTTGTGGGTTTAATATTCTTTTATTAGAAAGCAAGGTTGTAAAGCGTGGATGATCAAAAGAGAAGTCATACTTCTCTGGCAGAAGTAAAGGCGCTTCAAACATTGGTAAATATGCACAGCTGTAATGAAAATATCTTTTCATAATACACTTGCCCAACTTTCTGCAGTGAATTTCCATAGGAATTGTTTCCAGAGACAAGCTTCAGGGAGAGGATCAATTAATCTGCTGAATGAATTTTTTGAATCCATTCTCAATGCTGGAGACCCCCTCATGTGCTTGGTAATTACCCCAATATTTCCTGCACGCTTGTTTAAACGGCTTACACTTGGGCTTCCTGTGAAGAAGGACTCTCTCTCGGCTGATCTGAGGAAGGAAAGAAAGGCAAAATGCCTTATCACTCTGCTTCATTCCATCTGCAGCCAGTGGGGGGTATAGCTAATCATTGTCATTGGGACATCAGTGGAGCAGTCTGGGGGACATAGATAGATGTGACACCAAAGGAGATGGGAACTTTCCAACAGAGTGCTCATCTCAGAAAACTCATCATGCTCTCTTGATATGAAAGGCAAAAAAGATGTCTTCCTTTTAAATTGGAGGCCTTTCTCTTAATTATATAAATACAACAATCAAAAATATTGTCAGACTTCATAAAGGTGAGGGAATTGATAAAAGTGTTGCTATCTTCACTGGGGGAGGTATCCGTGGGGAAAAATGAGAGAGAGAGACAGAGGAGGGGAAGGAAAGAGAGAGAGAGAGAGAGAGAGAGAGAGAGAGAGAGAGAGAGAGAGAGAGAGAGAGAAACAAGGGAGAGAGCATTTAACAAGTCTGCTTTCTTTATATGGAAATGTAAGAATATAGTTGATGAAAAAAATGAAAGTTGTGAAGTTTCAAGCTGTGAAAGAACTTCAAAATATATTCAAATGTCACAATGATTTTTCTTCCATCTTTAAGTAGTAACTTTTTTTTTTTGAAAGAGAAATACGATACCCCTTTTATCCATGGATGTTTTATCTATAAACAGGGGGAGGAAAGCAGAATATGTTCTTTGCACATAAAATCGTCCCATATTGAAAGTCTACATATTTTAACCCCTTAAATTAAAGTGGTTTTAGTATCTTTTAAAATCAAATCCTTAGTATATTTGAGAAGTATTTGACAAGAATGTTAAGGTCAGAAATTCCCTAATAACATGAGGAGAGTAAGTATGGAATATGTTCCTATTATAGGGTTAGGATCAGCATTACAATTGAGATAAATATAATCCATGAGTTTTGATGGGAGGTATATAAACATGATGAAGATAAGGCAAAAATAAAGGGAGAATTAAATCTTTGTCCCAGGGGCAATTCTGGTCTAACCTCTCTCTCTCCTTTTGCATGTAAGTCAGAGTAGATCTTCATTGAGGACCCTTCTAACTCTCAAAACTCTGTCATATGATTTAATAAATCTATTATAGAGTTGACTCCTTCCAAACATTATGTTTGAAGACATGGCTCACTATTTAGAAGATCCATGAATTATCATCCCACATTCTGGACTTTTATAAGGCCTCTAACTCCATTCCCTACCTTAAAAAATAGGATATTTTTATAAAGCAAATGTTATACAAACTTTTATCTATTTTTGTGCTGGTTTACAAGCCTATGTATCTTATGACTATCATAGGCAGTATTATTGTGTCCCATAGGTGATGGAGGTTCAGCCACCAGTGCTCGTCATAAGGAGAGTGACAACATGTGAATGTGACAAACACCACCATCATCAAAAGCATCAATATCATCATGCTCCCAATTAGAAATATTAATAAAAATAGAAATGCTTATATGAGAGAAAATTTGGAGAAACATAAGGAGAGTAGAGAGACAGACATCATTGAGTACTACAAAATATCAGAGAACAAGACCTGTAGAGAAGACAAGTCAGTGGGAAAAAGGGAAATTTTTTTACAAATAATTTTTAAATTTATTTTGAAATTTTATTTATTTTTAGTTTTCAACATTCATTTCCATAAGATTTTGAGTTACAAATTTTTCTCCTGGTCTTTCCTCTGCCTGCACCCTAAAACAGAGATCCCACTGAATACCCCTTCCCCCAGTCTCTTCTGTCTTGTTATCTTACTCCATGTCCCCCCAACTTTCTAGCAGGGCAAGATGAATTTCTTTTTTTTTTGACTTTATTTAAACAAATGCTTTATTAACTTCTGTTTTACATCATTCATTTCCACCAGATTTTGAGTTACAATCATTTTCCTACCCATTCCCCTACCCAACCTCCCAGAATAGCAGTCCCACAAGATATCGCTTCCTCCAATCTGCTCTCTCCCATACCTTCTCCCATACCCCCTTCGACTTTTCCATTAGAGGAAGGTGAATCTTTGTGTCTCAATGCCTGCACATCTTATCTCCCAAATATAAGCAAAAGAGTATTAATAATAGTATTTATATATATTTGAAATATTTAATGTTAAGACCTCGAATTTCAGATCCATTTCCTTCCTCCCTTGTCACCCATTCCCTCTGGGGAGATAAGTAATTCAGTATATGTTGTACATGTCTAGCTATGCAAAACATTATCACAGTAGATATATTGTACAAGGCTGCTTATAATTTCCTCCCACTCATCCCACCCCCTACCTGGTCCATTCCCTACATGATCCTGTCCCTCTTCTATAGTGGGTACTTCCAACCTCCCCTCCCCCCAAGGATTCCCTCCCATCCATCATCCCTGCTCCCATCCCCCTTCCTCCTATTCTGCTGCAGGTTGAGATATAACATTTAATATGTATGTCATTCTCTCCCTGAACCAAATTCAATGAGAATGTGGTTTTGCCTTTTTTGCCTTCCTATTCTCCCCCTCCCTTGCAACCACTTCCCCTTGCTTCTTCTACATGAGATAGTTTACCCTACCCTGTCTCTCCCCATCTCCTCTTGCCACTTTCCTCTCTCATCTCATAATTTCATCCCTTGAGTATTCTCCCTTCCCAACAAATTCAACCTATGCCCTCTATCCATATATAACTGTAACCATATACACACACATTCACATATGTATTCATATGACCACACCCCCTTCTTCCATTATTTTCACAGTGAGAAAGATATCATCAGTCACAGTTATTGCTTTTCCATATAGGAATGTAAATAGTTCAACTTTGATAAGTTCCTTTGGATTTCTTTTCCCTGATTACCTTCTCAGGCATCTCTTGCTTCTTGTGTCTGGATGTCAAATTTTCTATTCAACTTTGGTTTTTTCCTCAAGAATGCTTGAAAGTCCTCTATTCCACTGAATGACCATATTTTCCCCTGAAACAAAATACTCAGTTTTGCTGGGTAGGTGACCCTTGGATTCATTCCCAGCTCTTTTGCCCTCTGGAATATCGTATTCCATGCCCTTCAGACCCTCAGTGTAGAAGCTATCAGGTCCTGTGCTATTCTGATTGTGTTTCCATAATATTGAAATTGTTTCTTTCTGGCTGCTTGTAGTATTTTCTCCTTGATCTGGGGATTCTGGAACCTGGCTATAATATTTTTCTTTTTCGGATCTTTTTCAGGAGGTGATTGGTGGATTCTTTCAATCTCTATTTTGCCCTCTGGATCTAAAACATCAGGGCAATTTTCCTTGAGAATTTCTTGAAGGGTGATTTCTAGGTTCTTTCTTTGATCATGGCATTCAGGTAGTCCAATAATTTTTAAATTTGTCTCTCCTGGATCTATATTCAAGGTCAGTGGTTTTTCCCATGAGATATTTCACCTTGCCTTCTAATCTTTCATTTGTTTGGATCTGCTTAACAGCATCTTGATTTCTCATGAAGTCATTAGCTTCCATTTGCTCCAGTCTAACTCTGAAGGAATGAATCTCCTCAGGGAACTTTTGAGATTCTTTTTCCATCTAGCAAATTCGACTTTTTAAGGCATTCTTCTCCTCATTGCCCTTTTGAGCCTCCTTTGCCATTTGAGTTAGTCTATTTTTTAACGTGTTGTTTTCCTCAGTCATGCTGTTGACCCTCATTTCATACTTTTCCTGCATCCTTCTCATTTCTCTTCCCAATTTTTCCTCCACTTCTCTTATTTGAGTTTTAAATTCCTTCTTAAGGTCCTCTATGGCCTGCAACCTGCTCATGTTTTCCCCTGGGGCTTTTGGAGCAGGACTTCTGACCTCTCAGTCCTTTTCCTGCTCTATGCCCCCAAAATAGGAGTCTAGGGTTGTATTTTTCGGTTTCCTTTGCCTTGGCATGTTGCCACTTAATTGCTTGACTTTTGGGCTTGTTGCCACACTATGGCTTTAAGGCCAGATAGAGGAATTTTCGTCCCGAACGTGTGGGGGGCAACTTCCGTTTCTGGCAAGCTGTAAACCCACCCACGACTTCCACCCTAGATCACAATCCAGATATAGGGAGGTTAAAGCAAGAGCGATTAACCCCGAGACTGATCGCTGGATCTCCCTACTTTTCGCGGGCCAGGAGCTCGAGCTGCCTCTGAAAACTACAAAATGGTGTGTCTCCTCAGAGGCTTCTAGCCCCCAGGGGATGGAGCCGACGCATTCCCCAAATACTCGTCCCAAATTCCACAGGACACTAACCTCTTAATTTGTCCTAGGCATGTCTATGTTGATAATTCTGGAATCGCACAGCTGCTGGTGTTCTGGGGTCTCTACAGCCGGCTGCTGGCCCTGCCGCCCTGGGGCTAAAACCTCGGCTTATGGGGACCTGGGCTCTGCTTGGCTCGGCTCCGCTCCCGGCGCTCTGCGCACTGCACACTGCCGGCTCCCAGAGCACTGCGCTGGACCTTCCTGCAGGGATGCTGGGCTGTCCTCAGCGGGAGGTTAGCTTCACTGTGTCATTCTGTGGGTGCTAGGGCTCCAGAAGTTGTTTAGAGTCCCCTTTTACATAGCTTGGGGGGAATCTGGGGGTAGAGTGGCTTGCATGACCTGTTTCTACTCCGCCATCTTGGCTCTGCCCTCGCAAGATGAATTTCTATACCCCAGTGCCTGTATGTCTTTACAAATAATTTTGAAGTAAATTTCTTTTTTTTCTCTCTTTATAAAAGGTAGAAAAAATGATCTCATTAAACAGTAGTCCTGTCCTCAAAAAGTTTACCTTCAGGCATGGGCGTCAGGGCAAGTCAAGTCAACAAGCTTGGAATGAAATACTTTCTATGTTCTAGGCAATGTGCTAATAGCTGAGGATGGAAGAAAGACAAAAAGTGGCCCCTTCTTTAAAAAAGTTCACCATCTAAGGGTAGAGACAACATGAAGATAACCACATACAAGTAACCCTACATATATATTTTACACATAGATGATAAATTACAGATAATCCCAGAGGGAAGGCACTAAAATGAAAGAGAATTTCAAAAGACTTCTTATAGAAAAGGAGATTTTGGCTAAATCTTGAAGCAAAACAGGGAAGCTAAAAGGCAAAGAGTTCCAGCATAGGGATAGCAATCAGGTGACATTTTTTAAAGGGTAAGTGATCACACAAGGAAGCAAATACTAGGTGGTAAATGAGTCATCCAGGCAATACGTGCAATGGGATTTCCAACAAAAGAGAGACCATTGTGAATCTTATGCCCTGTAAAGACTTTAAAGAGGACTTGAGAGACTTCAAAGAATATAGAACGTAGATAATTAATTCAAGGCTGGTTAATGGGAGTTAATATATTTGGATTTTGCTCACTGAAGCAAATGGAATCTTTGAATCTGAACTAGGGAGTTCCTAAGCAAAAATTAGAGATATTGATGTCAATTCCAAGCTTGTGTGAAAAAGGCCATGAGATTGAGTATAATTATGAGTAGAGAGAAAACAAAAAGAGGTCATTTTTATTCTAACTTTTATTAAAAAAAAGGACATTTACTTTAAAATTATTTGCAAAATATCTCCCTTTTTCCCACTGACGTCTTCTCTGGAGCTCTTGGACTTTAACATTTTTAGTAAGTTCTCAGTGATGTCTGTCTGTCTGTCTCTCCCTTTCTGCCTTTATATCCTTATATTTTCTGTCATACAAATATTTCTATTTTCAAATTATATTTAGTTTATATTGATATTTTTAAATGCATGGATTTTGCATCACCTTCATTTTCAAATATATTCTCCCTCCCTCAATACAAGCCATTCCTTTTTTTTTTTTCAAATACTTTATTAACTTCTGGTTTACATTATTCATTTCCACCAGATTTTGAGTTACAAATTTTTTCCCTGTTTTCCCCTACCCAATGCCCCAAAATAGCGGTCTCCTCTAATCTGCTCTATCCCATATCTTCTCCCATTCCCACTTAGACTTTTCCAGTAGGGCATGGTGTATCTCTATGCCCCATTGCCTGTATATCTTATTTCCCAATTACATGTAAAATAGTATTAATAATAGTAATATATATATATATATATATACACATGTGTGTATGTATATATATGTGTATATATGTATATACGTGTGTGTATATATGTGTATATGTGTGTGTGTATATACATATACACACATATGTATATGTATATACATACACACACACACACACACACACACACACACATATATATTAAACATTTGATTTTAACACTTTGAATTCCAGATTCATTCCCTTCTTCCCTTGTCACCACCCTTACTGGGAAGATAAGCAATTCAGTATAGGTTGTACATGTGTAGCCATGCAAAACATTACCATAGTAGATATATTGTAAAAGACTGACTATATTGCCCTCCCTCCTATCCCACCTCCCACTTGTTCTATTCTATTCTCTACTTTGATTCTGTCCCTTTCCAAAAGTGGGTACTTTCAACTTCTCTCCTCCCCAGCCTGCCCTCCCTTCCATTAACCCACCTGTCATCCCTTCCCCCGCCTAATCTCATGTAGGGTGAAATATCCAATTTAGAATGAATTTCATTCTCTCCCTGAGCCAAATTCAATAAGAATAAGGTTTTGCCTTTTTGCCTTCCTGTTCTTCCCCTCCATTGTAACCATTTTCCCTTGCCTCTTCTATATGAGATAGTTTACCCCATTCTGACTCTCTCCATCTCCTCACATTTTATTCCTCTCTCACCTCTTAATTTCACCTTTTAAGTATCATCCCTTCCTATTAAATTCATTCCGTGCCCTCTATCTATGTATACCTGTAAACATATCATTCATTTCCACCAGATTTTGAGTTACAATTTTTCCCCATTTTTCCCCTACCCACCACCCCAGAATAGCAGTCCCCTCATTCAATTCACAAGATATCCCCTCATTCAATCTGCTCTCTCCCATATCTTCTCCCATACCCCCTTTGACTTTACCATTAGGGCAAGGTGAATCTCTGTGCCCCAATGCCTGCACATCTTATCTCCCAATTACATGCAAAATATTATTAATAATAGTTTTTATATATATTTGAAACATTTAATTTTAAAACCTCGAATTTCAGATCCATTCCCTTCCTCCCTTGAATTTTTTTTCTTTTGGAGGTAATTGGGGTTTAGTGACTTGACCCAGGTCACCCAGCTAGTGTCTGATACTAAATCCATACTTGTACTTAAAGACACATACAGAATATGGAAGCAAGAGCAAGTATAAGAGGTTGGATCCAGAATCATGGGATAGCTCTGTAAAAAATAACGTTGGAAGTATTAAAACTTAGAATAATATCTTTTGTTTTCTCAGCCGAGACTGATCTTTGAATCATTCCTTTAGAACGAAAGGGATAGAAGGAATATCATTAACAGGGAGTTGACAGGATCACAGCTTAAGTGTCACATGTGACCTCAGAGACTATAGAATCCAATTTTCTCATCATATTACAGTGTTGGGAAGTGAGTCTGAGGGAGGTGAACTGAATTGCCTAAGGTTTTTGAGTTCCTGAGCCAATGTTCTAACAACACTATCAGAGACCACTGAACTGCTCTTGATAAATTAAAGTCATCAGAGATGAACTATATGGCAACCTACTAAGGAGGGTGGGAAATGTGACCTGTGCAACTGTTGTCACTGATCTATGAAAGACTAGGGAATAATGGAAGTGTAGACATGGAATTGGAGAGGAACAAATGTTGAATTCATTTAAACACACACATGCACATATTATTAAAGAGATGGTTAGTGAAAAGCTAGAAAAGGGAAGCAATGATTATCAAGAGCCAGTGGGATGAGTTCAGCAAGAAAAAAAAATATGCCTAGGTAAATTGATTTCATTTCTGGCCCAGCTCAGTTAACTAGTATATCAAAGAGATGCTGTAGAAAAGTTTAACTAGATTATAACAAAACATTTTTAAATGGTTATCATGCTTTTCTGGAAAAAAAAGGTAGTAGAAGCTAGACAATAGTACAGTTGTACTAGTAAGAGTACTGGTTGAATGACTGCAACGCCAAAATATATATTAATGTAAATTAATATATAATTAATATAATATAATTATATAATTAATACAATTAATATTATATATTATGATTAATATAATATAATATATAATATAATTAATAAATTATATATTGATCAATATCACCAGAGAAAAAGGTCTCCAATGGACTGAACAACAGATATATGTATGACTCAGAGGGCTTAACAGTTTTTAAAGTGATTTTGGGGAAAAAAGTATGAATGACATTCTTATTAAATTTAGACATGATGCTAAAGGGGGAAGGGTAGCTAACACACTGGTGTCAAAGTCAGGATTCAGAAACATTTTGACAAGTGAGAATATTAGATTGAAACAAACAAGATTAAAGTTAACAGGGGTGAATGTAATATCTTCCACCTGAGTTCCAAAAACAAATTTACTAAGTATGGTAAGGCATGTTTAGAGAGCTCTTCATATAAAAAATATTTGAGTGTTTTAGTGCACTGTAAGTTCAATATAGGTCTGCAGTGCTAAGGCAGTCAAAAGAAATATTTGAACCTCAATTAAACTGTGGTAATAGACAATACTGAAAAAAGACATTGTGCTCAGGAATAAGGAAGTAATAGTGCCACAATATTATACCTGGTCAGACCCCATTAGGAAGATTTGAGTTCTGGGCACCATATTTTAGGGGTTTTTTTGTTTTTGTTTTTGGAGGGCAATTGGGGTTAAGTAACTTGCCCAAGGTCACACGGCTAGGTTTTTGTTTGTGTATGCATTAAGTGTCTGAGGCTGGATCTGAACTCAGGTCCTTCTGACTCCAGGGCCAGCGCTCTACTCACTGCACCACCTAGCCACCCCGAGGGCACCATATTTTAGCAAGTAACCTAACAAGTATTAAGGGGAGAACAAACACTATGATGGCCTAGGGCCTCCAGTTTTTGAAATATGAAGAAACTGGGGATGTTTCACATGAATTTAAGAATCATAGGGTTTCAAAGGAATGTACGTCAGTGGCCACCTAATCTAACTGATTCCTGAAGAAGAATCTGCCCTGCAACATTCACAAATAGTGCCCATCTTGCCTTTGCTAGAAAGGCTCTGTTTGAAGAATGACCCACCACCACTTGAACCAACCTATCATACTTATGAATAAATTTGCTTGATCCTTTTCCCTTACATTAAGGCTAAATATTGCTTTTTGCAGTTTCCATCAGTTGTTCCTAGTCATGCCCCTTGGGCAAAGCAGAACACATCTAATTTCTCTTCCGTAGGATGGTCTTTCAAATACTCCTTGCACTTACCCTGAATTTCAATTTCCTGTAAACCACTATGATTTGTATTTCCCAGTCTATAAATCATTTTGCATTGGTAGAAACAAAAACATAGAAATGAAGTAAGAATGAAGTAGTTTTACCTTTTCTCTCTCATTTGTTATCACCATGTAATCTACCTTGAGCTTCTGTACTATCCCTTCTGGTATTTTTCCACTGGTATCCCTGCCCTCTGGGGCTAGGCTGACAGGCCATTAGAGCAAAAATTGTCTTGTTTTAATCTTAAAACAGAAGGGGTCTCTTGTTCTTCTCACAAAATGAAGTTATAGAAATGACTCAGCTTCTCTGACGGGCACTGGAAAAGGCCAGTCTATTATTGATTCATGTACACCAATGGGATGTGCTCTTTGTGAATTTATTTGTTTTTAATATAGAAACAACTTTTAAAAATACAGTTGGTTTCCTTGTGTCTATGTGATACCTGTTATTTATTGTTCCTAAAATCATACAGTTTGGGGTTTTTTGCATTAAAATTATTACTCTAAGATGGGGTTCATGCAGAGTTCACAAGACTGCCAAAAGGCACGATAACACTAAAAAGGTCCAAATTGAAAAGAGCCTGTGGCTGCTGGGTGAAACAAGGGAGAGGCTTCTGGACCTGGAGTCAGGTAGAACCAAGTTCAAATCCATACACTGAGAGCTGGGTGATCTCAGGCAAATAATTAATCTCTGCCTCAATCTATGAAATGGGGGTAATAATAAAACCTAATCCAGAGGGTTGTTAGGATCAAAGGAAAATATTTGTCAAGCCCTTAGCACAGTGGCTCATATAGGTGCTATGTGAATGTTATTTGTTTATTATTTTTTCCTTCAGCTTTTTTTTTCAAATACTTTATTAACTTCTGGTTCATTTACATCAGATTTTGAGTTACAAATTTTCTCCCCGTTTTTCCTCTACCGGTCCCACAGGATATCCCCTCCTCCAGTTTGCTCTATCCCATATCTTCTCCCATACCCCCTTCGAGTTTCCAGTAGGGCATGGTGGATCTCTATGCCCCAGTACCTGTATATCTTATTTCCCAATTGCATACAAAATAGTATTAATAATAGTATATATATATATATATATATATATATATATATATATATATATACATATACACATATATACATATACACATATATGTGTGTGTGTGTGTGTGTGTGTGTGTGTGTGTATTTAAATATTTGATTTTAAAACTTTGAATTCCAGATTCATTCCCTTCCTCCCTTGTCACCACCCTTACTGGGAAGATAAGCAATTCAATATAGGTTGTACATGTGTAGCTATGCAAAACATTTCCATAGTGGATATATTGTAAAAGACTGACTATATTTCCCTCCCTCCTATCCCACCTCCCACTTGTTCCATTGTCTAGTTTGATTTTGTCCTTTTTCAAAAGTGGGTGCTTCCAACTTCCCTCTCCCCCAGCCTGCCCTCCCTTCCATAATCCTCCCTCTCATCCCCTTCCTCCCTACTCTCCTGTAGGGTGAGATACCCTATTTAGTATGTATGTCATTCTCTCCCTGAGCCAAAATCAATGAGAATAAGGTTTTGCCTTTTTGCCTTCCTGTTCTTCCCCTCCCTTGTAACTATTTTCCCTTGCCTCTTCTATATGAGATAGTTTACCCCATTCTGTCTCTCCCCATCTCCTCTTGTTATATTCCTCTCTCACCTCTTAATTTCACCTTTTAAGTATCATCCCTTCCTATTAAATTGACCTGTGCCCTCTATCTATGTATACCTGTAAACATATATACACACATTCACATATGTATTCATATGCCTGTATACCCTCCTATATATATATATATATATATATATATATATATATATATATTCCCTTCAACTATTTTCATACTGAGAAATGTTTCATCTGTTACAATTATCATTTTTCCATGTAGGAATGTAAATAGTTCAACTTTGATAAGTTCCTTATGATTCCTTTTCCCTGTTTACCCTCTCATGCTTCTCTTGCTTCTTGTATCTGAATGTCAAATTTTCTATTCCACTCTGGTTTTTCATCAAGAATACTTGAAATGGGCGGCTAGGTGGTGCAGTGAGTAGAGTGCTGGCCCTGGAGTCAGAAGGACCTGAGTTCGGATCCGGCCTCATACACTTAACACACACAAACAAAAACCTAGCCATGTGACCTTGGACAAGTTACTTAACCCCAATTGCCCTCCAAAACAAACAAACAAACAAAAAAAAGAATTCTTGAAAGTTCTCTATTCCACTGAATACCCATATTTTGCCCTGAAACATGTTACTCAGTTTTGCTGGGTAGGTGATTCTTGGTTTTAATCCCAGCTCCTTTGCCCTCTGGGATATCATATTCCAAGCCCAATCCCTCAGTGTAGAAGCTGCCAGATCCTGTGTTATCCTGACTATATTTCCACAATATTCAAATTGTTTCTTTCTGGCTGCTTGTAATATTCTCTCCTTTATCTGGCAATTCTGGCACCTGGCTATAATATTCCTAGGAGTTTTCTTTTGAGGATTTTTTTCTGGAAGGTGATAGGTGGCTTCTTTCAACCTCTATTTTGCCCTCTGGTTCTAAAACATCAGGGCAGTTTTCCTTGAGAATTTCTTGAAGGATGATTTTTAGGTTCTTTCTTTGATCAAGGCTTTCAGGTAGTCCAATAATTTTAAAATTATCTCTCCTGGATCTTTTCCTGGTCAGTGGTTTTTCCCATATGATATCTCACATTACCTTCTATTCTTTCATTTGTTTGGATCTGTTTAACAGCATCTTGATTTCTCATAAAGTCACTAGCTTCCATTTCCTCCAATTTAATTCTGAAGGAATGAGTCTCTTCAGCGAGCTTTTGAGATTCTTTTTCCATCTGGCAAATTTGTCTTTTTAAGGCATTCTTTTCCTCATCCCCTTTTTAGGCATCTTTTGCCATTTGAGTTAGTCTATTTTTTAAGATGTTATTTTCCTCAATCTGGCTGTTGACTCTCATTTCATAATTTTCTTGCATCATTCTCATTTCTCTTCCAAATTTTCCCTCCACTTCTCTTATTTTCTTCTTAAGGTCCTCTATGGCCTGTAACTAGCTTGTATTTTCCTTTGATGTTTTTGGTTCAGGAGTTCTGACTTCACCATCTTTCTCCTGTCCCATGCTTTGATCCTTATTGTTGCCAAAATGGGAGTGTAAACTTGGGGGTGGTCTGTTTACTTTGCTTCCTTTGCCTACTAATGTCACCATTCAACCACTTGACCCCTGGGCGTTTTGCTACAGTAGGACTCTGCCACCAGACAGGGGAGGTTCATCCCAAACACTGGGATTTTCTCAGCTGCCAAAGGTGTTAGTTGAGTGCCCTTTCTGAATCCTCCACATGCTCTGACAAGCTGGTTGCACACCCCACGACCTTCACCCTAGACTGCAATCTAGATCCAAGCAGGTTAAAGCAAGAGCAATTAAGCCTCAGACTGGTTGCTTGGTCCCCCTATACTCTGCAGGCCAGGAGGTGAAGCTACCACATGTTGGCAGCTGCACAGCCCCCAATGCCTAAGAGGCTTCCACCCCCGCCCCCGGGGCCAAAGGCCAACCATACTCCCAACTACTGGTCAGTGCACTGACCTGTCACTTTGTCCTTAGCATCTATGTGTTGATAATTCTGGAAACCCCCACAGCTGCTGGTGATCTGAAGTCCCTCCAGTTGGTGGCTGGTCAGGCCATCCCTGGGGCTAAAACCTTAGGCTAGAGTGGGAGAGAGTGTTGGCTCCCAGAGTCCTGTGCTGGCTGCTTGCTGCCAGCCTTCCAGGATGTTCTCAGCTGAAGGTTATCTTCTCTGTGTCATTTTGTGGGTTCTTTAGCTCCAAAGTTTGTTCAGAGTCCCCTTTGACATGAATTAAGTGAGATGGAAGCTGGAGCCTTGTGGAAGTCCTATTTCTACTCCACCATCTTGACTCTACCTCCCTGTTTATTTATTATTCTAGATTCCATTTTATATAGCAATAAATTTCAGCACATTCTCTCAAATAGAAAAGCATTCTATAACATCATGGTGTGTCATCTTAATTCTCAATTGTGACAATATCCTTCAGAAAATCTAATGTTGGGGCGGCTAGGTGGCACAGTGAATAGAGCACCGGCCCTAGAGTCAGGAGGATCTGAGTTCTAATCTGGTCTCAGACAGTTAACACAAAATCTAGCCATGTGACCTTGGGCAAATCACTTAACCCTAATTGTCCTCCAAAAAGCAAAAAAAAAAAAGAAAGAAAGAAAGAAAGAAAACTAATGTTTCCAGATCTTTCTGGAGAATGGATTTTGCTTTCTAAAGTATAAAAATGTGAGAGAATTGTATAGGATTTTGAGTAAGAATCAATTATAATGTTATGGAAACTTACTACATATTACCAATTTAATTTAAACCAAGTCAACAAGCATCAAAAGTTTCTACATTGTGTCATACCTGATGACTGATCTAGAGAATAGAATATTATATAAATTTTTAAATAGGGGTGTATGCATTTATGTGTATTATTGTACATATGTATATGTACAATATCTATATATGTATGCTTATATTGCTATATTTATGCATACACACACATATATGTCTGAAGAGAGAGAAAAGAGAAAAAAACAGAAATAGAATGAAAACATATAATACAAGGTAGAACATAAGTGGAATAAAAGATGGAACAAAAGAGATGAATTTTTCTTAATCCCCAGTGGCTAGCTCCTCGTGCCTTTTCTCCCAAACTATGTATTAATTTGTAATTATTCTCTATCTTTATGCTGTACATACTTATACATCTTTAGAATCATGGGAACATAACTCAAAGGGACCTTAGAGGCCCTAAAATCCAATTTTCTCTTTTTACAGAATTAGAAAAATGAAGTACAGAGAGGTTTAATTAGCTTGCCCAAGGTCATACAGCTAGTATCTGAGGTGGGAATTGAACACAGGTCCTGACAAATCCAAGTTCATCAATATAGCTATTACACCATGCTGTTTCTTGATCCCTCTCCCTGATACTCTAAAATCCTCAAAAATAGGAATTAAAGTTAATCTTAGTATTTGTATCCTTAGCACCCAACACAGTGTTTAATACCTTGTAGTCTCTTGATAGATATTGTTGAGTTATTCAGTGTGCTCTAAAAGTCAAGGATGAGAGGTGTGTGTCTAGATAGCAGCTCATATGAAAAAGATCTGGTGGTTTTAATAAGAAATACCACAAGCTCAATATAGTCAAGATACTTCCACTGAATAAATAATCACTTACATTATCCCATTCTTCAAATATGTACCAAAAACTAAACATAAAATAATAATAAAAGCTACCAACTGGTCCCAAGAGTATTTCTATCTGAGATCTACCAAACATCAAGAGAAGAATGGGATCATTGTACTTGACACTTGCGTAGCACATTCAGCCTGGCAAAGACCTGTTCTCACTGTAATCATGGAAGGTTTAGAAACCTAGTATTCCAAGATTTAGAGCTAGACTGACCTTTAAAAAAGAAAAAGAACAACAACAATGTAGTCCAACCCTTCTAATCTTGCAGATGAAGAATGTAAGGTCTAGTGAGATAATCTCTTGCCTAAGACCAAAGCCCTATTAGTTTAGTAACAATGTGGAAATCAATAAAGTTTAAGGGTCTGTTTTAATTTTTTTTTTAAATAGGCAATTATGTGTACCATATGTTTTGACTTGATAGTGGTACAGAATAAATTGAGCACATTTTTAAAGCTGAAACTGCATGTGCATGTACAATTATTATAGCAGATGAATGTGTCTTAAAAAGTTCATATGATGTAGAAAGATACTTTTAGTAGGACACCTTGTCACCAAGAGAGGCAATATATACAATGACTAACTAGCCTCAACAGAAGAAACATCTGGGCTTGAATCTTACCTCTCACATACATTTACTGTATGTCCCTGGATAATCATTTAATCTTTTCATTAAAGCTCGAGGAAAGTTTCTGAAATTATAAAGTGCCACACTGTATTGTAAATGGAGTTTCCTAACACAGAAGTTCCCTTTGTTAGGGAAATCATAGCTTCAATTCTTCTCCCTAGAGAGTGTCTCGATATCTGTTTGCCTTTATACCAGACAATACCATCATAGAGTTCTGAGAAATTTACACATTTAGTTTGTGTTCATGTAAATAATTGCTGTCTATCCTCTACGTATATGTGTTTCCCCAGTTAATCTTTTTTTAATATAATTTTCTCCAATTAGATGATAAAACAATTTTTAACATGTTTTTAAGTTTGGATTTCCAAATTCTATCCCTCCTTCTCCCCTTTCTTTCCCTCCTCCCTGAGACAGTAAGCAATCAGATATAGGTTATACTCATACAATCATATAAAACATTTCAATATTAGTCATTTTGTACAAGGGGGTTTCAATAAAAGAAAAAGAACAAAAACTCTCCATTGTGAATAGAAACCACAGGCTTAGGTACTAGTGTCCCTAAATGATTACAAATCACAATACTGCGTTAATTTCTATAGGTAGATTTTGCAATGAGCTAACATCATTTTTTTTTCTGTTGAATAAGGAAAAAAAATCTGTTTGAGGTCACTTGGGAGAAGTTTTGTTTTCTTTTAATTTGGTTCATTTTATCAAATGAATAATAATTGTTTCAAAATTTCTTGCTAATTCTCATGGCAACAGTCATTTGTGACCTTTCAGAGCAATATTTATGTCTTTTGTGAGGTGAAATGAGTGTATTCTCTTTTCTTGGAACATAAGTTTCCCAGAAGATCAGCTTTTATCCATTGCCTGAATGAAGAAAATATGATCACAAGTAAAGACATCAGAAAGCAAAGACATGCTAATTTCTAGAGAGTAGAAGCCGTGTTCTCCAGATTTAAAAAAAACAAAACAAAACATTAAAATCATCACCCTGAGAGTGATTTAATATTGTATTTTTTCCCCTTGGGGGATTATGGTTCCCACTCCAAGTCTACCTTCTCAACTGAGAAATGGTTTCATATTTTACTGAAAAAGTTGAGACTATTTGCAGAAATCTAATGCTTCTCATTCTTCCCTCATCTCACATCATTTAGAAGCCTTCTGCTGTATCATCTTCTTTCACAAGAAGACATGGCTTTTCTCTTTTTGAAGGCAAATTCCCACTTGATCCCATCTTCTGGAAAAATTACTCCCCCTAACGATCCTACATTCATTACTCTTAAATCGCTCTTCAGTAACTGGTTCTCTGCTGTATACAAACATATCTGTGTTTCCCCCATACTAAAAACAAAAACAACTCCCATTCTGTCCATCCCCCATTGGTTATAATCTATTTCTTTCCTCCCTTTTATGGCTACACTGCTTGAAAGGTTCATCTGCAATCCTTTACTCCTTTCAAATAATTTTCTTTGTAACTCTTTGCTGCCTGATTTCTTACAGGCCTAATTATTGAATGGGTTTTGCCTCAGTCAAAGTGAGACCTCAAAAAGACATTAGCTTAAAAAGGTCAAGGTCTCCCACAGAATCCTGGGCGTCTCCAATTGTTCCATTCTATATCTGGCCACTGGATCCAGATGGCTCCAGAGGAGAAAGTGAAGCTGGTGACTTTGCATGGCCCTGCCTCACTTAAATCCAATTCAATTGGAAGCCATGGCATCATCTGCCTGATGTCACAGTCCTCTTAGAGAACTAAGAACAAACCATACAACCACTACTGGGTCTGTATCCCAAAGAGGACATAAGAAATGGGAAAAAAAAAACAAAAACAAAAACTAGATGTACAAAATTATTGAGCTGCTGTTTTGTAGTGGCAAAGAATTGGAAACTGAGGGTATTTCTATCAATTGGGGAATAGCTGAACACATTATGGTTTATGAACACAACAGAACACTATTGTGTTTTAAGAAATGATAATATATGTAATGGGGATAAATTAGAAGTATTTCCAGTAAGATTTGGGGTGAAACAAGGATGTCCATTATCATTACTCCTATTCAATATGGTACTAGAATTCTTAGCTTTAGCGATAAAAAAAAGAAATTGAAAGAATTAGAATAGGTGAAGAAGACACTAAGCTATCACTCTTTGCAGACAATATGGTGATATACTTAGAGAATCTTAGAGAATCAAGTAAAAAACTACTTGAAATAATAAACAACTTTAGTAAAGTTGTAAGACATAAAATAAACCCACATAAATCATTTTCATTTCTATATATTACTAACAAAGTTCAACAACAAGAGATAGAGAAATTCCATTTAAAGATACTCTAAACATTATAAAATATTTGGGGATCTACCTGCCAAAACAAACCCAGGAACTATATGAACACAATTACAAAACACTTTTCACACAAATAAAGTCAGATCCAAATGACTAGAAAAACATCAGTGGCTCATTGGTATGCTGAGTTAATATAATAAAAATGACAATTCAACCTAAATTAATTTACCATACCATTGCCATACCAATCAAACCACCAAAAAATTCATAGAGATAGAAAAATGGTAAGAAGATCCATCTGGAAGAAGAAAAGGTTCAGAATATCAAGAGAATCAATGAAAAGAAATGCTAGGGAAGGTTGCCTAGCCATATCATATCTTAAATTGTATTATAAAGCAGCAATCATCAAAGCTACTTGACACTGGCTAAGAAAAAGAGAGGTGGATCAGGGGAATAGGTTAGGCATACAAAACACAGCAGTCAATGACTATAATAATCTACTCTTTAATAAACTCAAAGACCCCAGCTTCTGGGATAAGAACTCACTATTTGACAAAAATGGTGGAAAAACTGGAAAATAATACAGCAGGAACTAGGCATAAATGAATATCTTACACTATATACCAAAATAAAGTCTAAATGGGCATATGATTTAGGTGTAAACACTGATACTGTAAGAAAACTGGGAGAACACGGAATAGTTTGCCTATCATATTTATGTATAATGGAAGAATTTATGACAAAACAAGATAGAGAAGATTATGAAATGCAAAATGGATAATTTTGATTACATTAAATTAAAAAGTTTTTGCATAAACAAAGCCAAATCCTCCAACCAAGATTAGGAGGGAAGCAGGAAAATGTGAAAGAATTCTTACAATCAATGTCTCTGATAAAGGCCTCATTTCTAAAATATATAGAGAAGTGAGTCAAATTTATAAGAATACAAGGCATTCTCCAACTGATAAATGGGAAAAGGATATGAACAGGCAGTTTTCAGATGAAGAAATCAAAGCTATCTCTAGTCATATGAAAAAATGCTCTAAATCACACTTGATTAGAGAAATGCAAATTAAAACAACTCTCAGGTACCACATCATACCTATCAGTTTGGCTAACATGACAAAACAGGAAAATGGTAAATGCTGGAGAAGATGTGGGAAAATTGGAACACTAATGCATTGTTGGTAGAGTTATGAACTGATCCAACCATTCTGGAGAGCAGTTTCAAATTATGCCCAAAAGGCTATACAACTATGCATACCCTTTGATCCAGTAATACCACATCTAGGTCTGTATCCCAAAGAGATCATACAAATGGAAAAAGGACCCACATGTACAAAAATATTTATAGCAGCTCTTTTTGATGTGTCAAAGAATTGGAAATTGAGGGGATTCCCAACAATTGGAAAATGGCTAAACAAGTTGTGGTATATAAATGCAATGGAATATTATTGTGCTATATAAAATGATGAGCAGGCAGACTTTAGAGAAACCTGGAAAGACTTATATGAACTGATGCTGAGTGAAGTGAGCAGAACCTGGAGAACATTGTACACATTTAACAGTCACATTGAGGGATGACTGACTTTGATAGACTTAGCTCTTCTCAGCAATGCAAGATTCTAAGACAACTGCATAAGGCTCATAATGGAAAATGCCACACACATCCAAAGAACTATGGAGTCTGAATGCAGATTGGAGCATACTATTTGCCCTCTCTCTCTCTTTTTTCATTTTGCTTTGTTTCTTCTTTCTTGTGGTTCATCCCCTTAGTTCTAATTCTTCTTTACAACATGACTAATGTGAAAATATATTTGACATGAATATATATGCAGAGCCAAGATCAGATTGTATTCCATCTTGGGGAGGGAAAATGGAAAGGAGGCAGAGAAAATTTAAAATTCAAAAGCTTGTGGAACTGAATGCTGAAAACTAAAATTTAATAGTAATTATTATCATAATGATAATAAAGAAATGATAAGCAGGAGGATTTCATATAAACCTGAAATAAAATTACAGGAACTGATGCTGAATAAAGTGAGCAGAACTAGGGGAACATTGTACACAGTAACAACACTGTTCAATGAACAGCTTTGGTAGACTTAGCTATTCTCAGCAATGTAATGATATAAGATAATTAATTCCCAGAGATCCATGATGGAAAATGCTATCCACATCCAGAGAAAGAACCATGCAGTCTGAATGGAGATAGACACATACTATTTTCTCTTTTTTTAAATTTTTCCCTTTTGTTCTGATTCTTCTTTCACAACATGACTAATGTAAAAATATGTTGAATATGATTGTACACGTAGAGCCTATATCAGATCGCTTGTGGTCTTGTGGATGGGGGAGAAGAAAGAGGGAGGGAGAAAAACATTCAGCACTTAAAATCTTATAAAAGTGAATGTTGAAAACTAAATTACTTAATTGATTTTAAAAAATGTATCTTGGGTACATCTCCTCCCACATCAAGTCAATTGTTAAACATTTACCAGTCTACTGGTGGTATTTTCCTTCTCAGACTATCTTTTCTCTATCTTGTTGGTACATAGTTGTTTACATATTGTCTTCTCCAATTAAACTGTGAGCATCTTGAAAGCAATGATTTTTTCTCTTCCTTCTTTATATCCCCAGTGCCTAGCATAGTTTGTGGCACATAGCAGGCATTTAATAAATGATGGCTGACTACACCACTATGTGTAATATATATGTATGAATAATAACAATACATTATCTAGATGGATAGGTAGAGATACAAAATCTCCTGGATGAAAAATATTTGATGCAAAGGTATGTGTACACTCAAATACTCAGATGAATCTATGACCTTATCTATTACACATTCCTAACAAAGGTAGAAATTTTCAAAATATCCTTATCTGCCCACCCTGTGTAAATGTTATTCATATCATTTTATAAGTTTGCTACAGGATGTGAATTAAACATGCTGCATGCCTTCCCCATTCCCCACCCCCAAATATCTCAGGAATATTAGTAAAGGACTCATGACTCATTTGGCCCTTATTGTACAATTACTTCATCTTTTTTTTCCTATTATATATTCCCATGATCCTATAGTTTCAAATAAAACTCATTAGCCTGAGCTGATAGATGATGCAAATGCCCATCTGGCCATAGGTTTCAGTCCTAGGAAACATTAGACATTGGTTCTCAGTCTTCATTGACTATTTGCTTCTGTGTAGAATTTTAAGAGTTGAATATATTCAAAACATTCCATTTTTTAGTTATATTACTTAATACCTTAGAGATGTTCCTTATTCTAGAGCAACAGAATTTACTGAGAGCAGAAAAAAGGATAACTATTTCAATATAATTCATTTCCTATGTGCTTTATTTTAGGTACTTACGAACCATATTTTCAGAAGGGGATAATGGCCTTTATCATGCCAAAGGGATCCAAGAAGCACCTAACATGCTTGTGAAATATGTACAAATTATTTTTGATAAACTGCAGTTACACTCATTTCAGTGTTCCTTATTTATCCTGAATCACATTTTTAATAAGTGGTATACCACTCCAAATTTAGGACACATATGGTCCCCCTTTATTTTCATATTGATTCATGCAACCATTGCTGAGAGCCAGCCTCTGACTCAGACATACCTGGATTTACGTCACATCTCTACGAATATAACTTTATGACCTGGGAAAGTTTTTTAACTCCACAATGCCCCAGGCAGTTAAGACCTTATGATACAGATCACATTCAGGACTGCAGTGTTAGAGTTTCTGCCTTTGGAGTCCCCTATGCCAATACAAACATAAGTCTGAAACACCCGCCCCCCCCACAAAAAAAGAATCACTTATTTACCAAAACATTTTACAAATAGAATAATCAGACTGATTCTGCATCATTTTTAATTGAAACTATTTGCAATTGATAAATTTTTATCCTATATACTACCTAAATCATCATTCTTTGTATCTGAACTTAGTTCAGAAATTCAGCCATCCTATAGTGATTTGGTTTTGAAATTCAGTTTTCTTGTCAATCACTGTTCTATTCCTGTGTCAAAGAAATTTGTTAACTTTGAAGGATACAGGAGGACACAAGGGAGTCTATCTAGTATCTATATCGCCAAGCTACCTTTCAAGGATGTCTAGAAGATTGTTATCCAAAGAAGTCTCTAGCCTAGCAGATGGACTCAAACAATAAATGTTTCTTAGTCACAGGCGGGGAGGAGGAAGTCATTGCTAGCGCCTGATTCCCATTTTCCAACCAATCATATTGTCTTCCATGTCTTAACTCTATAACCAATCATATTAATTTCACTTTTTATGATGTTGAGTTCTTCTAACCAATTATAACTAGTTCTCTACCTACAAAGTCCTGTTCTTACTTCTGTATTTCCCTGAAAACTATAAAAAGGGTAGTTGTCCCCCAACTCAGGGTCTTAGCTTTGCTGGGGAAGCTGAGATCTTATTTGTAAATTTGTGCTTTGCTAATAAATTCATCATATCTGGAACTTTGTGCCTCAGTTTACTTCATTTTAACCATAACAAAAGTAACCACTCTATGCAAAGCTCATTTCTTGGCACTGTAATGGAAATGCAAATTTAAAGATCTTCCCTGCCCCTAGGTTAAATGTACCTGGAACCTGTGGTGGGAGGCTTGTTTTTCAGGAAAGCCCACACCTTGATACTTTGTGATTGGGCAGTGTGTCAAGAAGGTTGTTACATTCCTAAACCCTCATGAGAGGCTTTGCTTTGAGGCTCACTTTGAGAAGTGTTGTGTGATTTGACCAGATGAGACTCTGGGCAGCCTTTGAGACCCCCCTGGCTTTGAAAACCCAGATGTTGGTGCTTCCCTCTCTGGTAACTGTGATTTGGTATTGATGTATGTAATGGTTGGGCAGTTGGGAAACCTGTCTGCTTGATCTGTCTGTTTCTAACCTTTTCCCACTGAACTAGGTAAATGATAAATGTTTGTTTGATTAAAGTAAGCTTGTGTAATGGAAATGCAAATTTAAAGATCTTCCCTGCCCCTAGCTTAAGTGCACCTGGAGCCTGTGGTGGGAGGAGGATTGTTTTTCAGGGAAGCCCACACCTTGATACTTTTGTGATTGGGCAGTGGGTCAAGGAGGTTGTTACAATCTTTGAGCCAGGAGAAGGCTATATAAACTCTGACGAGAGGCTTTGCTTTGGAGCTCACTTTGAGAAGTGTTGTGTGATTTGACCAGATGAGACTCTGGGAAGCCGTTGTTGAGTGCCCCCCGGCTTTGAAAACCCAGATGTTGATGCTTCCCTCTCTGGTAACTGTGATTTGGTATTGATGCATGTAATGTTGGGACAGTTTGGAAGCCTGTCTGATCTGTAAGTTCTGTAACTCTGAAGTTCGGGGTGCTGACCTTTTTCCCCTGAACTAGGTAATGTATGTTTGTTTGATTAAAGTAAGCTTGTTAACCCATTTTGAGTTGCTTTCCTTTTGAAAAGCAGATCTAAGAACCTGTGTTGGCAGTCACCCTGGGGATATTGGGGTGCTTGCCGCAACAGCTTGTTAACCGATTTTGAGTTGATTTCCTTTAGAAAAGCAGATCTAAGAACCTGTGTTGGCAGCCACCCTGGTGATGTTGGGGTGCTTGTTGCTACAGCCACTAATAGGGGATTTACAAAAAAATAATGCATGAAACAGCCCATCACCCTCTGGAAAGCTATACTATAGTGAGTATAATTCATAATTGTACTTAAAAAAAATGCATTTGGGGTGACTAGGTGGAACAGTGAATAAGAGCACCAGCCCTAGAGACAGGAGGACCCAAGTTCAAATTTGGCCTCAGCCGCTTGACATACTTAGTAGCCATGTGACTTTGGCCAAGTCACTTAACCCCAATTGCCCTCCCCCCCAAAAAAATGCATTCACCAGCAACACTGAGTAATGATCAACTTTGATAGACTTGGCTCTTCTCAGCAATAATATCATCTAAGACAATTCCAAAAGACTCATGATAGAAAATACTATCCACATCCAGAGAAAGAACCATGGAGTCTGAATGCAGACTGAAGCAAACTATTTTCACCTTTTTTGTTTTCTTTTTGTTTTGTTTTTTCTTGCTTTTTCCCTTTTGTGCTGATTCTTCATTCACGATATGACTAATGTGGAAATATGTTTAATATGATTATTTATGCAAAAAAAGTTCACAACATAATACTCTGAAACCCTTAGACATAGATTGTCACCCCAAAAATGTTAAATGGAAGCATCTGACATTTGAATTAAAAATATTTAGTTTGAAAACCATCTTTAAGCATTACCAGCTTGGGTATGTCTACTAGCAATGCAGATCACCATCCCTTTAAACTTAAATTTAATGAGGGTCTTTTCCATATCCTTCCTTAGAGTCTCCTCAAAAGATTTATTCAATTTGCTGACGGTCTTCATAAGGTTCTTTTCATGTATTTCATATTTATATTCCAGTAAAACTCTCATGCTATCCATAAGTTATCCCTCAATCTTTAGGCATATCCATTTCACTTCTGTCCATCATTCATTCATTTCTTTAGTATTTTCTTTCAATCCATTTTTCACATATACACTATTTTCAGTGGTTATGGTTCAGTCTTCTTAATATTCTCTTTGTATATAATTTAATTGTTAATTAAGCCACTCTATGGTTTACCAGTTTAGATGCCTAGATTGATAGTATATTTGTGTAGAGATTTTGATGAAAAGATCTATATGATTACAGCATCCAATTTGACTAGAATAATGTCAGCAGTAAACAGAAGCGTCCGGAAAATTTTGCCATCAATAGGGATTCTGCTACTTGTATTTTGCCAGTGACAGTCTCTGTAACACTGATGAATACATGCATATTCTATTTTACATGATATTGATATTCAGTAATTATATCTGTCATGGAATCTTGTATAAATTTAGCATATGTGTTGAGAAAATGTTTTGAAGAAAGCAATTAAGGTTAGATTTTTATTCTACACAGTCAAAAGATATGAAATCAACTATGTACACTATATTAGGATATATTCATATATTTCTGTATGTCTTTTTATATATTTTTTTTATATTTTTATAATAAAGCCTCATACAGAATTGATTTTATAACTAATAAAGCAATTTTATGGAAAACATCTACTTTAACATTTTACTTATGCCTGTGATTAGCTTCTTACTTTCTTAAGAGTTTTCTTCAACTGACTTTAAAAGGGAAAAACAAACACCAAATTTGCATTCATATCAGACCATGCAGGACATTAGTGAAATTTTCTAGTGCCAGAATTTAACTGTTTTGAAAATATTTATTGGGTAAGAAATAATGATTCATTTAACCAGATTATATACCCCAGGCTGTTTTGTAACACTAATTATTTCCCTCACACTGACTTAAGTTGTTTTATTTACTATATATCCCAGATGATTAAGAATGTTTCCAAATATTTACTATGTTGAACATTAATTTAAATATTGCTGCTATTAAATTATATCAACTTTTATATAGATATATGAAGAAAAATAAGAAAACATATAAGTGTGCAATGCCCAGAGATGAGATTATAGGTCATAAAATTAAGGAGATATGTGGATGTTTCTACTTATAATCTATTCTGATGAGCAACAGTCATAAACACCAACATGTTTAGATTCTGCTGCCAAAGTCTCCATACTATATATTATATGTAGCATTTCCTATTTATATGCATCTAGGTATGTATACATGTGTGCATGTATAAATGGGTATTGCAATATGCCATCTCATATGTAATACATACTAATACACATATATACATTTTTATCTAGTTTAAAATTATAATTCAAACAAAGGCCATGCCTTTTGAACTATATTCTCTTGATATTTTAAATGTTTCTTTTTGTCTTTTACTTATAGCATCATCACAATTTATACTTTAATTTGAAGCAAGTAAATTTTAATTCATACTTCCCAGTTTCATTTTGTTTTAAATGTTTGCATTTATTCATTGCTGGGGTTTTAAAAAATACATTTCTCTATTCCTCTTCACTTTTTTTAATCCATTCCCATTTAAGTCTATATATTTTTTCTTTTCATTTTTTTCCACTTAATTCTTCTCTACTGATTTTAATTTCTTTCCTTTCTTAAGTCAGCATTTTTTCCTTGCAGTTATTTTATATTTGGTGCAGTTATATGGTAACAAAATCTCCCCTCCTAACAAGTATCCCAAATTTCTCTAATTTTTAAAAAATAGTTTATACATCTTATTTTGTCTTCCTTTGAGCTCTCTCTCCTCACCTAGAAAAGAATGTGGTTTAAATGTATCTCTCCTATGCATTCGCCATCGAGTGTCTCCACGTAGGTTATGTTCTTTTGCAGCTCTCCTTTCTGAGAAATGTTCTTTTACTTTATCTTACATATTTCTACTCCTATCTTTGTATTTTAATTTTATTCTCCCATTCATGGTCTATACCTTTAAGTATATTCTCTATATCATTCCTGAAAGGTAATGCTTATAGGATAAAAAAGCTGAGCAGGTCTTATCTTCCATTCCCCTTTCATTTGTAAATTTCACTAAATTCTTCCTTCTCTTATTTTTCTTTGTTTCTTTATTTTGAGTTTTGGTGATGGTGTTCCTTTCATGTGCCCCAATTCTATAAAGATCAATTCATGAAAGATATGGTTTTGTGGAAGCCATTAAATATCCTGAGTCATGGGGCCTAATTCTATTCTCTGCCCTTCCCCTGACCCTTTTAGGGCTAAGATATTTCTAGACCACTCGATCTCCACCCCCCACACAAGGTTCCTGAAAGCTATTCACTTCTAGGGAGCCGTATATCCCCAATTCTGGGGCTAAGATTCAGTTTTAGAAAGCACAAAGTTTGCTTGTGTAAAATGGTCTAGTAAACAATCCATTCTCCCGAATGAAAACCATTATTAGGTTTCTGTCTCTTTCATAACTTTTATGCTTTTTCATCCCTTCTTCTAGTGATAGACCAGCCTCTTCCCTCTCCTCCCACAGACAGTCCCTATTCCTTTCCCACAATTATTTTTTGTTATTTTCCTACAGAATTGCCATGTTGATGGAGAGATTATGTACATCTATGAGAGACTGATATGCATCTTTGTGTGCCCTATGCCTAGTCTCCCTCCTCCTCTTCATTGCAGTGATTTTCCAATGTGCTACCTTAGATGCACACACACAAATACATATGTAATTCATTATTATGAGAACATGAATTTTTGGTCATGAAATATTAATTAAATTATTCATTCTTCCCTTTTCTGATTCTTGAATTAAGTTAATGTTATTAAATCATTTTGTCCTTTGGTGATAATCCTTTTTGTTCCATTCAGGTATCTTTACTATTCTTTTTTTTTTTTTTAAACAAAGTCTTTTACTACCTTAGACACAAGAAAAATTAATATTGTTATACTGTTTTCCTGTTTTGTTTTTTCTGTCTTTGGAGTGTTTAAGGTTGAATATGTGTTTCTTGTAGTTTTTCTGAAGTAATGATTCGATTCTGTAGATAGCCCTTTTATGGTGTTATTGAATATTTAACTTGTATCTTCACGATGTATTGTTTAGGGGTATATTCTGATCTCCTTTGCTTTTTGGTATTTCATATTATAATCTGAGATCCGACTAATTATCACTAAAGGATAATCCTAGGCTATTTGAATTGATACTTTTTTTATAACAGAGGGAATTTCTTTTGGCTGCTGATAGAATTTCATATTTGACACTGAAATTCTGAAATACAAGTTCTAAAGATATTGGAATTAGAATGTAGATCTCTAAATTCCATCAATCAAAGAATTCATGATATGACAAAAACTGCTGGGGAAAATTGAAATATAGTATGGCAGAAACTGGGCATAGAACATTTTCTAACACCATATACCAAAAGCAAGTCTAAATAGGTGCATGATCTAGGTATAAAGGCTGATACTCTAAGCAGTCTGGGAAAGCAAGGAATAGTTTACCTGACAGATTTGTCAGGGGAAGACTTTATGAACAAACAAGAATTAGAGAGCATTATAAAATGCAAAATGGATAATTCTGATTACATTAAATTGAAAAGCTTCTGTACAAACAAAGCCAATGTAACCAGGATTAGGAGGGAAGTGGAAAATTGGGAAAGAATTATTACAACCTATGTCTCTGATAAAGGACTCATTTCTAAAATATACGGAGAATTGAGTCAAATCTATAAGAGTACACGTCATTCCCCAATTGATAAATGGTCAAAGGATATGAACAGGTAGTTTTCAGAAGAAGAAGTTAAAGATATTTATAAGCATATGAAAAAAATGCTCTAAATCATTATTGATTAGAGAAATGCAAATCAAAACAACTCTGAGGTACCACATCTCTCCAGTCAGATTGGCTAAGATGACAAAACCGGAAAATGACAAATGCTGGAGAGGATGTGGACACATTGGGACACTAATGCATTGCTGGTGGAGTTGTGAACTGATCCAACCATTCTGGAAAGCAATCTGAATTATGCCTAAAGGGCTATAAGTAATTTCATACCCTAGCAATACCACTTCTAGGGTTGTATCCCAAAGAGATATGGAAGTGGGAGGAAGACCCATATGTACAAAAATATTTTTAGCAGCTCTTTTTGTGGTTGCAAAGAATTGGAAATTAAGGGAGTGCCCATCATTTGGGGAATGGCTGAACAAGTTGTGGTATATGCATGTAATTGAATACTATTGTGCTGTAAGAAATGAGGAGCAGATGGACTTCATATTTACCTTGAGAGGCTTATAGAAACTGATGCTGAATGAGACGAGTAGAACCAGGAGAAATTTTACACAATTACAAGCACAACATATGTGTGATGACCAACTTTGATAGACTCTTCTCAGCAATGCAGGGTTAAAGTCAACCCCAAAAGACTCATGAAGGAGAGAGATGTCTACACCCAGAGAGAGAATGAATTTGAATCCAGATTGAAGCAAACTACCTGCTCTTTTTCTTTTTCTTCCTTGGTTTTGTTTCTTCTTTCCCATTGTTCATTCTATCAGATACATTCCTTCTTTATAACCTGGCTAATGTCTAATGTGAAAGTATCTGCAGATCCTATACTTCATTGTATGCTGCCATGGCAGGGGAGAAGAGGAAGGGATAGAAAATTTGAAACTCAAGGAATTGTGGAACTGTATCTTATACACTAAAAATAAACAAATAAATTAATAAAGACCAACAAATGAAAAAATGCTATAAATCAGTAATTTTCTGTTTTTAAAACTTTTGAGTTCTCTTTTCTTATTTGTCCTACAATATAATATTCAGGACTTTTAATTTTCCATGTTTTTTCTAGGAGACCCCCAATCCTTAACTTACTTTGTACATCTTTTTCATAGTGAGTGGCTTTCAACTTAATGTTGAATTAATGTTACTCCAAAAATTTTTGCATTCTGTTCTTAAATATTACCTTCCCTTCATTTTTGAGGTATAGATATGCAATTTTTTAATTCTAATGGAAGAGATTCTCTGTTATATACTTTAGGGTGCCTACTCTGTCATTTATCCTTTCCAGCTTTCATTTTGTCTTTCAGGGCTCTAAAAGTTGCCCAAGCTAATTTTCATTCTGATATTATAAGATACCAGCATTAGCAATGAAAAAGATCTCAGAGGTGCCTTAGTCCAGTCCCCTTGTGTTATAGATGAGGTCTTTCAAAAGCTCCAAAGTCCCATAAGTAGCAATGCTTTCTAGACCTTGAGCTGTTTCTAGACCAACTGGGGAAGCCAAAATCAAGAGGTGTGGCAGTTATGGAGAAGCTGACTAATGCCATAGCCAACAAAATTAAGCCTGGCTGGAGCCATAAACACTCTGATGGAGACATAGGAGGCAGCTTGTGTTGGGTGAGTCCAACTACTACCAGAGCCTCCCATTAGGACCAAATAGAGGCAGGCCAGTACCCAGAAACTGTGGGAATTAAAATCCTCCAACCTACAGTAAGATAAATTAAGGCAAAGCTCTGAGCCAATTGCACTTTATTAAAGGGTCTATGGTCCCCTTTAATGAAGTGGACCTCAGATCTTTCTCATGATCGCAGATGCTGCCTTCCCAGGGCTTCATTTTCACAAGGCTTGGTACCAGATTTTGTACTGTAGAGGGCTACATAAATTACAGAATCCTGTTAGTTGATAGGCCTTGTTAAAGGGCCAAAAATGATGTATCAGTCAAAAATGGTATATCAATGGGGGTAGGAGTGTGTGTGTCAGATTGGGTGAAGTATGGGCCATTTTCAATAAGTGGTTGTAAAATGGTCACATGCAACTTCCAAGGGGCTCTGGCTTCCACTCCCCCCCCCAATTCATGTAAAAGGGGACCCTGAAGAAACTTTGGAGTTACAGAACCCACAAAATGACACAGAGTAGCTAACATCACACTGAGGATAGACCAGTAGGCTGGCAGCAAGCGGCCAGCTTAGTGCTCTGGGAGCTGAGCCCAGCACTGCAAGCCCAAGGTTTTAACTCCAGGGCAGGCCTGACCAGCCCCAGGCTGGAGGGATTTCAGATCACCAGCAGCTGTGGCAGTTTCTAGAATTATCAACATATAGATGCTAAGGACAAAGTGAGAAGTCAGCTCAGGATGGACTTTGGGATGCAGTAGTTGGTAGTGCAATGGTTTTTATCCCCAGGGTGAGAAGGAGCAAATGCGACAGGCCCTGCAGCCCCAGACACATGTGGCTGCTTCAGCTCCTGGCCTGAAGACTGTAGGAGGAACAAGCAATCAGTCTGAGGGGTAATTGCTCTTGCTTTAACCTTCTTGGATCTGGATTGTGGTCTAGGGTGAAAGTCCTAGGGTGTGCTACCAGCCTGCCAGAGCATGTGGAGGCTTCAGAGAGGGCACCCAACTAATACCTTTGGCAGCTAAGAAAACCCCAGAGTTTGGTACAAAGCTCCCCTGTCTGGTAGCAGAGTCCTACTGTGGCAAAAAACCCAAAAGTCAAGTAACTCAGTGGCAACATGAGCAGGCAAAGGAAGCAAAACAAACAGAGCAACCTAACTTTAAATTCCTCTTTTGGGGACAAAAAGGATCAAAGCATGGAACAGGAGGAAGACAGTGAAGTCAGAACTCCTATACCAAAAGCTTCCAAGAAAAATATGACTTGGTTATAGGCCACAGAGGACTTTAAGAAGGATTTTGAAAACCAAATAAGAGAAGTGGAGGAAAAATTGGGACGAGAAATGAGAATGATGCAAAAAAATTATGAAATGAGACTCAACAACTTGACTAAAGAAAATAGCACCTTAAAAAATAGACTAACTCAAAAGGCAAAAGAGGCTCAAAGAGGCAATGAGGAGAAGAATGCCTTAAAATGCCAAATTTGTCACATGGAAAAAGAATCTCAAAAGCCCACTGAAGATTATCATTCCTTCAGAATTAGATTAGAGCAAATGGAAGATAGTGACTTTATGAGAAATCAAAATACTATTAAAAAGATCCAAGAAATGAAAACATAGAAGTCAATGTGAAATATCTCATTGGAAAAACCACTGACCTAGAAAATAGATCCAGGAGAGAGAATTTGAAAATTATTGAACTACCTGAAAGCCATGATCAAAAAAAGAACCTATAAATCATCCTTCAAGAAATTTTCAAGGAAAACTGCCCTGATGTTTTAGAACCAGAGGTCAAAATAGAGGTTGAATCTACCAATCACCTCCTGGAAAAGATCCCCAAAAGAAAACTCCTAGGAATATTTTAGCCAGGTTCTGGAATTCCCAGATCAAGGAGAGAATATTACAAGCAGCCAGGAAGAAACAATTTGAATATTGTGGAAACATAATCAGGATAACACAGGATCTGGCAGCTTCTACACTGAGGGATTAAAGGGCTCGGAATGTGATATTCTGGAGGTCAGTATGGAATTAAATAAATATGGGAGGTCAAACTGGGATTAAACCCAAGAATCACCTACCCAGCAAAACTGAGTATCATGTTTCAGGGGGAAATATGGTTATTCAGTGGAATAGAGGACTTTCAAGCATTCTTGATGAAAAAGCAGAGGTGGATAGAAAAGTTGACATTCAGATATAAGAAGCAAGAGAAGCATGAGAAGGTAAACAAGGAAAAGAAATCATAAGGAACTTATCAAAGTTGAACTATTTACATTCCAACATGGAAAAATGATCATTGTAACTGATGAAACTTTTGTCAGTATGAAAATAGTTGAAGGGAATGGAAATATATATATATATAGTTGAAGGGGATATAAATGTGTGTATATATATACATATATATGTATATATATACATATACATATGTGTGTGTCTATATAGGAGGGCATATTGGCATATGAATACATATGTGAATGTGTGTATATAGGTTTATAGGTATACATAGAGAGAGGGCACAGGAACAATTTAATAGGAAGGGATGATACTTAAAAGGTGAAATTAAGAGAGCAGAATATAATGAGGAGATGGGGAGAAACAGAATGGGGTAAACTATCTTATATAGAAGAGGCAAGGGGAAATGGTTACAATGGAGGGGAAGAAAAGGAAGGCAAAAGGGAATGGATCAACCTTATTCTCATTGCATTTGGCTTAGGGAGTAAATGACATACACACTAAATAGGGTATTTCACCCTACAGGAGAGTAGCGGAGGAAGGGGATGAGGGGGGGATGATGTAAGGGAGGGCAGGCTGGGGGTGGGGAAGGAAAGTTGCAAGCACCCACTTTTGAAAAGGGACAGGATATGAGGGTGGCTAGGTGCCACAGTGAGTACAGCGCCAACCCTGAAGTCAGGAAGACCTAAGTTCAGATCCGGCCTCAGACACTTAAGACACAGACACACAGACACACACACAGACACACACACACCTAGCTGTGTGACCTTGAGCAAGTTACTTAAGCCCAATTGCCCTCGAAAAACAAACAAACAAAAAAAAAAAGGGACAGGATCAAAGTAGAGAATAGAACAAGTGGGAGGTGGGATTGGAGGGAGGGAAATATAGTCAGTCTTTTACAATATATCCACTATGGAAATACTTTGCATGGCTACACATGTACAACCTATATCGAATTGCTTATCTTTCCAGTAAAGGTGGGTGACAAGGGAGGTAGGGAATGAAGGAATGAATCTGTAATTCAAAGTTTTAAAATCAAATGTGTAATATATATATATATATATATACTATTATTGTTATTTTACATGTAACTGGGAAATAAGATATACAGGCACTGGGGCATAGAGATCCATCATGCCCTACTGGAAAGTCAAAGGGTGTATGGGAGAAGATATGGAAGAGAGCAGATTGGAGGAGGGGATATTCAGTGGGAATATTGTTTTGGGGTGGTGGGTAGGGGAGAAACAGGGAGAAAATTTGTAATTCAAAATCTGGCAGAAATGAATGATGTAAACCAGAAGTTAATAAAGCATTTGGTTTGGAAAAAAAAAAGGGAAAGGATAATAAAAAAGAATTGGTCACGTGCACATGTTGTTAAAGAGAGAGTAATCTGGAAAATAAAACCTACAAAAATAAGTTGGGGGACTTGCCATATAATTGAGTCTCTTCTATTATACTGGGCTCGGTCACCATAACAAGGAAAAACAAAGGTGGAAGGCCTCAATTTAGCTTCCTCTGATTAAGCAAGTGAACTTACAACCTACAGTTCACAGTTCTGGGGCCCAATAGACAGAACTTATAATCACTACACCTCTGCAATCATATCACATTGATTAATACTGTTTGGAATAGAATAGAGGTCCAAATTAATTGTTTCTCACAGGATCCCAGGAAGAGCAATATCTCTCTTAGATGTCAGGTGCTGCTTCTGGTCTAGCTACCATCATTGAGTGGGATAAGCCTTGCAGAGCCCGGGTCAACCATCCCACCACCACAAATACCAATAGTTAACCAACTCTTCCCAATGTCAGGTCAACTTAAAAGGCTTGGGAACCAGTCCTGCTTTGAACTTTGATCTCAAAGCCATAGAAGGGGCATTCTTTCCCCACCATTGCCAACTCCAACCCCTGAACAACTGTCAACCACAGGTGGTCCAAGAACCCCAAGAACAGTAGCATCCTTCTTATTATTGGGCCTGTTTCTGACCTGTCCCTACAGTCATAGTCCAGCAGAGCAACCTTCACAGATGTAAGATGTGACAAATTATTCTGCTAAAGCTTTACTTCCTCAGCTGCCAGAGTTAAAGACCTAGAAAAGACATTTCTTACCATGGAGGCCTTCGGCACTCTCAAAGGGCTGAAAAGGAGAAATTGATATCATTTTATTATTGGAAATGACGTTAAAGAATATATATTACTGTCTTCTTTTTCACTGCATCTTAAGGACCATTGAGGTCTTTTCATCTGACTTCCAACTGAAACATCTTAGGTGTTATCTCCCCTTATCAGAATCGAGCTCCTTGAGAAGAGGGACTGTTTTTGTATATGTATCCTTAGCATGTAGTACAATGCATATATAAAACACTTAAATGTTTTCTTTCTTCCTCTCTCTCTCTTTCTCCCTCCGCCCACTTCCCTTTTAAGAGATTCTGCATTTGTTTTTTACTGTTCCATAATCTCTGGGAAATTCACAAAATTTATTGCCATGCTCTCCTTTTCATTGGAATTATGGATTTCCTTTCTCTTAAAATATAATACCCATTTTGTTCTAATTTGGGGGAAGATCCTTACTTATTATTCCTTTTGTCTTTTTCATCCTCAATACTTGAATTTATCTGCTTGGGAATAAAGCTTATACCTGACCTTTCATGTTTGTGTGTGTGTGTGAGTGTGTATGTGTGTGTGTGTATTGTTTTTTAGCCTTTGTTCCCTGCTCACTATTTGATCCCTCCCCCTTTGTACTGTTTCATCACATGTTTTCCCTTACATGCTTAGATTGTGAAGCTTCCTTGTATTTGGATACTCCAGGTCCAGTTAGATCCCTACATGGTAGAAATTCCTTTTATTGGGAACTAAGGAAAGCTAAGCTTCTAGATACCTTTCCTGAGAGAACAGAAACTTCCTAGATGGTTCTGTATCTGTTTTCTCTCTTATCCATCATTACTGTTTCTGTCATTTTCTGATCACATGGCTGGCTAGAATTAATGTTTCTTTGGTTGCTTATTTGTTATTCACATTTTGGGACCTGGTACAGCATATTTGCCTGGAACTCTAAGGGGACTTTTACTGCATGGTTAAGACCATATCTTATACCTCTTATCTTTTTCTTTAGCAAGCATAGGACTAAATACACAATAGATACTAATAATAGACTAGGAGAGTTTGTAGTTTTGAATAAGTTTCACAAATAGATTACATAGAGATGGTACTGGAAACAAGGAACCCATTACCTCTGATTTAAATTATGCTGGTGAAAGGACAGATCATTTTTCCTATTGCATTAATATAAGGCATAGGTAATACAATTTGGATAAGATAAAAATGGAATGTACTCTCGCTCATTCTTTATCTTTTCCCTATTCATATTTCTTTCTTATTCATGCAGGACTTAATGATTACTCTTAACGAATGCCTACCATTTTACATTGGGATAAAATTAAATTTGTTAAATAGTTTTAAGGGATCCATCAATAACAAAGCTTCAGAGCGTATCCATTTATTCATCTTCATCAGCAGTATGCATTCAGTAATTACTCCTTGCCAATTCAAAAGCTGAAAACAAAAACAAAAACAATACCAACAACAGTAAGAACAAGAAAGCAATTTGTCCCATGATCCTTCCTAGCAAAACTCCACTGAAAATATGAGTGACATCATTATCATTGCTAAATTAAATATTAAATGTAAACTGATATTAAATGACAAATATTAATCATATTAGTATAACAATGAAAAAGATGAATGCCTTATATGTGTTGCACTTTTTAGTTTACACAGCACTTTCACATAATTTTTTTCAACTAATCCTTCCAAAGATTTTATAAGCTTAGGAAGAGAGGAAAAGGCGTTTTCATCATGAATGTATTAAGGATGAAGAAACTAAAGAGTAAGAGTTTAAGTGACTTCCTCAAAGTCATCAGCAGAATAAAGCCCACCGTTTAGTCCCAAACTAGTGTTTTATGATAATAGTAAAGGCAGTAGTAACAGATATTTAAATTGTACTTTAAGGCTGGCATAGTGATTCACATCCATTATTTTATTTGGTCCTCTCACAGACCCTTTGAGGTAGAATTTATACGTATTATTGTGACCATTTTACAAGTTAGAAAACTGAGACATAGAAAGGCTAAATGACATTACCTTGGTCACATAACTAATCCATTGCCTTTCAACAAGCAATAATATAAATAACTATATTCACTGGTCAAATTAGTCCATTCAGTGAACAAAGTAATTTTTGCATTCAGATTTTTAAAAAAGGAAAACATAAATTGTTTGTCCCAAACTTTCAATCAATTGTCCCACTATCATTGTCATCAGCTGTTATCACACTGCTGATTTGCTATGCATTTGCAGCTATTACAGTCAACAATGGAATCTTTGAGATAGTTTTGTTTTTAATTCGGAAGTATTCAAACAGTGGCAGAGATATGAATTGAAAACACATAGAGAAGAATGGCATAGCTAGGCATATATTTCATATTTATCTTGGATGAGGTGTCTATTCTATTTAAATATAGCTTAGCATGACTTCTGTCCTACCACTACAGTGAAAATCACATGCCGAGTAGGAAGCTATCTACATATTAAATATTGCCTAGTAAGCTATGAGGGGGGTGGATTACCTACACTATCAGTATATATCAATAGAAAACTGCAACCATGTTTTTTCTTCAGCCCAAAATAGCCCTTCACCAAAGACTAGCTTAGCTTCTTTTTATTTATGAGTTAATTAGGTTAGAGTTAACCTTCTAAAGGTAACGCCAGAATGGTTAGCTCCAAAGGTCTGGCAGCAAGTATGGGAATTGTTCAGCCTTTGAAAGAGACCCCAATTTGATTTCTGGCTTTGGGGCACAAAGTTATCAAAGGCATTTTTATTTTCTCAGTGTTTTGGACAAGCAGGTCACTGGGTCTCCTATGAGACAGATTAAACTACACCAAAGTGAAGCAAAGTTCTCTTTACTGGTTGAAACTGTGATTGGGAGAGGAAAAGAAACTACATCAGAAATCCAGGCCAAGCCAAATGACCCTTTGGGGAAACAGGTATTGGTTAAATTACTTAGGGTATACATAAATAGGAGCTAATTCATTACCATATAGCTTATATTTTTTATCCACCCAAACAAATCATTCTAAAGGCTTGACAACACATTTTTACATCAACTCTATGCATTTGGAAAAGTTACTGAAAATATGAACAAAAAGAATTTTTAACTAAGGAAGCCAAATATAAATATAATAGAAAGCTAAAAACACACAGACAAATATACATAAAACAGAGTTTACAAATATGTGTCTATCTTTGCATATGTTGTATATTTTAAATATGTGTATTTTAAATATATATTTGTATATTATGTGTATGTATATATATATTCAAAGATATATTCAGTACTACACAGTATACATGATTCTTTGGGGCAAAATGTACAAGTAGGAATTCCGTAAAAGACTTAGATTACATAATGGCTATTATTGAGTCAAATTTTTCTCAGAAGGTAAAAATATCAGAGGCTAGATTGTACTATTGAACAGAAGTTCCCTCAGGGGCATAGAACCCAGTTTTCTATGCCCCATTGTACCCAGGACTTCAAAACCTTTCCTTACCTTTCCATTCTTCTTACATTTTAGATCCATCTATACACCCTGTGGTCTTACTTGGACACTGGCCTACTTGGTATTTCCTGATGCTATACTCCATCTCCCTGTCCTTTCAGTGGCTGTCTCCAGACTAGAATGTTCTCTCTTTTAACTTCTTCCTCTTAGTTTCTTTGTCTTCTTTCAAGACTTTCATCAAACTCCACCTTCCATAAAGACCTTCCTTTTTCTTTTATATACATGTATTTCTCTCTCTCTCTCTCTCTCTTTCTCTCTCTCTCTTCCCTCTCTCCCTCCCCTTTTTTCTTCCCTTTCTCTGTATACATATTGAATATGTTTGCATATGTGTGTATATATGTATGACTGTGAGATTGTGCATAATATACATAGCTATTTACATGCTGCCTCCCCCATGAGACAGCTCAGTGTGTGTATTGTGAAAGTATAAACACCCTGAGGGCATGAACTATAATTCCTTTATTTAAAATAGAACAGAAAATATAAATAATAGAATTATATCCTGGTCTTACAAATCCTTACATCATTGTCTAATTAGACCCATACCACTGTGAGATACGAAAGGACCTTATCTTATGCAGGAATATTTAAGCAGCAGTAAGAGTTATTATTTAAAAAAAATCACAGCTTAACGTGCCTTGGTTAGAGAGATTAGAGGAAGAAACAGAGATGTGAAACAGAGACAGACTGGTCTACCAGGCCCAAGTCCAAGGGCTCAGAATGGCTCAACACATGTATAAGAATGCTGTAAGTGACCAACTATATGAGGATATTCAGTGAAGCTCAGAATTGACTAGGTGGGCTGATTTCTTGCATGGGAAGATGAATGAGGAAGGTCCATCCTTAACCTTTCTAAGATCACCTTCCCAAACTTCTCCCTAGGGACAGATACCAAACTGGCCTTGTATCTCAGAAGCCACTTTAATTGAGCTGCTGGCATTTTTTCTTAAACTGGTTAAACAATGGCTCATGGATAATATTCAGGGTACGAAAAGGTTTCACCTCAAATAGCAAAGTCTCACTAATCACAGGAGGGATGGACATAATTGTTATCAATACTTTCAAGTTCTTACACTAAATTAGCTAAGATTAAATAATCGTATATGACATACAATTAATATTAATAAATGATAACATTTAAAATTATCAGACCTTCTAAAATCACACAAAATATATATTTTTTTTACTTAACATCCCTTTCTCCTAGTATCACCCTTTCTCAAAAACAGCTTGAAATTCATCCTGAAGTAAAAAGGCAGTCATTAGAACCTAATGAAGTAACAACATTTTCTTTTTTTTTTTTTAAAGCAATTGGGGTTAAGTAACTTGCTGAAGGTTACACAGACAATCATTATGTGTGGGTGCTTTTTCTGAGGCTTGAACCAATCCTAGCGCTCTTACTCATTGTGCCACCTAGCCACCCCCTTAACGACATTTTCTAAGTTCACATAATGAGTATATGATAGTTATAAACCTCCATACTGACATCTCTCTCTCTCTCATTCATCCATTACAGCAAAAATTTAGGCTAGAGTTAGCTAAGATATAAACAGTCTTAAACTATAAATAAATTCCTAATTACCAACCCCTCTCTCAAAAAGTGGTTCCAATGGGGGAGGGGATTCTGTTTTCTAGGTTGGTAGTCAGTGAGAAACAATTCATTTGGACAGGTACCCTATTCCAATCAGTATTAATCAGTTTGATATGATTCCATAGGGGTAGTTCTTGTAAGTAAGTTATGTATATTGGAGACCAGAAAGGTGAATTGCAGATTTTAAGTTCATTTGCTTAATCAGAGGAAGCTAAATAGAAGCCTTCCACCCTTGTTTTCCCTTGTCATGGTGACCAAGCCCAGCATGGTGGAGGTGACCCAATTACATGGAAAGCTACCCAACTTATTTTTGTACCTCCAGACCACTCTCTCTTGTCCAAAATGATCAGGTGTCCATCTTATAACCATTTTATGACCACTTAGTAGAGATGCTCCGTCCTTTGCCTAATCTGTGACATCTCCCCCCATCCCCACTAAAATGCCATTTTTTGGTTGATACATGATTTTGGGCCCTCAAAGCAAGGTCTATCAAGGTTTATCAACTAGTGGGTTTGTACTTTGCCCCTCTAGAGTGTTCAAGTATCAAATCTTGTATCAAGTCTTATAAATATAAGGCCCTGGAAGAAGGAGGCATCTCGGATCATGAGGAAGATCTGAGGCTTACTTCATTAGAGGGCACCATGGATCCTTTACTAAAGTGCCATTGACTCAGAGCTCCACCTCAGTGTTTTTTCGTGTAGGATGGGCAATTTTAATCCCCATAGAAAAAAAATTACTTCCCTTTTCCTGTAGGGAAGTACTTCGAAATATTAAATTTTCAAACATTTTCTTTTCCTTTATTAGTTCAGCTCATAATCTAGCAACATCCAGATGAGAAGTTATCTCCATAACAGTATCTCTATACAATATCATAAAAAATGTTATGGATTTGTAACATGAAACAAAACCCATTTCTAGTCAGGTGATCTCAATTCATTTGAATATATCTCCCAATTACCTTACATAGAAAGTCATTTTGAACGAATTTCAATGGAACTTAGATAAACTGATCTATAAACTTTTTATTCTTACTATGTATGCCTATATCTCTTTTCATCTCTGTAACTCCAGGTTTAATCATAGAACTTATACCATGTCAACAGCAGAGTTGAAACAAACTTATGACTATGCCAAACATCTCATCAGATGCAACTAGTTTTTTTTTTCTTTTCCCATTACTGTAATCCAAATAAAATACAATACTCTTAACAAAGAGTTAACAACCTTTAGACAATGTTTAACAACTGAATTTATAACCTGACAATATCTAAATTACAAGAGAATGTATTTTTCCTATTTATGTTGATGTTACAAAGTTTCACAACACAGACATGTATTTAATTTTACATTAATAGTATTAGAAATGCATATATAGCTCCATCAATTTAAATTCACACCTGGTATTATCTATATTTACATGTTATTAAAAGTAATTATTTTTACTTAAAAGTATTCTGGGCTAAGTAGATGCCTGAGTTTCTGCCCAGGCAGAAAAGCTATAGGGACTTAGCTTAGGTGTTGACAGAGCATGGTCCCCTTTTCCCTAGGCCAAAATCTTTGGGAGTCCCCTTGCAACCCATACTGAAAAGGTTGGCAAGCACAGCTACCAGACACATTTCATCTGTGTCTCACTAAGAAGCTAGACTGTGTGGTATAATGTGTAGGGATTGAGATTTTTCATTTTGCAATTTCTAGTTCTCAACTAAAATAAAATCTCACACTTAATTATGTCAAACTGTTAGCAGGATTGATAAAAGATTACTATTCCACTTTTCATAATTAAGGACATTTTAAGTTCTTGCTATACCAGCTTCACTGAAACTCATTCTTACTATTTTCTATATTTTTATAAAGGTTGTTTTTAAAATATATGCCTCAGTCTTTTAACAACTGAACCTTTTAACAATTAAACCCAAAAATCAGAGTTTACACTCTCCCTTTGGCCTCTTCTGGTCAGTGGAGTGCCTGTTAGCACAGGCTGTGGTGTAAAGATGGCTAAGTCTAAGAACCATACCACCCACAACCAATCTCGAAAATGGCACAGAAATGGCAGCAAGAAACTTAGGTCACAGAGATATGAATCTCTGAAAGGGGTTGACCCCAAGTTTCTGAGAAACATGCACTTTGCCAAGAAACACAACAAGAAGGAGCTGAAGAAGATGCAGGCCAACAACACCAAAGCCATCAAGGCCTGAGCAGAGGCCATCAAGGCCCTGAACACCAAGGCCTCCAAAGCCAAGCTCCTTAGGCCCAAGATCCCCAAGACCAGCACGTGGCATACTGGCCACAAGATGGCTACCAAGAGTCCAGGTCCTGGGATAGGCATCAAATGTCCAGGCTCCAGGATCACGAAGCCTGACTCTAAGGTTGCCAGAACCACTGACCCCAAGGCTGCCAAGCCCACTGAGCCCAAGGCTGCCTCCAAGGTCAGTAAGTCAGATCCCAAGGCTACCAAATCTGGTCCCAAGGCCACCAAATCTGATGCTAAGGCTGCCAAGTCTGACCCCAAGGCCACCAAGTCCTATCCCAAGGCAGCCAAGTCTGATTCTAAGGCTGCTAAGCCTGCCAAGTCCAAACCCAAAGATGCTGGGGTTAAAGCTGCTGATCCCAAGCCTTCAAAATAGATGCTTATGGACAGAAGGACTTGTTTAAAGCTAAAACCACCCCTTTTTTTCCCACCCAGGGTATGATTATTCACTATTTTGTACAAATAAAGGAAATGGTGAGTCATTAAAAAAAAAGTCAGGGTTTACTTTTCTGATACATACTGTGTGGGGCAATAAAGACCCTTAGCCAAATTAAACTCAGAGGCTTCTTAAGGTAGAAAGTAGAAAGGAGTCGATTACAATCTCATGAGAAAAGGCATCCCCAATCTGCCAAAGGGCCAGAAGGGAGAAGCACCCTACAGAAGGCTAAAGCACGATTATAAAGCCCTAAGGATGGAATTCCATGCCCTCTCAACTGTCTCACCTTACCATTGGTTGGTAAGGCAAGCTTACAATTTTCTTATTAATGCCAACCAATCAGTGCAAAGCAATCTCAATCCGTTACTATAATTACTACTAATGAGGCTCTAATTCTGTTAGATAACACATAATACATGAGGTCCACTAAGCAAGTGCAATAACAACCCCAGAATACTGAAACCCCTTCAGTCAAACCTAGATGTGTCCTTATCTGGGCCTGAGTATCCCATGGCTGCTGTCTGCTTTCTGATTGGTCAAATCCACCTGCTGCTACCAGCTCCTTCTATTCTACATTATTTCATTTTTAGTATTATCTAGGAGTTCTCTGGGAACTGGGAACCCAACTTCTTCCCAAGGCTAGTGCCTCAACTCTTCCCAAGTCTACTGTCTCAACTCTTCCCAAGTTTACTGTCTGTTACATTTTATCAGTAGTTTTAGCAATTCTTGCAGTTCTGTAGAAACAACCCTTTGCTACCTCTCACACTACCAATCCTTTACCTAAACTAAAAACGCCTCTAATTTGGTCTCAATAGTTAATCCAATCAATTGTATTAATACCCAATAGCTCTTACATTACCTTGAAATACACAATGACTATATATATATGGGAAAATGATACTGAACTTAGTTACAAAGTATGAAGAAGAAATAAGAATGTAATAGGATGTTCAGAATGGGAAATTTCACTGCAAGTTTTCTCTCACAATACTTTCAATACAATAAATTATCACATTTATTTTAGACATTATTTTTATACTATTAACAAGTTGGTAAGCAGAGGTAACTTAGCTTAAAACCACACAGCTAACAAGTTTCCTGATTCATACCTTTTTCTCAATTTGTTTTTATGCCAAATAGTATAATAAATTCTAAGAGAGACACATTTCACTTAAAATGAGACCAGAATAAATTAAATTACCTCTGAATCTATTTTCCAAATAGTATCAAACAATCTCAATTCATAATTTCAATTATTTAGTATTATTCCAAGCATTTCATATTATGGGGTTCTCTGTTTCCAATCAATTTGATGGGGTCCTTGGGATGTACATATGTTTGTAACATCAATCTATGTAACATCAGTTTGTAACATCAATCTGTAACATCAGTTTGTAAATGGGGTGCTTTGGGATCTATGTCTGTAAAATCAATTTGTAAAAGCAGTCTGTAAAATCACACTCCCCCCCCCCAGTCTCAAAGTATTAACTCTGCCCCTTCCCCCTGCCAGCACTCTGCCCAGCAACAACTCATGAACTGTTTATCTCTGCTTGAAACAATAAGCTACTTATGAATCCTTCACAAAACTATCTATAAACATTTTTAGCTTAGACAAATGTTATCTCCCTTAGAGTGGCCAGCTGCACCATGAATTCTTCAGTACCCTATCTATAGGGTAACTCCTTAGCCAATTATACCCACACTGTGTCTCTGATGGCCTTGGTCCCAACATCTATCTTGTCAAGCCTGACATTGAGGGGTGGCAGACTGGGCACTCCTTAGTAGCCGTGACCGAGAATTGACTATAGTGATGTGTCAGGCCTAAAACCACACATCCAGGTAGCTCCCCCTTAGGCTATTTCCCAGTGAATCATGGGCAATACGCCTGCGCAGTTGATATTAAAAGTGCATGGTCCTTTAAGCACTGACCACTCCTTAACTCCTCCCTGATCCCACCCTTACTCACCTAGTTAGCTTAATTGACACCTTAAAACTATGCCTGTGATCCCTGTAAGTTTGCAGGTTCTCTAAGAATCCTCGTCCACTGTGCTGCGCTCGGTGTTGTACAGTGTAGCAATAAACTTTACAATCTCGACTCCAAGTTTGCTTGAACCTGGTGAATTCCTTCCAGACTGAATTGCAGGGTTTCTGGTCACTGATAGTGATCAGGGTCCCTGGCAGAATCTCTTACACTCCCCCCCAGCCTTATCACCTTTCCCTCCCCAAATTCATTGCCAAAATTTTTAAAAGTAGCAGTAATCTAGTTCAACTCTGGGTTCTACAATCTCGGGAAAAACCCTTTGCTTATCACTTTACTCCTAGCCCTGTATAACTTTCTTTATTGCCTTTTGAATCAAGTTGTAATTTTTATTACTACTATAGTTCACAACTTTTCCACTTAAAGCCAAACTTCCTGATACCTTCTCAATAGGCTGAAACTTTCTTTTCATTTTTCTATATTCCTCTTGTGGTTTGAAAATCCAAACTTTCTTTATTACCTTCCATACTCTTCACTTAATTTCTGTCTTCTATCTCTCTTTCCAAATCTCTAAAATCCTTTGCTCACACTACACAACTTTACTTTGCTTCCTCACATCCTACATTTCAACCATATCCCAGACTATATTCATTCCACTGAAAATTTCCTTCACAATTTTAGCACATTTTGTTGTTAAACAAATCCAGTGGCTTAACCAGAACCTTACTTTCCTAAGCTGTAGAGGACATTTCAACCTAGGTGATTTTCTTCACTAATTTATCTATTACAATTATACTCCATGGCTTGATTAGTTACAATTCAGGTGTTCTCTAGGAAATCAAAGAGCTCCAAATATCTCATTATCCTAAAAGGAGATAGAAACCTGCACTGTTTATTGCTAGTCCCAATATAAGAAGTTTGTGGGCCCTCGAAAATCCATTAAGATATTTTTAGTAATTACAAAAACCTTTAGAAGTTCTGCAATGGTTTAGGATTCTGTTGAAACATGGGAGTGGGCTTCTGGGTACTCCCTGTCCTGTTCAGATTTTACAAAGCCTTGACTGCTCAATTAACAATCAAGGTCTCTTACATTATCTACAAAAAAATAACTCGAAGAAATTTTCCAATTAACCCACACTAGTTCCCTTTTTTCCTGTTTACTTGTCACTTTTCAGAAATACTTTGTAATTTACAAGTGAAGAGAATTGTACTTTTCAATTCTTATCAATATTTCTTAGGCAGTTTTTTACAACATTTTAAACATAAATTGCTAAAATTCTAAACTGATTATATTAAAAGGCACTGCAGAGAAACCTTGATTCAAAATGTGCCTTAGAGGATGAAAAATAAACTTACTTTGCAGTTTTGAACACAATGCCATGATGTCTGATATTGGGTGTACAAACTATAGGGAGAAGAATCCTGTAGCCAGACACAAAATACCATAGCCAGACAGTTTCCTGGATTTAAATTGAATATAATCAACAAACTGTAGTTTGGGGATCCAATTAAACCTGGGTTTACAAACTTTTCGTTTCCAAGATCACATTCCAATGTATGTTTTAATTACCATAAAAGCAGGAAGATTACTTACTCTCTAGCAGCTGCTTCTGAGTTTAAACAAAGTTTCTTTCCATGATCAGTTTCAGCTAGTCAGTTACATCTGTTACTTTTCTCCTAGATACCTTACCAATAGAAAGAGAAGTTCTCAGTCTTCTAAAATTGATGGGAAAAGAGGGTAAAAACCTGGAGAAAAGCTGAGGCTGAGATATTGAAACCTGATCTTTCTCCAATTTCTGCCTCTTTTTCCTGTCTTGTCTTTTCCCCATATAAACCATATGAAGCAACATATTAAATGTGCCCAAGAGTCATACATGCCCAACTAGAGTTATTGGTTATACAAATATTTTTAACAAATGGGTGATAATAGGAGCATCTCCTAAGACTAAAGGAGGTCTAACCTCACACATAGCTTTAGCAATTTCACATAGCCTATTGTAAAAATGATTAGGATTCTCACCTCTTCTTGACTTTCCTGAAACTTCTTCAAACCCAGGGACGTTATTTTTCTAGGTGGAGAAGATCAGAGGAGAGCAAGCTTTGTATCATTTAATAAAAATCACATTATACTGATTAAAGGGGATAAGTTTTTAGAGGACCTAACTGCCTTTCCATTTTCTATTTCTTCAGGCTCTTTCAAGAGAATCCCTTTAACTACAGTTTTTGCTACTCTTAGTTCCCATTATAGGTAACAATTCTGAAACTGACCTAGGTTTAAATCTTTCAGTTTAATTTCTAACTGGTCTTTGGAGTTGCCTACATTTCCTCCCAAGGGATCAGATTGTTAGCATGGGTGGAAGTCTATCAGTTAATCTCAGTTGAGACATAAATTGTCTGCCCTCTAAAAATTAAAGGTATAGGACCCATAATAAACCTCCCCAGTTCATAAGCTAATGGGAGGCAAGAACTAGGGGGCTACATTTGGAGATTGTATCTCCTTCTTTCTTAGCTGTAAAATAATAAATCTGAATCTATTATAAAAATGAATGCAAGACATATAATTTACAGCAAAATTTCTGAAGTCAAAACACACCCATTCAAAAGTTATTCCTAATTAATTCCTATTTCACTTTAATTTGTAAAAATTCCAAGTATACAATTAGATCAACTAATACTTATTACAAGACTACTTTTCTCAAAAAGATTACCTTTCTCTAATAGGTGTAAAACCAAGAACTGGTTATTCTGGGGAGGGGGTGTTCTTAATCTCCTTTAAACACAATTCTAAAGAATGTTAATCTAAGCCTTACATTCCCAAGGAGAAGGATTAAGGTTTGGAGTAAGACTGGTTTGGAAGAGATAATAGCAGAAGTCATCTGAATGATAAGAGATGAGGAAGTGGGGAGAAAGGGAAGCTCATGACCAATGACCTCTTTTTTCCTGTAAAATATGAGGCAAGTTGCTTAGCTAGGAGTCTGGGGACAAGGAAAGCTATGGGAAATTTGGGATAGGCTGAAATGTTTTGGAAGAGTTGCTGCCTCTCTAGAAGTGGGATGAGTTGAGGGAGATGTAGAAAGATTACCTAGCAGCAGTAAGGGCCCAGTTGAGGTTATATAGCATAAATTGGTAGCATATCTAATAAGAACAATTGCACGATTTTCTCCATCTTCACTTGAAGGTGTGAAGGTGGCAAATGGTGGGAGTGACCCGCTTTTTAAGTTAAGGATTGGCAAGGCGCAATTGGTGAAACAATAAGGGGACCAGAAACTCAAGAGAAAAGGATGGAATGAAGTTGAACTAGTTCACCACAGGTTCAAGACAGGAAAAGAGGAGACAGTGGCTAGTGTGTGGGGAGGCAGCCTGGAAGAGAACTGGGAGGTTGAGGGTTTTGTTTCATGATGAAGATAAATAGTAGGGTTTAGTAAGGGAAGGCAGGGGGAGAGGTGGAAAACCAATAGATTATGATCAGATAAGGTGATTTTGGAATTCTTGGACATGGAAGTGGTACTTCTGTGGTTGATGGCAAGATCAAGAGTATAACCATCTTTTTTGTGTGACTGAGGAGGGTCTGAGAAGTAGATAATGGATTGCATTGTAAGCAGACTTCTTAAATTGCATAGGTCAACAATGACCTAATCAACAAATCTTTTCTCACTATTGACCTTCTTTCCTTTTATATACTTTCCCTTCCTTTTGCTTCAAACATCACATTTGTCTAATTCGCCTACTTTTCTAATCATTTCTCTGTCACTGTCAACTACCTGTCTTTCCAAATGTTGGAAAGCATAGATCTGTACACCAGATGGTAACCCCCCTCTCTCCTCAGACAGTTCTCCACTCAGTAACCTTATCTCCTTTGAGATTCAGTAATCCAGATCTGCCTCACAATCAAAATCTTGCTATTTTATAAATCTTCATGATATTTCCCTTCCTTAAACAAAAAAAATATGGTCATTGTTAACATATGAAGTTTTCAGCATAGTGCTTTCAATGGAATACAGATTGCAAGAATTAAGATAATTTTTTTTAAAGAGAAGTAGAATGGTATGTAAATGTATTGTGATGCCAAAGACATTTTTTCTTGTTGTTTTATTTTATTATTTTTAAGAGGAAGGAGACCTGAACATGTTCATAGGCTGTTGGATTGCTGGAAATGATGCTGGAGATACTGAACATAAATGAAGAAAGAGGGAGCAAGAACCTCAAGGATATACTGGAAGAGATTAGGCAGTAACAAATATTTATTGTGTCTACTATGTTCTGGGAACTTTGATTGTCACTGGGAATACAAAGAAATGACAGTTCATTTCCTCAAGTTGGTTACAATCTATCTGACCAAAGACAAAGATAAAGTCTGACTAAAGAAAAGCTCTGCTGTTACTGGAGAAAAGAGAATAAGTAACAGACCATTGAGAAATTTCAAGGAATTGATGAAGGGGGTTATTGCACCTTAAGTGATATGACTTCACTCATCTCAGTCAGGTGGAAGGCTAAGTCTTTTGTTTTATGGTAATGTCTCATGTAAGGATTCTTCTAGGGGATTAATTTCTGGGGATAGGGTTTGGAAGAGTTGACATGGAGAATATGGAATGTATTCATAATCCATATTACACTCAATCTTAGTAGATCTTATTGGCTTTCTTCATCTATCTTCTATCTCAAACTAAAAATGAATTGATATGCTAGGGATCAACAACTTATTAAAAACTGTAATGGCAAGATTCTGACTCAGGGATGGAAAAAGGGAGAGAGAAGGTTGTAGAAGGATGCACCAGAAAAATCAGTGCAGTCAGGAGGCCTGACTCTTTTGTCTTAATATACCTATTAGATAGTTGGTTGAGACTGAGTAAGTCATTGAATGTCCAAAAAAGAAAAATCATTTTACTTTTGGGGACAGGCAGCATGATATGTTGGAAAGAACACTGCCTTTGGAGTCAAAGAATAACTGGGTGATAAACAATTAAGAATTATGCCTAGAGGGCAACCAAAGGATATGTGCATATCCTTTGATCCAGTAATATAACTACTATGTCTATATCCCAAAGAGATCATTAAAAAATGCGGGGGGAGAGGGGGGCTGGAAACTACATATATAAAAATATTTATTCCAGCTTTCTTCGTGGAGAAAAAAATATTGGAAATTGAGGGGATGGCCATCAATTGAGGAATAGCTAAACAAGTTGTGGCATATGAATGTAATGTAATACTATTGTTCAATAAGAGATGATGAGCAGGCAGATTTCAGAAAAACCTGGAAAGACATGTACAAACTGATGCAAGTGAAATGAGCAGAACAAAGAAAACATTGTTGATATTATCAGCAACATTGTATGATGATCAACTGTGAACAACTTAGCTTTTCTCAGTAATACAATAAGTACAAAGGACCCATGAAGGAAAATGCTATCCATATTTAGATAAAGAACTGATGAACTCTGAACAAAGATCGAGGCATACTTTTTTCACTTAAATTTTTTGTTTTTTGTTTTTCTTGTGATCTGTTTCTTCTTTCACAATTGTGACTAATATGGAAATGTTTTACATTATTGCACATATATAACCTATATCAAATTTCCTATCATTTGAAGAAGAGAGGAGGGGAAGGAGAGAGGGAGGGAGAAAAATCGGGAACTCAAAATGTAAAAATGAATGCTAAAATGTGTCAAGACTACTAAGCAATTATCAGATACTTAAAAAAAAACAAACAAAGAAGATCTGGATTCAAATTCTCCTTTGCTAATATTTGACCTTGGATACATACCTTAACCCATTTGGCCCTCAATTTCCCCATCTGTAAAATGAATAGTTTGAATTAAATGTCTCAAAGTTACCCTCCAGCTTTAGAGAGAGAGAGAGAGAGAGAGAGAGAGAGAGAGAGAGAGAGAGAGAATAAGAAAAAAGAAAACTAGGGAAGAAAGAAAATAGCCAGTGAGGAAAGATTGAATAGGGAATATAGATGTTGACAATTTATATGAAATGTAGTATTTGTTATGGATACTATACAATTTGGATGGCTGAAAATAGAGAATTACTTTAAAAAAAATTAAGAGCTTTTTAAAAGGGAGAAACTTGTTTCCAAGTAGAATCATAAAAATAATGAATTAGTTAAGGGACACAAGTTGTATAGAATGAATAATTTTGCCTTTAAGGGTGCAACAAATGACTTCATTTTATCTAAGATTAATTGATGTTCAATGTTTTAATCTATACTTTCTTATAGCAGTGAATTTTACAAAAGAAACACACCTTTTAGGGACATTATTAAGCATTCCTGAACAATGTGTCATGTCCTTCATTTACAAAATAGTTCTTTAACAAAGGACTGCAAAGGAGAGCATCTCTTCACTTATAGCAAAAAAAAAAAAAATGTTCATTAAAAATAAATGAGAAGGTACCAGGAAGGCTTTCTTCCATTAACATACATCATATTACATGGTGATTTAAAAAAATTATACAACATAAAGCTGATTGCTAACTATTGTATTTTATAGCAATCAGTAAGATTACTTTCAGTCACAGATCATAATTATAGGGAAGCATATAGACTGTTATAATATATGTCAATGATTTCTTTTACTTGCATACTAAAAATAAAGTACTGTACAAGGTTAATCTTTGTTCATCAGTTTTATTGATTCAAAATCAATTGTTAGAATTATTTAAGTGTTTGATTATTTAAATATTTTTACCAGCTCATTTTCTAAGTTTAAATGTGCACTTTCCTATATTATACATCAATACTGATCATCCTGAGCTAATACTAAAGTAGCTCTTTCATCATAGAATTAACAGTTCCTTTATGGTAATACCTAGTTAGCTTATTTTTTTCTTCATAGCTGACTTTTATACTCCTCTCTTTGTTTGGAAAACCATTCCTAAGTAAGGAAAATTTGAGTCAGGGGAACCAAATAGTGGTGGTGGTATTCAGATACACACATGTATGTATTCATGCATGTACATATATGTATATATGTGTATATACACATATATACATAAACATATATTTATATACACAGTATGCATATATAACTTAGGAATATGTGCATATACACACATGCAAATATATACATAGATATATACACATACACAATAGGTAGAATATCAGTGTTCTCTTAATTTGAATTTCTCTAAATATTAATTATTTGGAGCACTTTTCTTATAGCTATTGGTAGCTTGCATTACTGTCCTTGAGAATTCTCTGTTCATTCCTTTTGACCACTTCTCAATTGGAAAAAGGATTTTATTTCTACAAATTTGTATCATTCCCTTATATATCTTGGAAATGATACCTTTATTAGCAAAACTTTGCAAGGTTGACAAAAAGAAAAATGAAAAAATGTTGAAGGTTACATAGCAAAAAAATATGAAGATTGATGCACTATTGGTCCAACCATTCTAAAAAGCAATATTGAAGCGTGGTCTGATAGATTACTAAATATTTCATATCCTATGACCCAGTGATAGCACTACCCCAAATAAATTAAAGAAAGAGGAAAGAGATCTATATGTCCAAAATACTTGTACAGCTCTTTTGGTTCTTTGGGGAAATAAGTGCAAATTAAAGGGATGTCCATAACTTGTGAATGACTGAACACATTAGGGTATATAAATGCAATGGAATGCTATCATGCCTTAAGATATGATGAAAAAGATAGTTTCAGAAAAACCTGGAAAGACTTGCATGAACTGAAACAGGGTAAAGTAAGAACTAGGAGAGCAATTTATAACTGTTAATAGTATAACAATAATTTTGTAAAAATAAACCATTTTGAAGGACTTAGGAACTCTGATCATTTGAATGATCAACTGTAATTTCAGAACACTTATAATGAAGAATATCACTTAGCCTTTTGACAAAGATTTGACTAAACATTAAAAACACATTTTTGGACATGATCTATGTATAAATATTTTGGACATAATCTATGTATAAATATTTTGCTTGACTATTCATATTTGTTATAAGAATGTTTTTTTTTCTTTCTCCCCCTCCCCCGCAACCTGGAGAGAGAAAGGAAAGAGGAAAAAAAACCACAGTGCCACATGCTTATTCATTAAAACAAACATACATTTGCAATATGCAGCATGGAGAACTCAATGCATTAGTTCTCAAACATATTGCAGCCAGGAAAATAGGAAATTTCTGTAAACTCTGAGAGAGTGGTCCTACAGCACTTTAACCATTCCTAGGAACAGGATTTAACCTAAACAGAGAAAAGCATCAAATACTCAAATACAGCTGTAATCTCACTGATTTGAAAGTTTCTACCATTAATGTAACATACATACATACACCTCTCTCTCTCTCTCTCTCTCTCTCTCTCTCTCTCTCTCTCTCTCTCTCTCTATATATATATATATATATGTTTTTATATGACTATACATTGTTTTGATTTCTTCATTGGAAAACTGCCTGTTCATATTCTTTGACCACTTATCAATTGGAGAATGACATATTATTATAGATTTGACAAGGTTATTTTTATATTTTAGATTTGAGACCTTTATCTGATAAACAGTTGATAAAAATGTTTCCCCAATTTTCTGCTTTCCTTCTGATCTTGGCTATATTTGTTTTAACTTTAAAATTTTTAAAAATGTAATATAATCTAAACTATCCATTTTATACCTTCTCACTATGTCTTTTTTATTCATAAATTGTTCACTTATCTATAAGTCTGATAATAAGTTCTTTGTTCTAATTTTCTTGTAAAATCTCTCTTTATATCTAGGGCATATATCAATTTTGAACTTGTGTTGCTAAATGGTGTGAGATATTGGTTCATGCCCAGTTTCTGCCATACTGCTTTCCAGTTTTCCCAACATTTTTTTTTTACCAAAAAACAAAACTATATATATATATGGAATTATATGAAAATTGGATTCATCCAAAATGCTGATCTTATACAGGGCTTAGCAATTGAAGTGTTGCAAAGGCAGGTTCAATTCTTGCTTGTTCAAAGAAATTTCTTTCTTTAATTCTGTCAGTAAGGCAATAGTCTCCATTACTTCTGCTATCTCTTCTTTGCTTTCTGAAACTATAAACATTATGGGGTAAGAGTGTGAGGGGGACCAAATTCACCCTCTCTTGCCTTTCCCTATAGCAAAACACTCATGTAACCACAAGAATATTGGCCTACCATAACTACTCCCAAATTCATAGTCATACAATTTCAATTAGCTATCATCATTTCACACAGATCAAATAGGTTATCTCCTGTCTGGGAATGTTGTAGCGGCAAGCACCCCAATATCCCCAGGGTGACTGCCAACACAGGTTCTTAGATCTGCTTTTCAAAAGGAAAGCAACTCAAAATGGGTTAACAAGCTTACTTTAATCAAACAAACATACATTACCTAGTTCAGGGGAAAAAGGTCAGCACCCCAAACTTCAGAGTTACAGAACTTACAGATCAAACAGACAGGCTTCCAAACTGTCCCAACATTACATGTCAATACCAAATCACAGTTACCAGAGAAGGAAGCATCAACATCTGGGTTTTCAAAGCCGGGGGGCTCTCAACAACGGCTTCCCAGAGTCTCATCTGGTCAAATCACACAACACTTCTCAAAGTGAGCCCCAAAGCAAAGCCTCTCCTCAGGGCTTATATAGCCTTCTCTTGGCTCAATGATTGTAACAACCTCCTTGACCCACTGCCCAATCACAAAGTATCAAGGTGTGGGCTTTCCTGAAAAACAAGCCTCCCACCACAAGCTCCAGGTGCACTTAAGCTAGGGGCAGGGAAGATCTTTAAATCTGCATTTCCATTACAAATGTGTAAAAAGGTTTCCTTAACTCAAAAATAATCAAAAAAGAGAAGGGGAAAAATCAAGCCTCAGTGTTACTCACTCAAAGAAGGAAAGTCGGGTATTTTTTGAGCTCCCAAAAAAGATGTAAGACTATCCCCATGAGTACTGTGGACTTAGGTTTGACTGGTAGTCATCTTCTGATCTGTCAGGTGAGAAATCAAATCACTTTGTCTTGATGACTATTTCTGAGAATGCTTGGCCCTAAGTCATTCACCTTCTTCCTCTGACACTAAGGGGTTCCTCTTCACATAACCACTTAGATTCTTTGGGGTGAAAGTTAATTTAGTGCTCTTCAACATGTCAGACATTTAAAATTTCTTCAAGGATTCCTGTAAATAATAGAGAATACAACTGGTGGTGTGAACTCACACCTCACTTAGAAAAACAAGATAACTTCAAAACAGGCTAAGAAAAGACTCAAAAAGGTGTAGGATACCCAAAAAGAGTTTAAGTATTTGGGACTGATGACTTAAGGTTAATAGGGCAACGGACAAATTTTTTTTAAACAAATGCTTTATTAACTTCTGTTTTACAACATTCATTTCCGCCAGATTTTGAGTTACAATCATTTTCCCCCATTATTCCCCTACCCAACCTCCCAGAATAGCAGTCCCACAAGATATCGCTTCCTTCAATCTACTCTCTCCCATAGCTTCTCCCATACCCCCATCGAGTTTTCCATTAGAGGAAGGTGAGTCTTTGTGTCCCAATGCCTGCACATCTTATCTCCCTATTACAAGCAAAAGAGTATTAATAATAGTATTTATACATATTTGAAACATTTAATGTTACGACCTTGAATTTCAGATCCATTGCCTTCCTCCCTTGTCACCCATTCCCTCTGGGAAGATAAGTAATTCGGTATATGTTGTACATGTCTAGCTATGCAAAACATTATCGTAGTAGATATATTGTACAAGGCTGCTTATAATTCCCTCCCACTCATCCCACCCCCCATCTGGTCCATTCCCTACATGATCCTGTCCCTCTTCTATAGTGGGTACTTCCAACCTCCCCTCCCCCCAAGGATACCCTCCCATCCATCATCCCTTCTCTCATCCCCCTTCCCCCTATCCTGCTGCAGGTTGAGATATCCCATTTAGTATGTATGTCATTTTCTCCCTGAACCAAATTCAATGTGAATGTGGTTTTGCCTTTTTAGCCTTCCTTATTCTCCCCCTCCTTTGCAACCACTTCCCCTTGTTTCTTCTACATGGGATAGTTTCTCCCCATCTCCTCTTGCCACTTTCCTCTCTCACCTCATACATTCATCCCTTGAGTATTCTCCCTTCCCAACAAATTCAACCTATGCCCTCTATCCATATATAACTGTAACCATATACACACACATTCACATATGTATTCAAATGACCACACCCCCTTCTTCCATTATTTTCATAGTGAGAAAGATATCATCAGTCACAGTTATTGCTTTTCCATACAGGAACGTAAATAGTTCAACTTTGATAAGTTCCTTTTGATTTCTTTTCCCTGATTAACTTCTCAAGCATCTCTTCCATCTTGTGTCTGGCTGTCAAATTTTCTATTCAATTCTGGTTTTTTCCTCAAGAATGCTTGAAAGTCCTCTATTCCACTGAATGACCATATTTTCCCCTGAAACAAAATACTCAGTTTTGCTGGGTAGGTGACCCTTGGGATCATTCCCAGTTCTTTTGCCCTCTGGAATATCATATTCCATGCCCTTCGATCCCTCAGTGTAGAAGCTGCCAGGTCCTGGGCTATTCTGATTGTGTTTCCACAATATTGAAATTGTTTCTTCCTGGCTGCTTGTAGTATTTTCTCCTTGATCTGGGGATTCTGGAACCTGGCTATAATATTTCTGGGAGTTTTCTTTTTGGGATTTTTTTCAGGAGGTGATCGGTGGATTCTTTCAACCTCTATTTTGCCCTCTGGATCTAAAACATCAGGGCAGTTTTCCTTGAGAATTTCTTGAAGGGTGATTTCTAGGTTCTTTCTTTGATCATGGCTTTCAGGTAGTCCAATAATATTTAAATTGTCTCTCCTGGATCTATTTTCCAGGTCAGTGGTTTTTCCCATGAGATATTTCACATTGCCTTCTAATCTTTCATTTGTTTGGGTCTGCTTAACAGCATCTTGATTTCTCATAAAGTCATTAGCTTCCATTTGCTCCAGTCTAACTCTTAAGGAATGAATCTCCTCAGTGAACTTTTGAGATTCTTTTTCCATCTGGCAAATTCCACTTTTTAAGTCCTTCTTCTCCTCATTGCCCTTTTGGGCCTCCTTTGCCATTTGAGTTAGTCTATTTTTTAAGGTGTTGTTTTCCTCAGTCAGGCTGTTGACACTCATTTCATACTTTTCCTGCATCCTTCTCATTTCTCTTTCCAATTTTTCCTCCACTTCTCTTATTTGATTTTTAAAGTCCTTCTTAAGGTCCTCTATGGCCTGCAACCTGCTCATGTTTTCCCCTGGGGCTTTTGGAGCAGGACTTGTGACCTCACAGTCCTTTTCCCACTCTATGCCCCAAAAATAGGAGTCTAGGGTTGCATTTTTCTGTTTCCTTTGCCTTGGCATGTTGCCACTTTATTAGTTGACTTTTGGGCTTGTTGCCACACTATGGCTTTAAGGCCAGATAGATGAATTTTCGTCCCGAACATGTGGGGGCAACTTCCGTTTCTGGCAAGCTGTAAACCCACCCACAACTTCCACCCTGGATCACAATCCAGATCCAGGGAGGTTAAAGCAAGAGCGATTACCCCCCAAGACTGATCGCTGGATCTCCCTACAATTAATTGCAGGCTGGGAGCTGGAGCTGCCTCTGAAAACTACAAAATGGCTTGTCTCCTCAGAGGCTTCTAGCCCCCAGGGGAGGGAGCTCACGCATTCCTAAATACGGGACCCAAAGTCCATAGGGCACTAACCTCTTACTTTGTCCTAGGCATGTCTTTGTTGATAATTCTGGAGTCACCACAGCTCCTGGTGTTCTGGGGTTCCTCCAGCCGGCTGCTGGCCCTGCCGCCCTGAGGCTAAAACCTCGGCTCACGCGGACCTGGGTTCTGCTAGGCTCGGCTTCCCGCGCTCTGTGCGCTGTGTGCTGCCAGGTCCCAGACTGCTGTGCTGGTCCTTCCTACAGGGCTGCTGGGCTGTCCTCAGGGGGAGGTTAACTTCTCTGTGTCGTTCTGTGGGTGCTGGGGATCCAGAAGTTGTTCAGAGTCCCCTTTTACATAGTTTGGGGGGAATCTGGGGGCAGAGTGGCTTGGACGAGCTGTTTCTACTCCGCCATCTTGGCTCCGCCCCCCTCCAAATTTTATACTATGGACCTCCAATCCATAAAGATTTCAGAAATGCTGTTGCCCTGATTTCATATTAAGGCAAGTAGTATAGGTTTTTTGTAATGAAAATATAGGCTTGCTGAAAGAAAAAAAATATGTATATGTATGTGTGAGAAGTATATATATGTGTGTTTTTTTTTGTGGATTATATATAGATATATATCTGGATTTGTATAAAATTTATGCCATATTTATGTGTTTCATAGCTTTCTTCTCTCTTATTTTTTTAATCCTGTGCTTCATAAGAATAGATAGCACTCCAAGGAAACATACAAAAGTGGTCACTTTTAAAGAGCTCACTTGAATGACTATTAAAGATATTTGCAGTAGCTGTTGAAATGAGGGGATCAAATGTCATTCAATCGCACAATAAAACCATTTATCCTGAAGCACAAAGAAAAGTAAGGCTGAAAACAATAACAGCAAAAAATATGCCAAGAACTGACAATTGCTGCAAAACACCCTAATTAAACCTCCATAGTGACCCAAAAGTAGCAGAAATTGTTATTGATTCCTCTACAGAATGACAGAGTTTTTGAATTTGGGAGAAAAGCAAGAAGACCTGTAAAAGCAAAATAAAGACGAGCTCCTCCAAAAGGGAAAATTAAAAAAAAAAAATACTTGTAATGAGAAAGAAAACAAAACTAGAGGTTGGATAAAAGTAATTCTTACTAAATGAATTAACTTTATTTTTTTTGTTCTTTCAAGTCTGTTGAAAGTGTTGCCAAGGGGGCTCACTTTGAGAAGTGTTGTGTGATTTGACCAGATGAGACTCTGGGAAGCCGCTGTTGAGAGACCCCTGGCTTTGAAAACCCAGATGTTGATGCTTCCCTCTCTGGTAACTGTGATTTAGTATTGATATAAAGGTTGGACAGTTTGGAAGCCTGTTTGTTTGATCTGTAAGTTCTGTAACTCTGAAGTTCAGGGTGCTGACCTTTTTCCCCTGAACTAGGTAATATATGTTTGATTGATTAAAGTTAGCTTGTTAACCGATTTTGAGTTGCTTTCCTTTACAAAAGAAGATCTAAGAACCTGTGTTGGCAGCCACTCTGGGTATGCTGGGGTGCTTGCTGCTACAAAATGGCGATGACGATGGGATCTGCTGAGTAAAAGGAAAGTATGGGGGCTGGGATAATTGTTTTTTTTTTTTTTTTCCAGTTGTGGTAGCTGTGACTCTGTGGAGCCATGGAGCAGCAGAGAAGGATGGCCTGCATGCTGACTTCACTGAGCTGAGAGCAGGAATGGTGAGCTGCCTGCATGGAGACCTCTGGAGAAGCCTGGAGATGCTACCTTCTGCTGGAAGAGAAGGAACCCAGGAGTTTGGAATTCAGCCACAGGGCAAGATAAAGACTGTGGGGTAAAGCAGGGGCACTGAATGTGTTTCCTTGCTGCATCCCACAGTTTGGGACCCAGGGGGAGAATGGACTTGTGACTATGGTGGGTGGGATGAAGTGCCATGGACTCCCTAGGACCTCATGTTGGTTTTCTTGCCCAGGCCCCTCTCTGGACTTGGAAGCAGAGGCTAGAGCAGTGTTATGGGAAGGACACCCCCCTCCTCCCAAGAGAACTTTATTTGCACTCATGTTTTGAATTGATGTGATGATGCAATGTACTTTGTTTAAGGCCCAGTGGCCACTTTGGTAACTTTAGATGTACCTTGAAAATGTGACCTAACAGATGGTTAGTGCTAATTGAAATGTAAATTGTCTATGCTATGGGTATACTTAGTAAGACTTTGCTGAATAAGTGACTGATTGTACTTTGAGTACCTGGAGATATTGTTACTGATAAGCGACTAATTGGGTTAATCAAGACTTTGCCTCAGGAGTGGAAGACTTTGACCATGCCTTTTGAAACTACTGGTAAGTGAGGACTATGTTGTGAATATTATATTGTGACTATTATATGATTGTTACTGATAAGTGACTGAGTTAACAGTTGCCCCATGAGTGGAAGACTTGGACTATTCTACTTTGAGATTATATTGTGATTTTCTTATATACCTGGAAAATGTGACCTAAGAGATGTTTAGTGCTAATTCAAATGTAAATTGTGTATGCTATGGGCATGAAAGATCTTGTGGCCAAATATAATGGAAATGCAAAATTTAAAGATCTTCCCTGCCCCTAGGTTAAGTGCACCTGGAGCCTGTGGTGGGAGGCTTGTTTTTCAGGAAAGCCCACACCTTGATACTTTGTGATTGGGCAGTGGGTCAAGAAGGTTATTACATTCTCTGAGCCAGGAGAAGGCTATATAAACCCTGAGGAGAGGCTTTGCTTTGGGGCTCACTTTGAGAAGTGTTGTGTGATTTGACCAAATGAGACTCTGGGCAGCCTTTGAGAGCCTCTTGGCTTTGAAAACCCATATGTTGATGCTACCCTCTCTGGTTACTGTGATTTGGTATTGATGTATGTAATGTTGCGACGGTTTGGAAGGCTGTCTGTTTGATCTGGAAGTTCTGTCTTTATACTCTGAAGTTTGGGGTGCTGACCTTTTCCCCCTGAACTAGGTAATATATGTTTGATTGATTAAAGTGAGCTTGTAAACTGGAAAAAAATGTGTTGTCAAAATTCCAAGACAAATTGTAATCTTTATCAATTTTTTTTTTTTTTTGCTTTTTGGAGGGCAATTGGGGCTAAGTTACTTGCCCAAAGTCACACAGCTACTAAGTGTTAAGTATCTGATTTCAAATTTGAACTCTGGTCCTCCTGATTCCAGAGTTGGTGCTCTATACAGTGTGCCATCTAACTGCCCCACTTTGTCAGATTTTAAAACATCTATCCCCTGAAAAAATTGGAGGGGAACTTTTTTTTTTCACTTCCTGGGAAGCTTGGAAGTCCAGTCCCCATTGAGGGAATAATAAACACTGATAAATATATTGATCTACTGAGAAATGGAATTGTTTCAGTATTACAGAAATTCCCAAATGGTATTTGAATGCTGTTAACAAGAAGCTATGCCATTCCACCATCATAAAAGTTTGATTCATGTGAGGGAATTAGTTTAAAACCTAGCTGAGAATTCTGTGGCTTTAGTTTTTGCTAGTTTTCCCCTACCCAGTATGAGGAGTAAGGTAAAACTACCCTCAGAGTACAGTTCACAGAATAGGGTTATGCCAATCCAGAAGTTTCTTGACCTAGTCTGATACCAAGAGTAAGGGATGATGCAGAGGTAGATGGAAGACAGAGGCTGAGAGTAATAATAGGGGAGCTCAGTCTCCACCAGGACACTCAGCATCTTAATCCACCAGAGAAAGAAATGACAGCAGTGAGATATAAGCCCAATCACTGGTGAACTTTTCTACCACAGAGAATTCTGTAGAGAATCAAGGCAGCTGATACAGTTCTAATTTCTCATACCACCCTCTTTTCCTTCCTCCCATTTCTGTTAAAAAGTAGTTTTATGCCTAAAGTTCCATTTCCTTTTAAATTGTTCCTTGCTTGTTCAATAGTACTTTAATTCTATCTTTCTCTAGATAAAAGATGAGATGGATGGTAATTGGTCTGCATGTTTGCATTTAATTTCATTTGAAGACTGCAAACAGGGAAGCCTTTGGCTATTGGACCAGATACAATTTAATTGCCTGGGTAGTTTCCCTTTCCAACTTAGTTGGAGAGGCTGCCAAGGGGCTTGTGGAGATGATATGATTTTATTAATAAGTAATATTAAGACTCTATAATTTTTTTATCTCTCCAAATTAGCAGAGAAAATAATTCCCATAGATCAAGTCTCTTCCATAGGCACCTAAGAGTCATTGTCCATAATCTTTAGAAGGGTTCAGATGAGGGTGCCTCAGGTCGGTCTCCAGGAAGAGGTCTGTAGTTAGAGATAAGGCCCCAGAAAAAGCCAAGCTACAAGTGGTCTATGAGGATTCAGCTCCTTCCATTTCCAGAAATATGTTTGTATATATAACCTGTAGCTACCACTTTTGAAGACAAAAGCAAGAAGAGTAGTACTCCCTACTTTCTGAAAGTTGAAGGGAGCAAAATCTCCCCAACACTCCCATCTCCATGCAGTGACTTGGTTTTGGGGGGCACCTTAAAAAAGACATGTATCTATATATGTGTGCATATACATATATGTGTATGGGGTAGGCATGTAGGTATTCATGAATATTTATAAAATACTTGCAAAGTGTGCGCATCTCTATGTTTATATGTGTATGTGCACACATAGAAAATACATAAATATGTATACACAGAGCCACATGATCAGTGTGTGTGTGTATACACACACACACACACACACACACACATACATATATACACCTGAACAAACCTGTGATTTCACTATCATAGAAAAGAAATGGTGCAAAAAACCCCTTTAACAAAGGAGATTTTTACCTACATTAGGGAGCTGGTTGGTGATGAGAATTATTTTGGCTTAAGGAACCAGTATGTGTCTGAAGCAGAATATGAGCTTAGGTCCTCTTGATTCTGAGGCTGACTACGCACCACATAATGTGGTATCTCAAACTTACTCAGCTCAAATTGCTCTCCTCACAATTACCAATGACCTCCTAATTGCCAAATACACTAGTCTTTCCCCCCAAGCTTTATTGTTCTGTTTTTTTTGTTTTTTTGTTTTTGTTTTTTGGAGGGCATTTGGGGTTAAGTAACTTGCCCAAGGTCACATGGCTAGGTTTTTTGTTTGTGTGCGTTAAGTGTCTGAGGTCGGATCCGAACTCAGGTCCTTCTGACTCCAGGGATGACGCTCTACTCACTGCGCCACCTAGCCGCCCGCTTTATTGTTCTTTATTTCTCTTCAGGATTTGACAGTCTACCACCCTCTATTCAAGAATACTCTTCCCTCTCTGGGTTTTCATCACATGCTCACTCTTGGTTCTCTTAGTTGTCTAACCATTCCTGTCTGCCTTGCTGGACCATGATTCATATTTGCCCCCTCAGTACAGGTATCTGAAAGGCTATGTTCTAGGATCATATCTCTTCAGCCTCTATACTCTATCTTTTGGTAACTTTATCATCTTTAGGGATTTAATTGTGATTCCTATTCAGATGAGTCCAAGATCTAGATCCAACTCTAGTTTTCCTCCTGAGCACTACTCCCTCATCAATAAATGTCTATAGGATGTTTTTTAAAACAATCATGTCTGGTGTCCAATGGCTACCTGAAACTCCACATTTTCAAAACAAATCCCACATTTCTTTTTTTAAAGCAATAAATGAATTACATTTACATGTGCGGGGGTGGGTTCAGAAAAAAATAAACAGAGCAAGAACTATATGAATGCCTCGCAAAGTGAAGTGAGAAGAACCAGGAGATCATTGAGTTTGGTAACAGCAATGTGATAATCATTGACTGTGAAAGACTTGACTACTTTGATAAATACAATTCCAAAAGACTCATGATGAAAAAATACTACCTACCTTCTGAGAGACTACTGATGAACTCTGAGTGCAAAATGAAGTATAATTTTCTCACTTTATTTTTCTTGAAACTTGGGTAATATGGACATATGCTTTGCATAATTTTGAATATATAATTTATATTGTGTTGCTTGCCTTCTCAGTGACTGGGAGAAGGTAGTGGAAGGGAGAGGATTTGAACTCAAAATTTAAAAAGAAAAGAACGTTTAAAATAAATAGTATCTTTTTTAAAATTACATATATATACATATATACATATATACTATATATATACATATATATGTACATACATATATATGATCTATCCTTCCCACTGACCTTGTGAAAAAACAAACAAAATTAAAACCTTTCATCAAGAACTTGAATATGAAAATATCCTACATTGTTCTTGCATTAAAATGTATTTTTTCTACACTTTAAGTTCAGCATCTCTCTGGCAGGAGGCTAGAGAGAGGCATGTTTTATTTTCAGTCTTTTGGAATCATGCTTTATCATTGCATGAATCAGAGTTCTAAAATATTTCAGTTATTTTTTTATAATGTCATTGTATAAAGAAGAATACATTATTATTCCTTTCTCAAACCTACTCATCTTCATAATATTACTATTTCTCTTTAAGGCACCACTATGCTTCCAGTTACCCAGTTTCATGAGAGAATTATCTGAGTCATGAGAGAATTGAGGGGATTACAGCATCAAGTAGTTTATTGTGAGAATTGAGTAAACCACACTGACTCCATTTTATGACACAATTCTGCTAGTTCATTTCTCTTACTATTCAGCTATGGTTCTAGTCCAAATTCTGTCCTGTGACAAAACTTTATTCAATGGTGGGAATTGAGAGAAAATCTTATTGCATTGTTTGAACCCAGTCCTATGTGGTGTGGGAAGCTGGACTATTGTACTTGCTACTTAGAGACCCTTAACTAAGGACCTTAATTATGCTGACCAGAAACCCAGAAAGATTGATGCAAGAAGTTTATTTCCTAATGGTACATTTCAAGCAGCCTGTGTGTCTTGTCATAAATTTGGCCCCATATGGATCAGTCAGTTATTGTTTCCATGTTCCTTTGGGAGAGCGGGGTCACTGCTTTTCCAAATTTTAGAAGATTGAACTTGTTACCTTTCCTTCTCCCAACTTGAAAAGTCCCTAATTTTTCCTTCAATTAGAAATCAGATTAGCTAATTTTGTACCCTGGTTAATTGTCTTCTTTTAATTAATTAGTCTTATTTGATTAATTATTTTTTAACATCTGTCTCCCCTGTATTCCAGGTCCAGTACCAAAGCTGAGGAAGGCAACTAGTCCCAACTTGTCAAGAAATGTAATGCTATGCACAAGGAGCTGTGAACAGCTTTTAAGGTTCTGATTACAAAGTATAGTGAAAACTTTATTTCTTCCATAACAAATCAAAGCAAAACATTCACAGAAAATCAAGGTACAGCACTTACAATATTAAAACTTATCAGAGAAAATCAAAATACAGTATTCAAAAAACTTATCATTAAAATGGCCACATAGATTTCACCAAAGTGGTCACAATATTTAGAACAAAATCTCAAAGTACAATCGTCAAAATCTTCCACTCATGGGGCACACTAAATTAACTCAGTCACTTATTCAGCAATCAATTACTAAATATCATTAATCACTAAGTACAATCGTTAGAAAATACACAAACCCTCCACCCCTAGGTCACTAGTAAACTACAATTTCATTGTTACTCAGTACCTATGGGGAGGCCTTTGATCTTGACTTGGGGCTGGTTCTCAAATTCCCTGGATCCCCTTCCATGGTCCCAGATTCTACCTGGATTCACCAGACTGTTACCTGGGTCCAATGGCAGACAGCTCCCAGTTCCTTGTTCAGCTTTCTGGGTAGGTCCTGCTCCACACAGAAGTTCACAGGGTGTGGTCCACCTCAAATACTTCACAATTTCTGCTCCCCGGAATTCAAGGCTCAACCAAGCCACAAACAAACAAAGTCCCTGCATCCTCAGTTTTCTGCCACTGGTTCAAAAAATCAAAATCACTTTATCTAGCCTGGAGGAGGGGGGGTGAAGGGAGCTCCTGGGCTACTCTTCAGCCTCCTCCTAGTAACTGCTTCTGCCTCCATAGTGCTTGAAGAAATTCTTACTGTGCCTCTCTGGGGCTTTTCCTTATATACACAGCATTAGCTACTTCCTGTTTCAGCCAGCCCCTTCCTGTTACATCAGAAACAGGGGTTCATACCTTCTGTTTCTTTCACAGAGCTTTGATTAGTTACTAAAGTGCTAAGTACCTACTTACTTGCCAATACAAAAAGGGGTCTTCAAATTAGCATTACAGGAAGCTGGCACATATTGCCTAATAAACTGATATGCTCAAAAGCTCAAGCCTTTATTTCCTCAGTTATTTCATCTTTCACCTGATACCATCAGCCTTGACTTCTCATTCTCCCTGACCCCCTACAGCTGTTCATTTTCTTCATCCCAGCAAGTCTTTCTCCACAATTCCATTCACATTCATCCTTTTTCACCAAGTTTATGACGGCCATTTGGTTTAGGTTCCCATTCCCTCTCACTTGGACTATTGTATTATCCCTCTTTCCTTTATATTTCATCTGCAGAATTAGCCACACAATATTCCTAAAGCACAATTCTTACCATGTGACTTCGCTGATGAAGAGGATCCAATGGCTGCCTATTGCCTTGAGATAAAATATAAACTCCTTTGTTTGCCATTTGAAGCCCTTCAAAAGCTTCCTCTACCTTGCCATTTCAGCATTTTCTCACATTACTTCCCTGTGTGGAGGTAGTGGTCCAGTCACACTTCCCTTTGTCACTTATGAAATTCCATGTCTGGTTTCTCCATCTTTACACATGTGCTCTCTCCAATTCTTACAAGTCACTATCTTCTTATCTCCACCTTTTAGAATCCCTGGCTTCTTCTAAGGGTTAACTCAAGTTCCATTTCCTTCATGATACATTTTCTGATCCCCCCTTCTCAAATTTAGTACCTTTTCCTAGAATTTACCATTCATTTCTTTTGCATTCCTTTTAAATATACATATGTGCACATGTTTTTTCTTCAACAGAATCTATGCTCCTTGAGGGTATGAATTCTTTTATGTTTATTTGTCTTTGTCATTCAAACACAGTGTCTGGAACATATTAAGTGTCTAATAAGTGCTTGTTGATTAATGTATACACATTAATAAAGAAAACAATAAGGCTAATTCCATAAACCATATTGGATAATGAATCTGACTGTGTAATAGTCATCCTATTCTTCATGCCATTTCCTGGAACCATAGAGATGACGTTTTGCTCTCAACCCCTGGCCCAGCAGAGAACAAGCTTTTCAAAGACCTACTGGTCCAGAAAGTTTTTCCATTACACATCCTGCACCAGAATACTGACTGTATTTGTCATCCCAGGATCAGCCAAGATAAATTCAAGAGACTCAGGGAGAAGCTCAAGGTTTACTCCAGGAGATTTGTTCATTGTGTTTTTGTCACATCAGTTCATAAAGACCATGGAAGGGTTGCAATCTGCAAAGTGGAAGTTGTATTCCCACCTGTAAATTCATTGTCCTCTGAATTACTGAAACAACTCCTATGTATACAGACACACAGCTTTCGCACCAGATATGGAATTTGCCTGCCTTAAGTTTACTTCTATGAACTACTTTTCTTTACTATTGTTATTGAAGAAGACAATCTGGAATGAGGGAATGAATTAAAATGATGCCCAAAGCTAACTAGTAGTGCTGAAGCAACTATGCATTCCTAAACACAGCTGGATGATTAGAGTATAGCCTCATTTTCACTTAATCTTTTTTATCCTTCAAAGAGTTCATTATAATGTATGCTATTAGTAATAGCAATGCTTACCCACTACCGGGCATGAAATGGTATTTTTATGTAGGAAGGAGACTGGGGAAGAAAATGGAGATCTTTTTAAAATAAAGTCAATGTCATTCAGGTATCTACAAAAGGCTTTATCCTGATTTGGTGTATTTTTATATTAAAAATTCCTGATTTTTTTCCTTATTATTTAGCATATTCACTAAATGGCTTGCTGATGCCAATAGACCTTCAACTAAATAGCATCTTATCAGCAGCAACAACCATATGTATATGTCTGTATACATGTTTATATTCATTCCCAGAAGGAAATACTACAAGGCATAAGTATGTATCAGGAAGCTAATATTTATGCAAAGCAACATATGTGTTATTATTTGTTTTCTAATTTAAATCAAGGATAAATCTGTCCATTTGTGCTTTACTCAACAATTGGGGGGGGGGGAGCTGCCACTAAAATCATTTTGTTTCTCTCTGACTGCCAACAAGATCTGACATCATCATTGCAATGAATACGTATAGGGGAACTCAAGCAGTATTTAACCTTTGTAACACAAATGTCTCTTGACAATGTCAGAATAATGCTTTGGGGTTTAAATGGAATGTCTAAATGAAGGGACAGACCAGTACTGATACTAAATGTAAAAGTGCTTTTTTGACTGACTTACATTATGAATGCAGATATATTTTTGCATTTATTATACCACATGCCATATGACTAAGTGGGAGAAAAAATGTAAATATCAATTAAGGAAAGATTATGTTTAAATGCTAGGCTTTGGCAGTCACACAAAGTAGCCTGTCATCAGTTTTTCTCTTTATCCCCTTGTAATATAAGAATTACTGGATTTGTTAGGGAAAGCAACTAGTCATTCAAATCTCATAAGATTCCTGATGTTTATTATAATTTGCTTGGATATAAACAATTTAAAAACATTATTCTATTATTTGAGAGGCAGTATCTGAATAGTGGATAATGTGTTGGGACTGGAATCAGAAAGATCTTTTTGACTATGGATAAGGCCCTTGATTATGATCTGCTCTCCTCCCAAAACTCACTGATATCACTTGCACCTAAAAGTGTTAGCAGAAATTAGTTTAAAAGAATCCAACAAGAAATATCTAAAAATATTGCATTTCCTATTCTATATCTTCTAGGAAATTAAAATGTAGACATAAAATGGAAGGTAACTCTGGTGGCAAAGGCAACTTAAAAAGGCAAAGACATGGTGATGATCAATATAGGATTCTAGATTTAGAGTGAGGAGGGACTTTAGATAGCATCTAGTAAAGCCCTCTCAATTTACAGATAAAGAAACTGAGTCCCAGGGTAGTTATGGCGGCACTTGGATTCCCAATCCAGCATCTTTTCTCCTATGCCATTTGTGAGAACCAACACAAGATCATAACACCTTCTTCCATCACTGAACATCTCAGAAATTATTTTCTTAATTCTATAATCTTAAAAAAGGAACTCATTGTTCTGAATCTTAAGAGTTCTATTTTTATCATTATCCAGTGTTCAGAATCACACAATGTTTACACTATCTACATATTATTTTGAATCTTAATAAGCTGTGAGACAAAGTTTCAGAGATAAATGAGTTGATCCACTACTGAGAGGAATTAATATCTATAATCCATTCTTATTTTAATTGTAATCAAAAGATTTAAGGATGTTGAAGGTGGATGGAGTTTTTGAGGAGGCAAATCAATGATATAGTACAGAACTTATTGTGCATTCAAATGCAAAACTATTTCATTCCATCTAAAGTTTAGTTGGAGAAACAGAATTTTTAATATGGAGAAGCATAAGGCAACCATTTCCTCAAGAAACCAAGGTTCTATTGAGGGTTAAACAGTAGGCTCTAGAACTAATTTCCTAACCCATACTTGCACTGGCAGATTCTGTCTCAGAGGGTGGCTCCTATGTTCTGCTACGGCTTGATTTTTAATTGTGAAGGGGAGGAGGGCTGTGTTCCTAATATTATTAATCATAAACCACCAACAGTGTGCTTTGCACCACCCATATAATTGTCAGCTGAGATCAACTAGTTCACTAGGGACAGGCTGGCTAGTTGGCTCAGTGGATAAAGTGCTGTGCCTAGAGGTAGGAAGACCTCAGTTCAAGTCTGGTCTCAGACACTGTGACCATGGGCTTAACCCTTTTTACCTCCGGTTCTCCTCTGTAAAATAAGCTAGAGAGGAAACAGCAAACCACTCCAGTATTTTTGCCAAGAAAACCCCAAATGGGGTCATGAAGGGGATATGATAGAAAAATGATGGAACAAAGTACAAACAACTTTTATTGGAATATTGGCTATGAAAAGAGTAGAAATAAAGGTGATAGCTAAAGATGATAGAGTCAAATGAAGTTATTTTGCTGTTGTTGATGATGATGATGATATTTTAAGAATTTTAGATGGCCAGGACATCCTTGTAGGCAATAACAAATTCTGATAGGGAAAAATTAAAAATTGAATAGGTAGAAGTATAGGTAGGATGATTTTAGGAGTGGAATAAGAGGATTTCATGGATGTCAAAAGAGGCAGTTGGTGGTTGAAGAATTATCAGACTGTTTGAAAGGAAAATTAGGGATTCTATGCCCAAATCCATTTATTAAATCATGGCCATAGAATTGAAAGGAACCTTAGAAGTCATATGATCAAATCCCTTCAATTAGTCACTCTGTCAACAACATTCAAATAAGCATCTAAAATGTGCCAGGCAATGTGTTTTGTTTTTTTGTTTTTTGGTTGTTGTTGTTTTTTGTTTTGGAGATAAGAAACCTAAGGTTTAGTAATACACAAACTAGGAGGAGACCAATATAATACAGAAGCAGGAAGAACAGTGAACTCCTTTAGCCCCCACCAAAACAAAACAAAACTTCTCCAAACAGATCTAGAAAATGCACCAGACAAAATCCTGAGAAGGAAATGCAAGAGAAAGACAGAAAAAAGATGTGGTGATTTGTTTGTTTGTTTTTTCCCCTAGTCCTGATTGGAATATGGAGACAGAAAAGACTATGAACTGGAGGGATTGAGTCTGCCCAGGAGTATGGGCTTCAGAGCACCTGACCCATCACAGGAACACCTGAAATCTGTGCAGGTTGTGGGAACAATTGCCAACTGGCTGCTTTGTCACCCACTACCCAGTTCCAAGTCAGAGATCCAGGACAGTCTAAGAAAGGGAACTGCACCCTTCTAGGGTGGCTATTCTCATAAATTAATTAATTATCATTAATCTCATAAATTTAGAGCCAAGGGATATTTAGAATCCATAGAGTCCAACTCCCTCCAATTATAGAGAAGGAAATTGAAGCACAAAGAGTGCTTCAGTGGCTTGGGGTGATGTAGCTAAGTGTTTTAGATATTATTGATTCCAATTTCAGAACTTGGTCCATTACAACACAATACCTCCAACAACATAGTGCTTCCAAGTCAGTATTCTAATATCCATCACCAGCAGCTAAATGAAACAAGTCAAATTTATGAAACAGTATCAATCTTTCATATCTGAAGACAGCTATCATTTCCTTCCCCAACCTAATCTTCTTCAGCTTAATGATGCTCAGGTCCTTCAATCCTTCCTTAAAACACCAGATTCCAAATCCTCGAAAATCTCTTCTAGTTCTAACATTCTAGAATTCTAGGCTGGTTGAAGAGCTGCCCACCTTGACCCTGGAAAGGAATCCATTTTAGATATTCTTGGAGTAAGTGGTATTGATTTTTAGGGGTACTGAGACATGCCCAAAATATCTCTCCTCAAATTACCTACACAAGAAGGGTGATGTCATTATATAAATGAATTCCTTTTTAAAGTCAATGCCTCTCTAGATCTTTGACTAAAATGTAAACAGTTGAAATAGATAATAGATTAAATAGTTGTTGCCTACTGACTTCTTTATTTGAATTAGTTTATTGGGTAGCTTTCAACAGTTAGTTGAAACTAGGTTCCTTTTAGAAAATATTATAAATATAGATAGATGAGAGACAGAGACAGAGAGACACCGTTTTGTTTTTACACCATACTGTTTTCTGAATACACTACATGTTGCCCCTTACAGGAAGTAATGGTTGAATGACCATGTGTTGAATATGTTGTAAATGAAATTCTTTCGCAGATATGAGTTGGACAATTATGAACATTTGCCAAATTAAGATTTTATCACTTAACTCCCTGCTGCTTCTGGAAATCTGTGATTTTACTGATGAAAAAATTGAGTCAAAGAGAATGGAAGTGACTTAAGATCAAAGTTAGCAGCTGAACTTAATATACTCAAATTCATATCCTTTCACTCTCAGTACCAATTTTTTTTCCGCCATAATAGGAGTCCTTATCAAAATCATCTCTTAGCTCCAGAAAGGTAGAAGGATTAAAGGCAAAAGGAAAGGAAGGAATGACTTTTTAACCTCTAATGTGAAAGGGAAAAGTTCAAGCAATAAATTTATCAGTTGCCTTGTTTTGTTTTGTTTTTTCCTTTTGGTGATGAACAAAAACAAAAGATATGATGTTATTATATAGTCTAAGGCATATGACAGTTATTTTCATGACTTCAATATCATTGCTACCCATGGTTTGTGGCTCTCCATCAGAATGATATTTTGTTCTGTAAATTGCAACTCATTTATAAACCAAGCAAAAAACTGATGATCATTAAAATTCCAGATACTACATTTGGCTTAATTTATTTTTATACTTCACTTTTTAATCCATCATATGGAAGTTTATTACCCTACAATAAGACTAAGAGCTCTTAAAGGCTCAGGTAAAATATTGGGGAGCAAAGTGAGCACTTAATAGCCTTGGAACATATGGTACATTTGCTCGTACTCATTTGTATATCATTTTAAACACACAGCAGTTTGTTAGATAAGGATGTAATATATGGAAAAGTGCTTCTCTGATGCAGCTATTGTTAGAAAGCCAATCCATGGGACACGTTGCTTACTTATACCAAAGACTTAGAATGCATGCATGCATGAATGAATGAATGAAAAAGCATTTATTGGGCACTTACTATGGGCCAGGCACTGAACAAATCAATCCCAAGGGAATATTAGGTACAATCACCTGTGCCTCTAAGAAAGCTTCCTTAAATAGAAGATATTAAATAAAAGTTCAAAGGTCCACAAATGTTACTGAAGGCAGTTCATTTAATTATTCAGAGACGTCACCTTTTCAACAACTTCCCTTTCTCAAAGGATTTACCTGTTTTAGGACTTTCTAACTTCAACCATTTCTATAGTTACAATTGAATTCCTTAAAAACAAACAAACAAACAAATGCACAATAACAACACTTTCCAATTATAGAGTGCTTAAAAAGTGATTAAGTTGGAAAAAAGAGACGCAGGAGAGATAGAAAAGGGAGATGGTGAGTAGGGCTGTGGAATATTGAATAGAAAATCACTTGGTTGTAATCTTTCTGACAAGAGAGCATTCATTTGGGGTGGATGAATTCTAGGAAATGTCTACTGTGTGAAAAGCAATGCGTCAATTAAAAACTTTAATATAATATAAAACTTAATGCTAAATCTAGAATCCGATGTTATGCAGTTATATGTGACTCTTTATGACCCCATGGACCATAGCACTCCATACCCTTCTATCTGCCTAAGTTCAAATTCTGTCTTGGCTACTTCACTTGTGTGTGAACCTATACAAATCACTTTTCTTCTTTCTTCTTCACTTCTCCCTAAATCTATAATTTTATGTCCTTTCCTCTAACAACACAGATCTATATAGTGAATTATTATCTCCCATTTCACAGATGAGAAAACTGAGGCTTGGAGAAGTTAAGGGGGCAATTGCCTGCTGATTGGTCTTACTTCCACAAGTCTCTCCCCACTCCAATACATCCTGCATTGATGAAAGTGATTTTCCAACTATGTCACCTCCTACTTAATCAACTCCAGTGACTCCTCATCACCTTCAAGATTACATAAAAATTTTCTGCTTCAAACCCTTCCAAACCAAGGTCCACCCTTCCATACTAATTTTATTAAACCTTACACTCCCAAGTACTTGATGACCTGGTAACATTAACCAACCTCTTTGCTATTCCTTAAAACAAACAAACAAAAAACCACAAAAAAAAAAAAAACACAAAAACCAGACCAAAAAAATTCATCTCCTGGATCCAGGAATTTTTTTTTTTATTGCCTATCTCCCATGCCTGGAATGTTCTCCCTCCTCAACTCCACCTTCTGACTTCAAATCCCAGCTAAAATTACACCTTTAGGAAAACTTTCCAATCTAGTTCTAGTGACTTCACTTTGTTGATTATTTCCTATTTATCCTGTATAGATCTGGTTTGTACATAGGTTTTTGTACATTGTCTCCCCCATTGGCTTGTTAGTTGCTCCAGGACAGCATTTTGCACAATGCTTGGAGCTTAGTATGAGCTTAATAAATACTGACGGCCTGACTGACTAACTAGGTGGCTTGCACAAGTACTCAGGGCTTGTGTACAGCAAAAGCAGGATGAAAAACCAAAAACTGAGATTCTTAGTCCAGTGTACCTCCTCTTTATCAAAATGGTTCTAATAAATATGACTAGAAGTACTTATCTATCAAAGGAAGTAGTTCAGTAGGCATTTATTGAGTGCATACAATGTAGTATAGTACATCTTAGGATACAAGGGCCAAAATTAAATTTCCCCATGAGGGGAAAATAAATTAAAAAATTAAATACACATTAAACTGTATGTAAAATAATTCTGAATGCAGAGAGGACAATTGGGAAACAACTAGGATAAACTTCCCAGATGATGTGGCAAGTAAACAGCTTTGACAGAAGTGAGATATTATGTAAGAAAGAAATAAAGAGGTATTGAATTATAGGTGTTATAACAATACCATAATATAATCATGTTATAATAATTCATTCCTTTTAAACTTGAGTGATATTATAAACCCTAAATTCCATATGGTTCCCTCCTCTTCCCTGGCTTTAGGGAGTTTTCTTTGGATGAAAAATTAGCAATATAATCACACTCCAAGTTAGTAAAATTCTTTCAACCCAAAATTCTATTTTCTGACTTGATTTACATTTGTCTCGATCTATGGTTAACCCCTGATATCTTTGTGGTTAAGATAAAATTCAGGTCATTAGAAACATTAGGATCATAAGGTAGATTATATTACACTTCTGTGAATAGACAGGTACCAGGTGTTGAAGCTGGGGAAAGAACAAACATTTTTTTCCCTTGGAATTTCCTTCAGTCTACAACTACTGCTGTCAGCCAGAGGCTTTTGCTCCTAAATGCTTGTCTTCGGATTGCCTTCCTCAATTTCTCCTTTATTTACCACATCTTTGTCTTGCCTTTTTTTCTTTAGCTGGTTCCCCACGGTGCGACTGATTATTCTTTAAGTTCAGCTTTGTAGGCTTCTCCTGCTCCCTCTCCCCTTCTAAATGCTCAGAATTTCTATCTGGTTCTTAGGCAGCTACTTCTTTTTATGCAAGTTCCTCAAGGAGTGACTGAATCTCTCACACAATGGCTTTGATTAATTCTAGGAGTTGTACAGGCCCTGTTCACACTCAGTGCTGATTCAATCAAGAAGTATTCTATAAGAAGGTAATTACTTTTAAGAGGGGTGGGATAATCGATGAACCTCCATCCTTACATAGGCATAGGGAACAGGCTATGCAAAAGGACAGAGATCAGGGCTATGATATTGTGAACAGGAAATAGCAAGCAGGCCATTTTGGCTGCAAGGAATGAGTAAAGTATACTAATTTCAATAAGCTTGGAAAAGTTATCTGGACATATATTGTAAGGCTTCTAATTTTGTAAAGAAGAGTCTATGTTTTACACAAGGAACAGGGAGGAAACACTGCAGTTTCACAAAGAGGGAGTGATGTAATCAGTCATGTGTTTTAGGAATATGAGTTTGATCTCCTCTATGAGGAAAGCAGTGAGACCAATGAGGAAACCGTTACTGTAAGACCAGATGAACAGGCCCAGACAGAGATGATAGCTTTCTAAAGGGAGAAAAGAGGACATGAGTGGTACAATCCACAAGATTTAGCAACTGAATAGATGTAAGAAGTGAGGGAAAAAAGAGTTGAGGTTGACTTTGAGCTTATGAATGTGGATAAATGAAAGGCTGGTGATGCCCTCTTTGTGTGGCTTCTCCTTTGTTCTTGAAGAGGACCATGGCATAAGGGAGATGATGACATGACTTGCAAATGACTTTGATTTGATAGAGGGAGGGCTTTGCAAAGCTACCAGCCTCACTTTCTCCTTGGGAACCATCTGAGTCCAGTGGTCAGATATGGATCAGAATGACTGGAGATGACAAGGATGTCGGGAGACCTTGGCCCATTTAAGCTAAGGTCTTTTCACTTTGAATGAGGCGATACCCATTCACTGAGCAGGCCTCTTTAAGAAGTGAGTCAAGGGATGACCCCTTTAATTATAAACAATTCAAACTGGGAGGGGAAGACCCTCAGGTTTGCTGGCCAAAAGAGAAATAGTTACCATTTACATTCACTTGGATCCTGGAGGGCCAAAAAATAATCATTAAGTGGTGCTTGGGCAGGATTGCTGTCTAATCCAGATCCAGAATGAACCAGATTTAAGGCTTGGTCTTTGAAAAGGAAAAATCTAGCCAGTAAACCTCAAGTCATCTAGGTAGCTTTCAACCATCAAAATCAACCTTGCTTTGGGCAGAACACCAGAAGAGAGAAGAGGAGGGGAGGAAAGGAGAGGGCTTTAGCTAAAAAGGGAAGTTATGTCACTATGATACTATGATCCTAAGACCAACATAAACACCTTCAGCTCTTCACTTGGTTTCCCGAAACTTTTCACTCATAAATATTATCATTCCAGGCACTTAAACTGTGTCTGTGGACTTATGTTCCCTAAGCTCTAGCTATCGATATCTTTACTATCACCGTTTTAGCTTAGGTTAAAAACAACAAACAAAAACAGCAATGATGGCACTTTTCAAACTTTATAGTATTGCCATTCATTATCTCTTTTAAAACTCAGGACAACCTTGTGAGGTCTATACTATCGGTAATCAAATCACCATTTTGCAGAGGAGAAGACAGAGGCTAAGAAATTAAGTGACACACAGCTGGAACTTAAACTGAGGTTTTATTGATCCTAGGCCCTGAATTCTTACTACTATGCCTTTTAAATTGGAATTTCCTATGGAGGATTTATGAAAAAAATGAAAAAGAGTTACACAAAAAGAAAAAGTATGGCAATGCTGTAATGGTGCCATTGAGAGAATATACATGTAGTTAAATCATGGATCCTCTGTATCAGGAAACAGGGCTCTAGAAAATACAACTTTCAACTCTATTCTAGCTACCTTTCATTCAATCAGTTTATCAATAAATCGCATGTTAGGTTCATAAATTTAAAAATGAGATTATTCCTGCCCTCAAAGAGAGTTTATTCTATTTGGGGGATATATCACATACTGGAGAATAATGATCATGGAAGGGAATTTCGGTCTAGGCAGTCATAGAAATTGGGAACTATAGGGCATTAGATTTCCATTTCCTTTCCTGTAACAAAGCTAATAGTGGTTTGATTATTTTTTTGTGAGCCAGGGGTGGGGTTGGGGGTCAGGTGAGGGAAGAAGGTTAGTAAGCAAGTAAAATGGGACAGATGGCATGGTACCTGTGCTAGACAGAACTTTAGCTTGCTGGATAGCATGGAACATGGTCTGGGGTTGAGATGTGTATGTGTGCACACATGTGTGTATATATATATATATATATGAATATACACATGTACATATGTGTTTGTGTATGTGTGTATATATACATATACACACATATACATATATATCTGTGTGTGTGTGTGTGTGTATTTTCATTCTCCATTTCAGCTTCTTCTTGCCTTTCTAGACCCTGCTCCAGGATCTTAAAATATTACAACCTATTAAAAGCTCTTACTATGCATACCGTTCTCTATGGCTTAGTCACATGAGATTAATCATCCCTGGAGGCCTCCTCACCATAATAATAGATGTAGAAGGTATATTTACAATTGGAGATGCATTCAAAACTTATGTTTGAGCTATTGCAATTTTGCCTTTTGCTTATTTAATTCTGAATGCAATTGGAAGTATTTACAAAAGTATGTATAAAAACATTCGTGTATTTTGTGTTTTCTTTATTTTGGAGTTTCCTTCTCTCCCTTTGTACTTTTCTGGCTATTAAAAATCATTCTCAAAGTCCAATTTTTGAGAAGAAAACAAATTCTAGGTCATTTCCAGAAAATACCCCATGTTTTCTGTATTTTATGTTGTTTGCCTTTACAGTGATCCATAGTGTGTGTGTGTGTGTGTGTGTGTGTGTATTCACACACACACACACACATACATATATATATATATATATATATATATATACATTTTTCTATTTTGAAGCAGTATGTATTTCTGTTGTAATATAAAAAAATATATATAATTATATAACTTATATAATAAATATACTACAAAAATGAAGAAGCCCCCAAAAGTCATCTAGAGAAGCAGTGATTAAATCATATCTTACATTATGGGTTATTCATTGTAAACAAAGTGGTGATATGTTTTTTAACCTTTCTCAAGATATGTTTATGAAAGGAAATGAATAACAACTTGTCATCATAACCAAGTTATTTAGGGAAGTGTACATTTACACTTAGTGTAATTAAAATGCTGAAAAGGTTATGTTAAAAATATATTTGTATAGGCTCACCCTCATTTTTACAGACATGAATTTCTAAAACAATGACAACTACAACTGTCCATGGATGTGGAACCAGTAGGTGGTCCACACAATTAATCATTACTAATGCATAATTTGCAGTGATCAATCATGTTTGATTCTAAGACCATGCTTGGTCACTCCACCGGGCATTATTAATTGTCCAGGAGCTTGGAGGAACAAGCCTTTATTTCCCATTTTAGTACAGTAAGATTAGCCATCAATGACACTTGTCTGAATTTGTTTGGACTTTTAAAGTCTGAATTCATCTTGACAAGCAAGAGATTAGATTTAAACTGAGCATATATAAATTGAATAAATGCCCTGCACTAATATATGCATTGACTAGTTTTTAGGCCAATCTACTTAAAAATGAAAGGCTATGTATTATTTATCAAATCTGTAATTAAGACTTACCAAATTTTTCTTAGCACGAATTCTATTGTGGGTTCCTATAAACCTTCATCCCCCATGTCATGTTTCATTTCTTCAACTGAAAGGAAAAGAAAACCAATCTGGTTCCCATGGTCATCCATGGGAGATTTAGGATACAAGAAGATAGCATATCAGATGGTGCTTGAATATTGTACTATTTGCTTATTATTGATTTTATAACTGCTTAACTTCCAGAATCAATAGCACTAAAAATGGACTAAATGTAGCAGGATGTTGCTGTTAGGAAAAAAAGGTAGTTCTATAGAACTAATGCAGAGAAGCAATTTTTAACACACTATAAAATAAATATCCTCATACTTAAAGGATCTCTATAATATGAAAATTTAGCTCTATTCCATGCAGTGATGAGTAGATAATGGGAGTTCTTTCCTCTTTATCTGATAAGTTCCCTGTTCAGTTGGAGAGTTGGGTTGTTAGGGCATAGAGTTGCTCCATAAAGTGAAAATGGTTAGATGTTTGGAAAATATCATTTTATAAATGGGTGTAAGGGAATTGTTGTTCTTGTTGCTTTTTAATTAGCAAGTTGTGCAGGATACAAATAAAATCACTCCATAACTCTGAAATGTTGCCAACATTTAAGCTTTAATGTTCATTGACTTCATATACCCATTCTCGATTTAATGAAAAATTGAGAAGGACAATATCATTGTGAAAGTGACAGCTTTGGTTATCAAACTACTTAATCTAAAATGAGGGGGGAAATCTCATTAAGACAATTTGTTGGTACCAGCAATAGAATGCTGAGACAAGAGTCAAGAAGACATGAATTCAAATCTACTCCCAGATATTTACTAGCTGTGTCACACTTGACCCATTGGAATCAGTTTCCTCACCTGTAAAACGGGGATAATGATAGCATGTATTTCCTAAGATTGTATAAAGATAAAACAAGACAATATTTGTAAAGTACTATGCAAACCATAAAGTATTATATAAATGCTAGTTGTTATGAGTGCTATGAATATTATTATTGTTATTATTATTTTACTGAGCCAGGAGTGTCATTTCTGGCTGGAAGAATAAAGCTGCTTGAGCATAGAAATTATACAACAACTTGCTCCCTATGGCTGTAAACTTCCAATCAAATAAGATCCCAAACTAATCTCCAGTTGTTGTTTCTTATCCTCCATTTCTGAAGAGGACCAGGGATAGAATGACCCTCACATTAATTGAATTTGTGAGGCAGAGTTACACAAAGTTGGTAGCCTCTCTCTTCTTTCCTGAGCCATTGAAGTTCAATGTCAAGACAAAAGTCAAGACAGTTGGTGGTGGCCTAGGATACAGTGGATGACTTTGGTGTCTCTGATATCTGTGATCAGGCTTTTAAGCACCCCATGCTCTTTGCTTCAGCCACTTTCATGGCCATTGGACAAATTATTCACTTCTGTCCATTCCATCACATACTCACTGTTATAATGTAGATAGGGGTGTTTTTATTTCAAAGAGTTTCCTTTTTTCAGTAAGCAGTGTTTTTTCACCTCAAGCTTGCCAATTCCCTCCCTCATTCTAGGAACTCTTAAAGGATTCAGACCTTTTTTCCCCTTAAAATGTATGTGGATTTTATACAATAGAGTTCATCATCTTTTCTACAATGTACAATGTTAAAGTTGTCAGTAATACTAAGAGGTTAAGCAACCTGTTCAAGGTCACACAGCTATTAAATATCTGATGTGAAGTTTGAACTGATTGCTTCCTGATTCCAAGGCCAGCTCTCTATGGATTGTGCCAAACTGTCTCTTACATAGAACTCATTTTATTTCTTTTTTTTTTTTTGCCTTTTTTTTTTTTTTTTTGGAGGGGAAAATGGGGTTAAGTAACTTGCCCAAGGTCACACGGCTAGGTTTTTGTTTGTGTGTGCGTTAAGTGTCTGAGGCCGGAACTGAACTCAGGTCCTTCTGACTCCAGGGCCGACACTCTACTCACTGCGCCACCTAGCTGCCCCCTCATTTTATTTCTTAAAGAAACTTTCCCTCTTCTGATCTTCCCTATTTCTGTTGAGGGCACCCCACCTCCCAAACTTTCAATCATCTTTGACTCTTTCTTTCTCTCAACTCCCTAATCTAGGAAATTGCTGAATCCTGTTGATTCTTCTTCTACAGCATCACTCGCATCTACTATTTTCTCTCCATCCACACAACCACCATCTTACTTTAGATCCTCATCATTTCTTTCTGCGCCTGCTGTGATAGCCTCCTAATTGGTCTCTGCCTGCAGTCTTTCCTTATTACAATCTACCCTCCATCCATCCACCAAAGTAATTTTGCTAAAGTATACATGAACATGTCCTTCCCTCCATTCAGTAGACTCCCTACTACCAATTGGATCAAGTATTAACTTCACTTTGGGGGGATTTAAAACGCTTTACAACCTGACCCCAAAAGCCTTTCAGCCTATTTATATATTACTCCCTTAGTCCAACCCAAATGACATTCTAGTCATTTCTCAGTCACACTCTCCATATGCTTTGTACTCTTTGGCCTACCTCTTGCCTGGATATAACTCTTCTATTTCTTGGAATCTCTGGATTTTTGTTTGTTTTTTGAAGGCTCAGTCCAAACACTGCCTTATGTATGAGGTCCTTCCTGGCTTTACCAGTTGTAGTGCCTCTCCTGCCAAAGTACCCTTCTTTGTGTTTTGTGTATGTACATATATCATCATATTATCTCCCCATTACAATGTAAACTCCTTATGGCTGTTTCACTTTTCTTTAGAATTCCTAAGTGTCCAGCACAGCATCCACATGGTAGAGCCCTAAATACTCATTAACTAATTGGCAAAAGCCCTCAATTACCCCACTCAAAAATTCCAATGCCTCCCTTTTTATGACCTCTAGGACAAAATATGAATCCTTGCCTGTTAAAGTCTCTCAGTATATGGATCCCATGTACCTGTAACTTACCTTCCCACAATCCACATTTTAAGCAAAACTAGCCTACTAGCTGCTTCTCACAAAGCACACTCCATCTTCAGTGTGCTTCCTGGTGGGTCTCCTGTGTCTGGAATACACTAATTCTTCACCTTCATTTCTTAGAATTCCAAGTTTGCATGAAAGCATTACTCAGGGGCCACCTACCTCATTAATGTTTAAAAAAAAAAAGCCTTTCCCCAATTTCCTTTACTATTAATGCATTTTGTCTCTTAAAACTATTTGGTTTAACTGTACATATAGCATCTCTCAGTAGACCATAAGCCCCTCCAAGTTCAAGGTTTAATTTTTGTCTTTTTATTGCCTCTGCTAGCATAGTGCCTTGCACATAGTAGGCATTAAAGAAATATTTGTTGATTTCAATTCAAATAATTTCTACACTGATCCTGGTATTTCTTATTGTCTATGTCCAGATAGTATTGTGTCCACTTAAGGAATTGTTATCAGGAACTGGTGTAAATATCTGTTGGCAGAAGGGGACTTTATCTTTCTTTATCTATTCTAAAAAGTTCTTAAGTAAATAAACTGGGGTAGGGGGAGGTACAAAAAATTTTTATCTTTTAAAAGTCATTTCCTTCTTTGTTTTGTAGAGTACTCCCATAGTAAATCATGTATGTCTGTCCCTTCCTTCCCTCCTTCCCTTCTCCTGTGGGAGAGGTGTCAAACACATGATTCACATACCCTGTGCAGACCACAAAAATCCCAAGTCTGGTCAGAACCAGATTAAGACATAATTGAGAAATATTTAAGAAAATAAATAAAATAAAACATAGAAAACATTACATTTTTAAACTCCAGTATGCCAGTATGCCACTGGCAGGAATCTACATATGGTTAGAAATCTCCATTTCTGTTTAAGTTTGAAACTACTGGCCGACAGAAATTTGGATTGTATTTTTATTACAACTGATAGTAAAATAATATAACTAATGGCTTTAATATCTATGTTTATCCATAGGTTTTATGTATTGTCAAATTTTAAGAATGAGAATGCTTTGAAAGATGAAAACATAAATCTCAATTCCAGCCATTAAAATAGATATGTACCCACATATGAAAAGCATAAAAGGAAAAGAATGCTTTCAATCCTACTGCTACTTCAAAAGCATTTACAGAGCTGGTCTCTGTATGTTATATACATCACCCAGAAAAAGCTAAGGACTAAAATCAATGCTGAATGATAATAATTACATATAATTATAACTGATATATATTTTAAAAGCTAGGTATGATGTAATGGAAGCCAATTGGCTATTAAAATTGTAAAGCAATGTGCTTAGAATTTTATTTCTTAAAATTTAATCTGACCACTAAAAATAAATTACAGTCTTAGATAAATGCATATATAAAGTAAATATTTAGACACACATATTTATACATGTGTAAATTATCATCCTTGGTTATTCTAAGGTAGGTTTACCTTCTATTCCTTTTACAATTAGGATGAGTTGTATAAAGGAGAACTGTCTGCCAGCTCTTTTATAAATACTGCCCTTTGGGACACACCAATGTTATTTTGTCTT